>LPNX010335548.1:110506-172643 GCA_001517045.1 Pseudotsuga menziesii | reverse complement strand
ATAATAAGATAAAACCAACTGATATTAAAATCACTGAGGAAGAGAAATGTATTAGTCTTTTGTGTTATTTTCCAGACTCATGGGATAGTTTGGTCATGGTTATTGGAAGCAATAACACCACAATGAAGATCAATGATGTGGTTACATCTCTACTGTCACAAGAGATAAGATGTAAGAACATAGAAGGATCAACATCAACCCACAATTCCTTGATGGCAAGAGGTCAATCAGTTGAAAGAAGAAAAGGTAAATCCTCTAGCAGAAAATCAAAGTTGAGAGTCATATCTAAGACTAGATATAGATATACAAGTAAATTAAGAAATGTTGGCAATGCGGTAAAGATGGGAATCATAAAAGAGACTGGAAGTTGAAAGGATTTAAGAAAAGAAAAAGATCTACGGAAGAATAGTTGATTGAAGGAAAAGGAGATGTGTATTTGACTTCGACAATTACACAATTAGATCATTACTCTTGGCTGATCAAATTGGGTGCATCGTATCATATGACATCACATAGAGAGTGGTTCTATGAATATTAGAAACACAATGGTGGTGATGTTCTTGTAGGAGATGATTCACTGACCATGATTGTTAGTCTAGGTAAAGTTTGACTGATATTAAAAGATGGAAGGATAGGAACTCTTCCAGGGGTGTTTCATATTCCAAGTTTGGCTCAAAACGTGATATATGTCAGTAAGATGGGAAATAAAAGTGTGCAATTTCTATTTGAGAAAGATTCATTTAAAATGGTGCAAGGAGTGATGGTACTAGTGAGAGGAGTTCAGAATGGAACAATGTACAATCTATTTGAAAGAAAAAATACCAATGGATGTGCAAATATAGTCTTTCCTGAATTTAATAGTGTATCTGCTTGTCTAGTTAACTCGACCATGTTGTGGCATCAATGGATGGGACACATTGGTGAGAAGGGTCTTCATGATATGCACAAAAAATGTATGGTCAAAGGTATCCCTGATTTTTCTTTAGAAATAGATTTCTATTAAAATTGTATATATGGTAAACATAGTCATGTAAGATTCCCATCTGGGGTCACAAGGGACAAGGATATGCAGGAGTTAATACATAGTGATGTGTTTGGACCAATACCCTTCCCATCAATTGGGGAATCCTAGTATTACCTTTATTTCATAGATGATTTATACAAAATGACATGGATATACTTTTTGAGGAATAAATATGAGGTTTTTGAGAATTTTCAATATTTCAAAACTCTTATAGAAAACCATATTGACTGAAAGGTTAAGATGTTGACAATGAATAATGGGGGATAATTTTGTAGTAAAGTGATTGACTAGTTGTATAGACAACATAGTATAGCTTGAAAAAACACAGCTATGTACATGCCTCAACATAATGGAGTTGATGAAAGAATGAATAGAATGTTGATGGAGATAGAAAGGATCATGCCTAGTGCTTTAGGTATCGCAGAATAATTCTGGACAGAAGCAGTTGATATGGCATTATACTTAGTGAATAGGTCATCCTCAATGGATATGGTTGAAAATACTACATATGAAGCATGGGATAGTAAGAGGCCCTCTATTAATATTTATCTTTGATTCCTTTTTACATGTCCGTAAAGAGAAAAGAAGCAAATTTCAGAGCAAGTTTGGGAAATGCATCTTCATCAGGTACAAGGATGGATTGAAAGGATATAATCTTTGGAATTTGGTCACAAGGAAGGAAGTATATAGTATAGATGTGATATTTAGAGAAGTTGAAGGTACTTCCAGGATTGAAGAGGATAGATGAGAAAAGAACTAGAAAACCTGGAGTTTAAATGGAACGACGAAAGTCACGATTCAGAAGAGTTGACTGAATTCGTCGAAGAGGTGGAAAAATAGACTCTAGTCATCAGGAGGTCTAGTAGAGAAAGGAAAAATCCTAAAAGGTATTTCCCACTACTTTTTTTCTCTGATTTTGTATTAATAACCACATAAGAGGATCCCAGGTCAGTAAAAGAAGTGATCAACTTGACAAAGGGTGAACTATGGAAAAATCCCATGAAAGAGGAAATGGAATCCTTGAGGAAGAATGAAACATGGAATTTGGTCATGTTTCCAAATGGAAGGAAACCAATTGGAAGTAAGTGGGTACTTAAAAAAAATATGAATGTAGCAGGACATGTCAATAAGTACAAGGGTCAACTAGTAGTGAAGGGATATTCCCAAGTTGAGGGAGTCGAATTACGTGAGATATTCTCTCTTGTTGCAAAGTTAACTTCCATTAGGGTATTAATGTCTTTAGCTACAACATTTGATTTTGAAATAAAGTAGATGGATGTGAAGACAACATTTATTCATGGTGATATTAAGGAAGAAATTTATATGAAGGATCCTAAAGGGTTTACAATGAAAGATTAGAAGGAGCTATTCTGCAAGCTCAAGAAGTCCCTATATGGTTTAAATCAATTGCCTAGGATGTGGTATCAAAAGTTTGAGAATTCAAGTCAAGCATTGTGTGTACAACAAGAAAGTTGGTGATTATTTTATATATGTATTTTTGTATTTTTATGACATGTTGGTTGGAAATAACATGGATTTGATTAAGCAGGTGAAATTGTAGTTTCTCTCTAAGGTAGACATGAAGGATCTCAGTGCATCATATTTCATTCCTGAAATGGAAACAAAGAGAGATGAAGTAGGTAGAAGGATCTGGTTAAGTAAGAGTAAATATGTTGAGAAGATTCTAAAACTATTCAACATGCAAGAGTGCAAACCAGTTAAGGTCCCTATTGTTGTAGGAGTTAAATTGTTTGATGAACAATGTTCTAATACATAGGAAGAGATAGAGTACATGGCACATGTTACCTATGCTAGAGCAGTAGATAGTCTGGTGTATGGTATGGTATGGTATGTACTTAAGATTATAATGCAAATCAATTAAGGTTATTGTTCCTGTAGGACTACATTATTTTATGAACAATTTTCTAAGACACATGAAGAGATGGATTACATGGAAAATGTTCCCTATTCTAGTGTAGTAGATAGTCTGATGTATGATATGGTTTGTAATTGAACTTACATTGCCCATGCAGTGGGAGTATTGAACAGGTACATGTTGACAACTGGAAAGGAGAATTAGACTATGCTCAAGAGAGTATTCACATGCATGGCACAATGGATTTTGTAATATTCTACCAAGGGAAACTTGAAACCATCAAGGCAATAAATGTACATGGCTTTGTCAACTCCGACTGGGTTGGAGATTTCAACCGTAGACAATCGACCAATGGATATGTTTTCAAGTTATTTGGTGGAGAGATAGTTGGGTGAGTAGGAGTGAGTCGGTCATTGCATTATCGAAAACTACAGTTGAGTACATGTAGTCCACTCATGCAAGAAAAGAGGGAGTTTAGTTGCATAGATTGGGTTTAAACAACAAGTAGTTAGGTTGGATTGTGACAGTACAATCTTCCTGGAAAAGAACCATGTATACCATTCAAAGATGAAGAATATTTATTTGCAGTACCACTTTGTGAGAGATATGGTGGAGAACCAAAAAGTGTTTATGGAAAAGGTAAACACTTTGAAAACATCATTGACTCATTAATTAAGTTTATTAGTACCAAGAAGTTTACTTGGTGTAAAGAATCAATGGGATCATTAGCCTTTGTTAGATGAACTGAAGTTTGAATATCTTGTTTATGAAAAGAAAACAAGTGGGATAATGTTGGGTGTGTTATTTTCTTTGCATGGAAATCAATGGTATAATAGATGGTCGAAGTTGAACACAGTTGACAGAAGTTAAAGTTGAAAGATGGTTTAAGTATGGTTAACGGGTCGACTAGGAAATAGTGAACTGATACACAGTCCGATGAAAGGTTGACTGGTCATCAACAAGGTACCAATATCAACAGATCGATTGGAAGTTAATGGGAATAAAATCTAGTAGGAATTTTATGGACACTCAATGTGAATGGAAGCTAAAACTAGCGGTCGGCCAAAGTTGACTTAGACAAGTTGAATATAACAAAACAATCAGCTGAAAGTTGTTAGGATGTTATGGATCACCTTAATGATTAAGTTAGATGTAACTAAATTGGTTATCATGAATTAGAGCATTACATCTATAAATAAGGTGTATTGAAAATTAAGATGATATTGTAGAGAGAGAACAGGAGAGTGAAATCCATTCAATTGATATTGGTGAAGAGAATGTAAGACTCCATGCTTAAGTTGTAGCAATATAGAACATCATTATTGTAATTGTTAGATGAGAACATTGCTAATAGATGAGAGGTTAATCTCATTGGTTTGTTGGTTGTTGGGTCAAGGGTTTCTAGTGTAATTTTTGTGTACTATGCAAATGTTGTGTGTTATTATATGTAATTTTTCTTAACTGTAAGAATCATTATGCATAATCATTGAATCTTTAACTAGATACCCAATCAGTGGACTCGTTTCTAACCATGAGTGGTGGTGTATTAGAAATATTGATCAATTGGATAGGTGTTAAGACAACATGTAGGGTGGGTGGGGGGTTTGGTGGGGTAAGATACCAAACAAGTAAGCCTAGAGTTAACCGAAGTAGGTTGAGGGTATTTATCATAGGGGTACCCACAATTTCAAAGGAGGAAAGAGGAACAAAACTAGGACTAGGGATTGGTTATGGGTGAGTTGGGGTTTTATGAGAACTAATGGTGCACAACTGTGAGATTTCCACTTTGGAGGTAAGCAGACGGGGGTCAAAAAAGTTCTAACAAGGGAGGATTCCTGGAAAATTATAGGACTGACACTTGTGAATGAAGTGATAGAAAGGATACCAAAGCTAATTTCAACCGTGTTGGTACCCCAACAACTCCCCTTGATTTGTGTAAAATCAAAAGGGCCTCCCATGTAAATTTTATAAATATTTAGCTTTCAGTTTACTTGCTTCATTCAGTTAGTCGTTCAGTGATCTCCTTTGGATCCTTGACTTTTGGCATTGCTTGTGCTTTGACTTGGTTTTCATTTCATGGCATTTTGGTGATTTGATTGATCTTGGTCACTTAAACCTTTTGGATTCCAAGATGCTTAAAAATGATTACATGATTTTATGCAATATGTTCGATTTGACAACATGATTTGGTAGCAAATGTTTGATCAATATGTGTTTTCGACAATCTCACTAAATTAGCTTTCTCTTTATCAATGGTTAAATGAGATTTATGGAAGATCAAGATACATTATTTAAATGATAAATTTTGAGATGGTTGACTTATGCGTGGAGAAAATATACTCCAAAGAGTGGAATTGATCCTTCGATTCTTATTTTTAATGACTTATTGGATTTTTCAAGCCTTAAAGATTTAGTTTAAATGTTCGCCTATTTTTCATAGTTTTTCTAATTTTGGCGAAATTGAATATTTTTCATTAAGGTTTGATTACATTCAACTTGGTTTACATCTAAGATGAATATACAATAAATTGAGACAAACTAGTTGTTTACATTTTAAGTGAAGGAATCAAATTTTAATAAAATCTTTATCTTGATGTTTTCTCTATTTTTTACATCAAATTTGATTATTCCTTTAAAATTTAAAAAATCAATTGAGTTTCATTTCAAATAAACTTTTAGCTTTATTAATATTTTGATTCATGTTAAGTGTGAACCAAAATTTATTTTTATTTTAATAAGAGAATTTTCAAATATAATTTTTTTTTAAATTTAGTCTAAAAACAATTTTCATAAATTCTTAGGATATCATTAATTCTATAAGTTTATTTGTTATTATAAAAATATATATATATTCATTTAGAAGAATAATCTCATAACAACTTATAACCCATAACAACTAAGGATTCAATTTTATTATTATGAATACACATTATAGAACCCCGGTTGGTATTTTTAATGTCCAAGAAGAAAAAGCATTCAATAACATAAAGTCATGGCTTATAGATTTTCTTAGGTAAATAGTTTCTTAATTTATCACATATTTTGATGATGTGATGATTGGAAAATTATACATTGAGATATGAGGAGACAATTATTAAGCTTTTTATAAAAGGTTGGGTTAATTTTTATTGTATAAATTGAATAATGCAAACAAAAGGTGAATCACATCGTATAAATTGGAGAGGAAATTTGATGACATGTTCTTTTATTGAAATTGATGTATTTCCTTTTTAAAACAAATAATATTATTTGAGTTATTTTTAATTATTGAAACTCACAAAACTTAAAAAAATCCCTTCCTTAAACTCTCTTTTTGAAATTGCTAAAATTCATCACGGATGTGTGATGCTTATTTTAACTAACGTATTTCGTTTTGAAGGTAATATAAGGTGGAGGCCGGCCGACACATTAAGGAATGAGCAAAGAGCAAAGGAAAGGATGACTTCATGAGCAGCCCAGCCCAGCCCAGCCCAGCCCAGCCCATAACAACGGAATTAAATTCATCTGTTATTTAAAAAGAAAACACCAAATAAATAAGATCACAAAAATTCATATTCATATTCATGTTCATGGCAGAGATTGATTTCACTTTGCTGTAAAAGCAAACGCTAAACTGTCACTTCAGTCAAAAATAAAATAAAATAAAATAATATCGAAGATCATGCATATTCATGAGTTTGTTGCTATGAATCTTTATCTCCATGAAAAGAAAAGAGATTGTTAATTGCCACGCTCCCGGGTCTTCATTATTTGTGAATACATTAAAGCGAAAGCGAAAGCGAAAGCGAATCGGATATTTATTTGTCACCAAATCGCTGAAATAAGTCCCAACTTAGATCGTTCCACCAAAGCTGCTATATTCGCGGCCAGGTCATAAAAGTCACATCACTATAATTGTCAAAGAAACGTGTTTCTACCACAGTTTTGAAGTACCAAAAGAAACCTTGCAATTACTCGAGCCCAGTCCCAGGCGCAGTAAAAACGCTCGCAAGCATGTTTATTAACACCAGTTCATTACAGTGACGTGACAATGATGGCTTAGAGTAGATTCTTTTACTTTCATGTTATATTCTTATTTCAGATAAATCTTTTGTTATTTTGTTGTATTGGTCAATCTGTCTTTACCTTCTCTTGCTCTAGATGAATAGGGTTAATAATCAGTTTATCATGCATGTGTAATGCAACTTTATCGTGAAAGGCAGTCCAGTTCCACTATGCACTGAGAGGAGAGGAGTGGAGTGAAATTGGATGATCATGCCGGTGCCGGTGCCCGTGACTATTGAAGAAAATTCGGATACTGCTTGTACCAATCATATCATATTTCATTTGGTAGAAATATGAAATATTGTTTACAAAGGATGGAGGACGTTTCACCGAATTTATTTCATTTATGACAAGGAACCTGGTTTGGTTGCCTATATAACAACAGATGTAAATCACCATCACCATCACCATCACCATCATTCGAAAAGGAAGGAAGGGAAGGGAAGGGAAGGGAAGGGAAGGGGGGCTCCAGATGTCAAAGGAGGCAAATTGTAATCCGCTCTGAAATGAAAATTCTTCTCTTTATTTATGCATTGCATTGAAAGGAGGCGCTGCCAAGGGAAAACCGCTACTGAGATTGAGACTGTAATCACCTATTGGAGGTCATGAAATGTTTTTACTGATGATGATAACAGTTTTCACATCTCTATTGGTAATTTGCGTTGTTAAATTTTTGTAATAACTCAATGCTTCATTGCTATTTGATTTTTGCGTTTCTAACTTGGAGGGTAATGTGAATGAATGTCACTTATGTTTCATTGTTCATTCAAAATTACATTTTAAAGATGATTGAATGCCTTCTTTATTTTGTTTCTCAATAACAGTCCTGCAAATTGGAAATGCTCTAACATATCATTTTGATTATTTCCATAGTTTGAATTAGTTATTAAGTGTTATTTTGATTATTTCCATAGTTTGAATTAGTTATTAAGTGTTTTCCTTCGAGTAATTTTCATCATATTAAATTGAACACAACACCCATAGGAACTGAAACCGTCATTGCTACTACCCTTGCCTTTGCTGGCACATTGACTGGTTAAACCACAACTGCTGGTGGTGCCACTGCTGGATCAACTACTCGTTTTGGAACTAGTAGGGCTAGGCTGCTACCTCTGCCTTAGATGCCTATGCCTTTGAAGCCTCTAGGTATGCCTTTGTTGCTCCTGTCTATGATACCACTTATGCCTTTGCCTATGCTGCTGCAGTCAAGTGGGAAACTGGGCAGAATTGAATAGCAATGTGCCGCACGATTAATGGAGAAGCCAGCAGAATATCTTGGGGACTACCTACCTAATTGATCGAAGTTCATAGGGGGATGATACAAAGGGCTGCGAGATTCTGGTTTATTCTCCTGAATTGTTATTCATTTGATTAAATACAGGAACGTTAAGTATCCATGGAAAATTGCTCGTAATTTTGACATTGTTTCAATAGTTGTTACTGTTGAACTGAACAATTTTTCTTACTTGTCTTTTTCTGCTTTAGGATTAATTTTGACATTGTTTCAATAGTTGTTACTGTTGAACTTAACAATTTTTCTTTCTTGTCTTTTTTTGCTTTAGCATTAATTTGTAGAAGCCTCACCTTAACCCAAATATTCTCCATAGGGAGAGATTCATCAACTCTTAGTGTGCCAAGGGAGGCCTAATATCCGTTGGAGTTAGCTACACCAAACAGCCTGAGGATAGGGCAATTCTCGCGGGAATTGTTTGAATCCTTAGGTTGGGCTATCTCCTTAGCGTTGTTGCCTAGGGTTCTTCCAACACATCCGAGGCATCAACAAACCGTAGGCAAGACATGGTCGGGACAAGCCATCCCTTTAGGATTGTAATAAGTGAGTTGATCAAGCATGAAAATATTCATTTTTTTTTGTGGGAACATCATAAGTTTTAAACATCATTGAGGAAACCAATTTTATAGTATACATGTAGTTATGACCAAGGGTGGGGTTGTAATCCAACTATGCAATGACAAACCCAATTTCTATTAAGATCGTCTTTCTGACTATTTGAATAGGGACATTTTGAAGGAGACCTTATATCTAGGTAGCACGGTCATCATACACACATAATTTCATTAGGGATGACGCCAATTTAGGTAGACTAAGCTTCTTCAAAACATGAGAGGAAATGACATGAGTAGAAGCACCCTCATCAATGATCCATCAATGTGTATAACCAAGTTTTTTATGGTAACTGCAATCTAAAATGCAAAAGAATAAGACATACAAGGTTTCACTCAATCTAAATAAAAGGTCATCAAATGAGCATTGAATGCATTGATCGCACCCAAGGTGGAAAAGAGAGATTTGTATTGTACAAGGAAGTTCTAGAGAACCTTTAAAGTAGACATGGAAGCGAGGGACATGTCAAGTCATCCACAACACTACAATTATGAGCTTCTCTAATGTTGGGGTTATAGTGATACATTGCAAGGGAATCTTATGGATCTTTAGAACGGAATATGTGTTAGGATATGGTAGGTGCAATGGTACCTTTGGCAAAGGAGGATCCTTTTCCTTTTCAAGATTGAGGGTATTGATAGCTACACCATTTTGGTTATGTCATGTTTCTAAGTTGATGTCAATGGAGGCCATCTGGATATTCTGGAAAGAAGGTTCATTACAATGACCTAACCTAGATGGCTAAGAAGGGTACCGCATCACCGATTGTGTTGTAATCGCCCCTTAATATGGGAAAGGTTTTGTATGATTATAAGTTGATATTTGGATGGATGAGAGGATGGAGTGATAGTTTTTCCTTGGGTGGCATTCGTGGATTCACATTTGTTGGCTTCATCCCACAATTGGAAATTCTTTGCAAGATGTAGACAATGATTAGTATAATTTCCATAAACTCCACAAAAGAAACACAAATGGTTAGTACGTAACAGGGGGTTGTTACCCTGCTTAGGGGGGTTATTTTGATTATGATTCATAGGGTTTGGATTACCTCTACTGTTAGCAGGAGGATTGGGGGCTTGGAACCCATCTTCCCGATGTTGATTTTTTCCTTTGTTCCTCCCCTTATTTTTCTTCTTGTTAGGATTTAGTTACATTTTTTGGTTATTAGGCATGGTCTGGGTAAACATATTCTATGGACCGTAGAATTTCCCATGAGGAAAAGGGGGAGTCGATGGGTGTGGCTGCACTAGAGGAGCTAGAGGGGTGAAAGGAATGGATAATAAGGGTTGATGGAAGAAGGGGAAATCTATCCTGCACAAGAACTGCCACACATAGTACCAATACATGATGGACCATGGACATGGGGAGGAGAAGGAGGATTTTAATAGCATGTACTTGTTCTTGCATGTGAGGATGAGCATGAAGTATCAGGGGATAATAATGTGTCATGGTTGGCCCATGATTATGGAATTCACCTCTTAAGAGATGATTGACCATACAAATAATTGTTCGAAGTGGGAGGAAATTGAAGGTGTCAGTTTGGATAAGATGCCACAACACTAATAACACCATCTGTAAACTGGGATTCCCCCAACACAATGTGGCGTGTGGAGTAACTATAGGGAGCATCAATGATGATAATAAAAAGGTATTCAAATAGAGCATAAATGATATCATGTTGCTTATCTTTTAGGATTGGTTCTTATTCAATTTGCGTACATTTCAAAGCCACATCCTTACTTATAGCGGGGATAAGGGATTTCATAAACCAATCTTGGAATATATGGTCATCAATCTTAATCTTACAGAAACTCCTTTGTCATAGATGTGATAAGTGATATGGGTAGATTATTTTTAGCAACATCTAGAAATAATCTCGACTCCCTTGTCATAATGGAAAGGTAACTAGAAAAATCTAGGAATGTTGAGGCTAGGGACATGAAATTGGGATGGATCCCAATTTACTAATCGATATACTACTTAGTGTCCAATCCAGTTAGGATCCTCTAGAACAAACACAAATGAATGGAATCATCAATGATGCAATTAGAGGAGCACCTTAGATGAAAAGGCATAATGTGATTCTAGGGGTCCTCTCTTGCCTTCCCCTCATTCTTTGGGGTTTTCTAAGATAGTTTGGTTGGAATTTGAGGCCATGTAGGATCATGACCTAGAATTTTAATACTAGACATGAATGGAAATTTTTCACTAGGCATAGAGGTCAAGGAAGTTGTGGCTAGAACATGTGGGTTGGTGCTCCCTTTAACAAGCTAGTTAGGGAAAATCCCTCCAAGGGGAGCTCCACCGATGGGAGATCCAACAAATATTGGGATAGCACTAGACATATTGGATGATGGGATATCAAGTGGGATAGATGTTGGAATAATCAAAACCCATTCCAATACTTAGGATAAAATAATTAGTCTTTTCTATTAATTTCATAGGTCCTACACTAGCTAGTTTGCATCCACTTGCATTTCTGTGGTCAAACATGCCAAAACTTCATCTTGGAGTGCTTTGGAATGATTATGGATAATATTCTACCAACTATAAGATTGCCCACTAGCTAGTTTGCTTCCACTTGCATTGTTTGAAAATTATTGCTGAAAATCAACCCCTAGATATGATAAAAACAACAGTGTAATTCCAACCCTAGCCATGAAAACACAATTCAAAGAAAGGAAAAACAATGCCCTCAAAACATTTAGAAATAAGGTGTCATGGTTGGTCCATGATTATGGAATTCACCTCTTAAGAGATGATTGACCATACAAATAATTGTTCGAAGTGGGAGGAAATTGAAGGTGTCAGTTTGGATAAGATGCCACAACACTAATAACATCATGTTGGCATCTTTTTCCTTCTTGTCTCGACCCGCGGTTCCAACAACAACACCATACCAACAAGACACCACAAGACATCGGCCCGGCAGAGAAAGATCAATCAACAACACCTACGAGGAAATCACAGTCTCACCTGAGATATCTAATGGGTAACTTCCATAACCATGTTTCCGCAGTTGGCGAGGGATTATTGTCCCTTAGCACGCAGCCAAGGCGCTCGACGAAGGAAACATGACGATGGAGTCTATTACTATGCGACTGGGCACAACTGTATGATAGCACGTGCACACGACATGACCCTGTCCTTATTCTTAACAACTGGCGCAACTGGTGCGACGCAACTGATTCTTTGCACTGACAGATAGTGTGTGACTTATGCTTTAACTTAGGAAATTAACTATAAACGCATTCACAGATTCCAACAATGCTTTAACAATCATTCATTCACTGATTAATAATATGGCGCCATACATTCAACAGTAACTCATCAACTTACAGTAAGTAAATACTTGACATTCACATAAACATTCAACATCAATCAATCATTCAACACAAGAAATAACGTGGAAACCCATCTGGGAAAAACCATCAAGGTGCTCTTCATCTGGCATGAGAAATGGATATAGCACCTTGTAGTCTACGACCTACAGACTGATCTTATGATATGTCTTTTTGATTCAATCTTCTTTCTCTCATGCTCTGCGGTTTATTCTTCTATCTACTCCTACTGATCCGCACACAGCCTGGATCAACTCTTCTACCTACTGTCTGCGCACTTAGCTGCAGATTCCTTCTACCTCTAGCGGTCTGCACGCACATCTGCAATATCTGTGGTTCAAACGCCTTCTACTGCTACCATACTCTTCTCTGAGTCTTCTTTTCATCTAACCCTAACTTCCTTAACAAAATTGAGTGACTTGGCGAATGAACAACCAATCAACCACCAATAATGATGAACGACCAACAACCAACAAAACAAACAACAACAATGACCAACCATTATATAGAACAGGTTCTTCCTATTTATAAATTCTACAGGACCACGTAGGGTCGACTACATACTGCTCATCTTTTATCGGTCGTATTCAGCCGTAAAAAATGGTTTCAAGTTGTCATGGAAAGACACAAGGCACTATCGGCCTAACTTACAAATATTCCTTCATACGTGCGTTGTCTGCAGTCTTACGCCGATTTTAGAAACCACGATCTTCCTGACTTGTCGCTTTCTGTCCATTACCTACCCGTTCTTCTGCAAGCTCATCTTTCCTCCATCATGCGCATGTCCTATCCTTTTGCGTCGGTTACCTTTCTTCCTTTGTGACCTACATTCCTCCATGTTGTACGCACAACTTTCCTTCCTTATGTGCGTGCCAGCTTCTTCTTTGTGCATCTTTCCTGGCCCAACAAGCCCCTAACACTCACATGTGGCTCGTCCTGATCCACTAAGCAAAAAGGGAAGTCTCCTCAAAACTTTTCCGCCGCAAAACTTCATGTTTCTCCCCAAAAAACTTATGTCTCTGGTGTTGGCTGCGCCACAGTACCGACCTTGTCCTGAAATTCTTTCACCATCTATTGCACCCAAGCAACTTCCTCTGTTATTTCTTTTGCCTATGCAGCCAACTGCTCCACTCGATCTGAACTAATATGTTCTAACGAATCTGCCTCTACTCACTGGGTAGTTCCAAGTTTCTATTGCAACGGCTGAATAAAGTTGGTGATCCGCATTGCTTCTGACTGGTGTGTCTCAACTTCTGCTTCCCTTGCCCCCTATTGGTCATGAAGAGCCTGGAATTTCTACTGCAGTCGTTTGACCTCAGTAATCTTGGTAACTTTCTGTAGAAACGGCAGCTTCTTCATCTCTGTCCTTTTCTGCAGCAATTTTCTCCTCATCCTTTTGCACGTTTTCTCTTATGTTCTCGGTATTCGTGTCTTCCAGAAGCGCTTCCCAAATCGTGGAAATGGCTTTTATTTCCTTAGCACAGAATGTTTCTCCTTCATTTATCTTCCCAGCAGCCTCAGACGCCGCTCTTCTTTGTTCCTCGAGCACCTCAAGAGGTGTGCTCGGCACCTATCTTGCTTGAAGTTCCTCAACCTGCTTTTTCAGGTCTTGTGCAAACTGTGCGAGCTTGGATACTTTAGTTGTTGAATCCTCATATTCCTAGCCCACTTCAGGTGGGAACTCTATGATCGTGCTTTGGATAGTCTCAGCTAGTGTGACACGGCTTTGCTCGCGTGCCACAATTTCTTGTTCCTTCTCAACAAGGAGGGTGCCCTTTTTCCTTAAGAAGGGCCTTGAGCGCCTTCGTCTTTCTTTGTTGTTTTGTTGCGTGATAAGCAATAGCATTCTCCCTTAGCCGTATTTTCAACACGGATGCCTCCTGTACTTCATAGACTTCAGTTAAGGGCAGCTTGGAGAAGTCGAGCTGCAGTGTGACAAATTCCTTAACAACATCATCAAAGGCACTTGTGTCTGTCCCTGTTTCCAGTACGTGCCCCTGGATCTTTACCTTGATCGACGAAACCAGCTCGGGCGTGACTAATGGGATACTTGGATCCATGCCATATGTCTCAGGCTCCACAGTGGCTTTGACATCATTTATGGCCTCTACTTGCTGATTAAGGTGCTGCGACACCTGATCAGCGACGCTTTCCTGCTATGTCCTTAAAGTTACAAGACTGTCCCTGGAGACCGCATCTATAGCTTCTGCTAGCATGTGGATATCCTCCTCAGTCAAGGTATCAGTGTTCTCTGTCTTACTAGCTTTTCTTTTCTTGCGCAGGGGCTTCCATCCTTGTTGATGCGTTTGCTTGTGGGTCAGGATGTTCTCCTGAGTAGGTGTGCGCTCTGAATCACTATGATCAAAGCTACGCCTATCCTCATTATCATCTTTTCCTTCCTCTTCTTGTGACCGATTATCCTTCACGTCGCCTCCTTCATTTCCTTGGCCATTAACTTAGTGCACTGGTGCGTTCTCTTTGTTTTGTCCTTCGAGCAGTAGCTCTACCAGTGGGTCGCGCCATTCATCCGGCCATTCCTAGACGATTACGTCCACATACTCATCCGTGACCATGAATCCAGCATGGTGTACTTTTTTGGCCAAGTCCTTCTTCCACTCTAACATGATGTTATGTGCATCAGCCTGAAAACTTGTCACATGCCCCAATTTGCAAAACAAATTTATGTTATTGAGGAACATTATGTTATATTTTATGTTAAATTTTGTAATTAATGATCAAGTGGGGTCAAGGATAATTTAATGTATTGCAAAATATTTTATTAATAAATAAATAAAAGATGAGACAACAACTTAGGGAAGCTGTTAAATGAGTGTTTACTAATCACTTGGTGGAGGAGACTGGGTTGAGAGCAGATTGACATGTGGCGACATCCTAAAACTACTTCTAGCTGTTGTTGGTGGAAACTTCCCTATTTTTGTGGTCATGATTCCCCAAGAAAGTGAAACATAAGCAGGTGGTTCATTAAGTCAAAACTGACCTAAAAGACCTAGGGATGCTAATGAAACTTCCCATTGAAGACAATTGAGGCTGCTCATCTGAATTTGTGATTATTCTGAGTGAATGAATTGCACATGTGAATTCAATGGAGGGGACTAATTGAAGTAAGTTTGAGGGGATAAGTGTTGAAGACTGAACTAGTGCATCTATTCTAAGTTGAAGTTCTTACTGCCGTAAGACTAAGTTACTATTGAACACTTAGTAGAGTTGCAGAGGATCTCAAGACTATATCTCTCACTCGGTACTCTACCAGGAGGATCAGGAGACAAGCTCGAGGGTCCTGAGAATTGCAGTTCAGATCTTCTCCAGAAGTTGCTTGGGAGGAACAACCTCTTTAAGCTGTTGTCACCTCATTTATATTACAGGTTCTACTTGTTTAAGATCAGTTATTATTTTATTTACTGCATCAAAAAAGTTTAAGAGTTTTTGTTTTATGGCTGTTAGGAATAAATAGGAAAAGTTATTTATGCTGTGAAAGTTAGTAACTAGTTAGATTAGGGTAAATCAGTAGAAACACAGCTTAGTTAATTGATAGATAGGAAAAATTACCTAAACTGTATTTTTCCACACCTCTTGCAAGGCAATACTCTGGTACACCACGTATATTTATTTCAGATAAGTAAATTCAATGAAAATTTGAATGCATATGCAAATGATTACTATCTACAGGATTTCATGTAAAATTATTTATAGTCTTTCAGCTGTGTTTGAATATCTACTTAAAGTATTTAATTAAACTAGATAAAGATAGAAAAATCTAGTCTAAATAATATACACTAGTATGTGTAATAGTTTATACAGTAAAGCTAACAAAGTTACTTACTATAAATCTAGAATGTAAACTTAAATAAATAATATAGGATCAGTAATTATTTTAAACTAGGTTAACTAATTAAAAGAGTAAATTGAAATAAATAATTACCTAGTTAGTTTATTTATAACCAAAGCATGTAAAGTAGATTTACTCAAACAAAAATACTAATTTTTAAAGCATTAAAAAGAATTAGGGTTTACAAAATATCTGTTCTTCATAACCTGAAATATTCTTTAGCTAAGGTCTTCAATACTTATTCCTTTAAATAAGAAACAAATTTACTTGCTAATCTATTTTAACCCTAACCCTCGAAATTTAAATAACAATAATAATAACTAAAAGCAAAATATACATAATTTTAAAATAAACAGAGATACTCCTAATTCCACTCAAGCGGTGAAAACCCCTTTAATATTAAAAACAAACTGAATAGTCTTAGTTGGCCTATGGCCTTTTACATTTTTCTGTCAAGGCTTAAAGCCTGAGTAAAAGTATCCTAATTTAAACAGAGTACTCAAAATCAAAAAACAACCATCTGTTTTCGGCTACGAAAGCCCTTCACAAAAATTAGAAGTGCAGCATGAACAGCCAGTAAATTGTTCTTTAAAAACCATAAACGCATCCGCATCTAGTGACCCAATGGCCTGACAGTGAAAGTCATGGCTTAAAACCAGTTCCAAACATTACTGTAATAAGTTAATCATGGCCAAAAAAACTTAAAACTATTTCCTTAAGTCTCAGTTGAGAGAGCCCGAGTTCTTCCATTACAAACAACCACTAGGGCTTTTAAAACTAGAAATTAAAAGAACAAACAGAGCAACTAATGACCACGGTCGAGCCAACAACCACAACACACGGCAATGCCATCACTTTCCACCATACATTTTGTGCAAGAGAAATCCCAGGTGAAATCGAGGCTTACCAGGGTGGATGCCTTCATGGAAGCCTGTGGGTAGAGCTCTTCAGCTTCAAGCTCGAGCCTGGAGAGCCTGCACAGGGAAAACCCTAGTTCTGTTAGTTACTTTCATTACACAAAAAAATAATAATAATAATAATAAAAACTGTGCCAAACAAACTGTAAGGAAAAAAATTGTGTTTTTACCTTAGAGCCGCGCAACTATGAGATCATGGAAAATCCAACCCGAGCCTCTTTTGCTTGTACACAAGTTAAAATGGAGCACTGCAAAGAGGGAAAGTGCAGAATGTAGTGTCCAAAGAGAAAATCTCCAGTCACGACGAGGAAGGTTCCAACCTATGATACGAAAACCAGCAATAAACAAGAACCTAGCACTCTGCACTCAACGATTTCCTTCACACTGGTTTACAGTCATTAACACTCACACATAACCAAAGGTCACTCAAAAAAACAGCGGCAAAGACATCCCAAACCCCCAATACTCTTTACACAGTCAAAACCACTTCACAAGGGCAGTGAGTTTCTTACTCACCCTTCTGCACCAACTCCTTAAAACATACAACGACATGTGTGCATTTGGGTGGAGGTTCAACATCAAACATGGTAGCCACGAGCTCGCAGCTCGGCCACTCCACAGCCAGACTAAAACAAGCGCGTTTTTAGGGTTTGGACAGGTTCTTATGGTAACATGAATTCAACAAACCTAATCATCAACCACCATACACGTGTCCTCCCGAAATCATTTGCAAATTATGGGTATCAAGCTATAGTTTGAAGTCTCGCTTTTAACCTGCATAAATAATTTGGTTACGAATCAAAACTTTATAACATCTTTGCATAAGTATCATTATTTTTCCTTCATTCGATATCCTTGTTTTATAACCATAGTATATAAAAAGATTTAGAAGTTTTCATTTATACTAGAGTCCTTTGAATAACTATATTCTATCTATGTTCTTCTTAGTATTAAATAATGTTTACATTTGATAATAGTAAGGCACAAAGATGGAGGCAAACTAACCTTCCATAGAGGTACATAACCATATAGATCCTTAAATATAGGTTTGGACTAAGCATAGTTTTTTATATTTCATTCATATGCTCTGTCTACAAAAACTCTTATAAAACCAGCGTAGATCCAAATCGTAGGCTCTATCAAGAGCCGAGAGGGATCAAATCTTTCTAGGTGCAAACCTCTTCTTAAGTATTACACTCAATGAGCTATCATTTGGTGTGTCCTATATATACCATTGCTTTGATTCAAACCAAAAGACACATCTTTTTATTTAAGGTCAACATATAATATATTTATTATTAATATTTAATATTATTTATGGCCAACACATAATATTTAATATTATTTTTTATTTTGTTATGAACAAACATTACAACATCTCCCCATAAATGGTTTTAAAACCATATGCAAGGCCCTCCTAAAACCATGGGTTGTTTAGGAGGCCTTGCACATGGTCTTAAAACTATTTGCAAGGCCCTCCTAAACCATGTACGATAAAACCATGGGTGCTTTTAGGAGGCCTTGCACATAGTTTTAAAACCATGTGCACAATCCTCCTAAACCATATATAATAAAACCATGGGTTGTTTAAAAGGCCAACATTTTTTTGCAAATAATTCAATTTTTATTTTTTTATTATTTTGTTATGTAGGAACATTGCAACATCTCCTCCATATTGTGTCTTTTTTATGATCCACATTTTTGGGGGGGATAATTAAATTTTTAATTTTTTATTGTTTTGTTATTTTTTACTTTTTTATTGTTTTGTTAGGTAGGAAGATTACCACATCTCCCCCATATTAGGTTGTTTTTCTGGCCGACATTTATTTTGTTTTATAATTAAAAAATCTATTTTTTTATTAATAAAAATAACGTTACTTAACGTTATGTTACGTAACGTTACATAACGTTATGTAACGTTACAAGATCTCCCAGTATTAACGTTATGTAACGTTACAAGATCTCCCCCATACTGGGCTGTAGAGAGCCTCTCGGCTCAATGAGATATACAAAAGGAAATCAAATGTAAATACTTGATTTAAGAAGAATTCACTAACTTAGAATGTTTAAAAGTTTAGAAGGAACTCAACAGTTATAAACAGCACTTTATAACAACCACTGACGATAGACATGTTGATTTGTTCACAAACATGTGAAAACCATTTTTTCTCTAGTCTATAGACTTCTTAGGCCACTATGTTTTTATGACAGAAGTAGAACTGTCCTTATTATACACCATCTCAAAATGAAACACAAGTCTACCACTGAAGAACACAACGAGAGTGTTAATGGAACAAGTACTATGTGAAAAACATAACTATACTATACTGATTCTTTTTCAATAGTGTTATTACAATCATTTATGCAGTTGATAACTTTAGAAATACCAACAATACCTTTTGCGGGGTCAAGCTGCAAACAAACTTTTTAACTAGCATTTTATCTTATGCTAGTGGTGTATTATTTGCGATCTGGAAATAACACAGCTTACCTATTTAGAACCTGTAAAAGAAGCATTACTCCATTGCGTTAGCTGTAAGCTAAGTAAGCCCCGATCTCATCTAAGATTCTATCCTACTTGACAAAAGAAAGTATTAACACACTTAGCACCAGATCAAGATGCGGTTTCTCTTCTTGCTTTCGAAAACATAAACTGCAGTGTTTAACATCCCTAACATAGTTCCTTAAGATAAACTAATAAATTATACAGAACTAAAGAAAAGTAATGCTCATTGTTAATTATTACTATTTGAATAACCGCTAACAGTTATTGGTTCATTGGCAATGACATCCTGCAACATTTTATGTTACATGAAAAATTTTAAATTTTTATGAATTTTTGGGGTTATTAGATGTGGTATCATAGCACAAGGTTCAAATACTAGGCCTGAATGTGGCTCAACTTGCATAAATAAAATAGTATAGTTAAAACATGTATACTGATTTTAAATTTTCTTTTGGAATTACACCACAGAGAATTTTTCTGAGTTAAATGCAGGTATGGAAAGATTGGAAGAATATGCAGATGAGGAGTCCCCATTTACTGAACGAAGTAATTCTAAAAGAGAACCTATACAAGAAGAAATAACTAATAATTCTTCTGAATTATTACAAACAGTTAAGGAACTAAAAACAGAGATGGAAACGGTCAAAAAATAAAATGAAAAAATTTTGAGAGCTCGGGAGGAGCTAAATCATATTTTGATGGAAAGATTTCAGAATGGGAAAAAAGATAAACGAACAGAGTCTGAAGATATGCCTTACCAACATAAAGATAAAAAAACTAAATAGTTTAAAATCGAAAGTAGCTCATCTTCTGAGGTTTATGGCTATCCACATAAAAAGAATTATCAATATACTAGTGATAGTAGCGAAGATAATCATCATACCAGAAAGAGAAAGTTTAAACCTTATAAAGAAATCTCTAGAGAATTCAAGAAAATCAAGCCACCAACCTTTAATGGTGAAACTGAGAAGGGAGAAGAGGCGGAATCATGGTTGTCCGGGATGAAGAAATATTTTCAAATTTATAACTACTCTAATCAACTGAAATCCAGAATGGCTATTTATAACCTCATTGGGAAAGCAGATATTTGGTGGCAAGACCTAAAAAGAGTAAAAGGCATTAGGGAGAAAAAAATTAATTGGAGTACGTTCAAGAAATATTTTAAGAATAAATTTTTGTCTGAACAGTACTATGAGGAGCAGGCTAAGGAATTTTACGAACTAAAACTGGGAGCAAAGAATATGAAAGAACTAAATAGTAAATTTCTAAGTCTGCTCAGGTATGTGCCGTATATTGTGGACGAGAAGCCTAAGGTACAGCGGTTTCTCAGTTGTTTACCCTATCATATAAAAGACAAAATTGAGTATAACAATCCAAAAACTTTAGAAGAAGCAATGAGAAAGACAAATTTATGTTATGAATAGAATCGCAAAAAAGAAAGTATGAGAAACTAGAAGGAAAAAAGAACTAATAATTTTGAACAGAAAAAGAAAGGTTTTGTACCTAACCGAAATTTTAAGAATAATAACACACGAAATTTTCCCAATAAAAATTTCCAAGGGAACAAAAGTAATTCATAGACAAATCCAATTGGTCGAAGAAATAAAGAATCTGTTAATAATCACAGTAACTATACCAAGAATTTTGAACGAAAGGAACCAATAAAGTGTTGGGAATGTAATGGTCCTCATTATGCATCAGTTTGTCCCAACCAGAAGAAAATTGTTAGCAACATACACACGATACAGGAGGAGATGACTGTCGGTGATCTAGAAAGGACAATGCCCAGGATCAATGCAGCACTGGAAAACAGGCAAGCGGATTATCAAACTTCCATGGTGGAAGTGAAAGGTAAGCTAAATCAAATACCTATATCTATTGTAATCGATCCAGGGGCTAGTTTAAGTTATATTTCTCCTAATTTAGTATAAAAGTGTAAGTTATCAGTAGAAAAGTTTGCAAAGCCTTGGTTAGTCCAGCTAGCTACAGATGCAAAAAGAAAGGTGATCAGCTTTGTTAAGAATTGTACATTAAAAATGGATCAGTTTGAAACCTCTGTTAAGCTAAATGTTTTACCTTTAGGTTCATATGATATGTTAATAGGTATGGATTGGTTGGAACAGCAGAGGGTAGTCCTCAATTATTTTGATAAAACATTTACTTGCGTCAGTAACGATGGAGAACTAATAACTGTAAAATGAATCCCTAGGAAAACAGTTGTAAGACAGATTTCTGCTTTGCAGCTTAAGAGAGTTGTTCAGAAGGGCTGTAAAGCCTTTTCTGTAACAATAATTAACGAAGAAAATACTAATAACAAGGATAAATTAAAAGTGGAAGATATTCAAATCCTAAGGGAGTATTCGGATGTATTTTCAGAAGAAATTTCGGGACTACCTCCGAAGCGGGAGTTAGACTTTACTATTGAGTTGGTACCCGGTGCATTGCCCAGCTCAAAAGCCCCTTACCAAATGAATAAACTGGAATTAAATGAACTAAAGTTGCAGTTAAAAGAACTCATTGATAAGAATTATATTAGACACAGTGTGTCTCCCTGGGGAGCACCTGTTATTTTTGTTAAGAAGAATGACGAAACTCTATGACTATGTATAGATTACCGTCAACTAAATAAAATGACTATCAAAAACAGATATTCGTTACCCCGCATAGATGATCTATTTGATTAGCTACGTGGAGCAACGGTATTCTCAAAGATTGATTTACGATCTGGTTACTACCAAGTCCGAATCAAAGATGAAGACATCTTTAAAACAATTTTTAGGACATGGTATGGTCATTACGAGTTTGTTGTTATGCCATTTGGGCTTACTAATGCCCCAGTTGTTTTTATGTGTCTAATGAATAATGTAATGCATAAATATCTTGATAAGTTTGTGGTCGTATCTATTGACGACATCTTAATTTACTCAAAGTATGAAGAAGAACATAAAGAACATCTGAAAATTGTCTTACAAGAGTTACGAGAACATCAACTCTATGCAAAATTTAATAAATGTGATTTCTTTAAGGATAAAATTCAGTACCTAGGTCATGTAGTGATTAAAGAAGGATTTTTTGTCGACCGTGAAAAGATAAAAGAAATTGAAGAATGGTCGGCCCCAAAATACGTAACTGACGTACGATCATTCATGGGGATTACAGGCTATTATCAAAGATTTATTGAAGGGTTTTCAAGAATTGCAAATCCCATAACTTCTTTACAGAATAAAGGGAAGAAATTCGAATTGAGTCAAAAGTGTGAAGACAATTTTAAAAAGTTAAAAACATTATTAACTACCGCACCAATCTTAAGAATTGTTGACCCTAATAAATATTTTATAGTATATACTGACACATGCAATGATGGTTTAGGTGGAGTTTTAACTCAGGAAGGACACGTCATTGCTTATGAGTCTAGGAAGCTGAAGATTCATCAGGAAAATAATGCGACCTATGACTTAGAATTGGTTGTTGTCATACATGCCTTAAAAATGTGGCGTCACCATTTAATCGAAAGAAATTTTATATTAATGACAGATAATAAAGGGTTAAAATATATGTTGGATCAACCTAACTTAAATGCTAGAAAAACTAGATGGCTAGCTTTCCTTAGCGAATACGATTTTGAAATCCAACATATTAAAGGAAAAGAAAATAAGGTTGCTAGTGCATTAAGCAGAAATGAAAAACTGAATTTTACAGCAGCAATTAGCTATAGCATCTCCAACCCTCCGACCAGCGAAGAGGACGCTACCATGGCCTTAACCATCCGAGAAACCAGCCCATGAACATGTGCATTCATTACATTGTTGAAACAAAATGCATTGAAGTAAAACATACACAGATACAATTATTTATCATACACAACAGAAGCAACATACATTCATACAAGAATTCAACATGTTCATCATATTCATTAACAATAATGTGATTGCAGAAGTAAAATAGACAAGACTACTTATCTCATAAAAAACTCGTTCCGCAACCAGCTACGTCACTGCAACGTTCCACCCAACCATAGGCTAGCATGCTCCTAAATCTCTCAGCAATGCTGCCACCCCCGAGTTGGGCATGATTCCCCCAAGGAATAAGGAACAAGCAGGGTTACACATAGTCAAGGATACACAAAACACAACCAAGCCAATGCAGTTGGGTTTATCAGGCCATCAAGGAGCTGGGAAAGGATAAATCCTAAGCTGGTGAGCCCATTACAGAGCTAGGAACACCTACACCAGAACTAGCCTGACTTCTAAGACACCCACACACACCCAACACAAGGAATCAGTCCCTTCTCTGCTACACAGTCCCTCGAGCCCTGACTTCCCTTCCAGTGCTATTCAGGGGTTGTGGAAAAGAAAGCCAGCCCTCTAGCTCTGTCTGTGTGGTTTCCAAATACACCAGGTTTATCAAGCAAACCAAGCCCCCATCCCTGCTTCCAACATAGTCCGAAGACCAACCATTGCACGCATGCAATCAATAAGCAGTGACAGCTTAGATAAGGAAATTGACTCCTGAGTCGTTCTTGGCCCTATTGTGGCCAAATCGACTCCAAAAAAACCTACAATAGTCCCAAAACGTATTAGTGAATACAGTTCACAATGTGGGGAAAACAACAGTCCGTCCTAGACAACGAAGCCACCGGGGAAAACTTACACAGACCACACTGGGGAAGAAAATACAGACTCCCAACCTGTGCATGAGGGAAATTTACATCAGACCTCTGGAATTCGGATGAAAAAAATGCTAGATACCACTTTGTGGAAACGTGAGTGACATCCGAAACGGCTCCCCTCCTCCTGGATGCGTGAGCCCACACCCCAAAAAGGATCTTATACGTGGAAAATCATCAGACTACCGTCCCTACGCAAGGATGAACAGACCAGGGAAGGAATGACATAGTCATGGAGAGAGTGGAGTCCGCTGGAGTGATGGCAGTGGTCGTTTTTACTTGCCATCATGAGGTCAACCCGCTGGTGGAGTGTGCATGTGGGCAAGGACTGATAGTCCTGCCACACTCCACTCCCATCCATAACTGCCCCAACTAACAGCAGAACTTTTAATGGTGGTGGTTGGATGAGACAAGGGAGGATGAGCAATCAGACAGGATGGTGACACATGGATTTTCCCCCATAGCCCCAGGGGTTGATAATTCCTCCCCCCTATTCTTGGGAAAAAGCATGCCCTTTTCATTATGGTTGCAGTGAGCATATCTGATTGGGTTCATTTAATTAAAGATGTATATTTACATGATGACAAAACTTGATATGTATGTTGCATGCCACGATATACCATCGGTGACAATTTCAACCCGAAACATAGCATAACCAATCGATGGTGGGGTCTTGGCCTTTAGCTCCGCACCATGATTATTTATAATATATACATAATATATATCTAATGCAACGGGGTCAAAATTAGGGTGTTACATCAGCACCTATAAAACAGATTTAAAAGAACAGCTAGAAGAAAGAATAGAACAAGATGAAAATTATCGAAAATTACAAACAAAGGTAAGAGAAAATTTAATTGAAAGTTTAAGTACAGGATATATTTTGAACGAAAATGGATTATTATTATATAAAGATAGACTATACATACCTAATGTACCTAATATTAAGTTGTTGATTTTAAACGAAATTCATAAAACTCCTTATTCAGGGCATCCAGGTTATCAGAAAATTATAACTATGCTTAGAAATGATTATTTTTGGCCAAACATGAAAAATGAATTGGCAGAATACATTGCTAAGTGCTTTGAATGTTAGCAAGTAAAAACTGAATATCAGCATCCAGCTAGGTTACTTTAGCCATTACCTATTCCTAACTGGAAGTGGGAGATAATTAGCCTTGATTTTATCACAAGACTACCTAGAAATCAAAACTTAAATGAATCAATAATGGTAGTTGTTGATAAATTAAGCAAGTAAGCTCATTTTATACTTGTAAAAAATACTTATAAAGCTGAAAATATTGCTGATATTTTATTAAAACAAATTTTTCAGTTACATGGAATACCGAAAGTAATAATTTCAGACAAAGACCCTAAGTTTACGGGCAACTTTTGGAAGTATTTGTTTAAAGGATTAAATACTTCATTAAACTTCAGTACCTCTTTCCATCCTCAAACAGACAGACAGACTGAAAAAGTAAATCAGGTATTGGAGGATCTGCTCAGAATGTATGTAAAAGAACAGCCAGGTAAACGGGAAGATTACTTACACCTGGTAAAATTTGCTTACAATAATCATTATCAAGCCTCAGCAAGATATAGTTCTTTTGAAATTTTGTATGGTAGGAAGTGCAATACCCCCATATCTTGGAGTAATCCAGTTGACAGGATAGTATTAGGACCTAAATTATTAAAAGAGATGGAGTTAATTGTAAGACATGTACAAGGTAACTTGAAAGCTGTGCAAGTTCGACAAAAAAGTCAAGCATATCTTAAATGAACTCAAAAGGAGTTCCAGGTAGGTGAACATGTCTTTATTAAGGTGAGACCTACAAAGAGTTCTCTAAGGTTAGGTAGTTGTGCTAAGTTAGCACCTTGGTATTGCGGACCTTTTGAAATACTGTCCAAGATAAGACAGGTAGCATATCAGTTAGCTTTACCGCCAAATTTAAATGTTCACAATGTTTTTCATATTTATGTATTAAAAAAATATGTACATGATGCTACTCATGTTATTAACTGGAATGATGTGCAGGTGGAACCCGAAGGAGATTTTTTTGTGGAACCAGATTGTATCCTCGAAAAGAGGGAGATCTCGCTTTGGAATCACACCATTGGTCAAGTGAAGGTGCAATGGAATCACTTTAGTCTAGAAGAAGCCACCTAAGAATTGTAAAGTCATATGCGGGATGCATATCCAACAATATTCCAGGGAAATTATGAGGACGAGGAATAAATAACATTGAGGACGATTTTATAAATTAAGAGGGTGTGTATGTCACATGCCCCAATTTGCAAAACAATTTTATGTTATTGAGGAACATTATGTTATATTTTATGTTAAAGTTTGTAATTAATGAACAAGTGGGGTCAAGGATAATTTAATGTATTGCAGAATATTTTATTAATAAATAAATAAAAGATGAGACAACAGCTTAGGGAAGTTGTTAAATGAGTGTTTACTGGTCACTTGGTGGAGGAGACTGGGTTGAGAGCAGATTGACATGTGGCTGCATCCTCAAACTACTTCTACATGTTGCAGGTGGAAACTTCCCTGTTTTTTTGGTCATGATTCCCCAAGAAAGTGAAACAGGAGCAAGTGGCTCATTAAGTAAAAACAGACCCAAAAGACCTAGGCATGCTAATAAAAATTTCCATTGAAGACAGCTAAGGCTGCTCATTCTAGATTTGTGATCATTCTGAGTGAATGAAGTGCACATGTGAATTCGATGGAAGGGACTAGTTGAAGTAAGTTTGAAGGGATAAGTGCTAAAGACTGAACTAGTGGATCTATTCTAAGCTAAAGTTCTTACTGTTGTAAGCAGGACTAAGTTATTGTTGAACACTCGGTGGAGTTGCAGAGGATCTCAAGACTATATCTCTCACCCAGTACTCTACCAGGAGGATCAGGAGACAAGCTTGGGGGTCCTGAGAATTGCAGTTCTGTTCTTCTCCAGGAGTTGGTTGGGAGGAACAGCCTACTTAAGTTGTTGTCACCTCATCTATATTACAGGTTCTACTTGTTTAAGATCAATTATTATTGTATTTACTGCATCAGAAAAGTTTAATAGTTTTTGTTTTATTTTTGTTAGGGATAAATAAGAAAAGTTATTTATGCTGTGAAAGTTAGTAACTAGTTAGATTAGGGTAAATCAGTAGAAACACTATTGAGTTAATTGATAAATAGGAAAAATTACCTAAACTGTATTTTTCCACACCTCTTGCAAGGAAGTACTTTAGTACAACAGGTATATTTATTTCAGATAAGTAGATTCAATAAAAATTTGAATGCATATGCAAATGATTACTATCTACAGGGTTTCATGTAAAATTATTTATAGTCCTTCAACTATGTTTGGATATTTACTTGAAGTATTTAATTAAACTAAATAAAAATAGAAAAACTAGTCTAAATAATATACACTAGTATGTGTAATAGTTTATACAGTAAAGCTAACAAAGTTACTTACTAAAAATCCAAAATGTAAACTTAAATAAATAATATAGGATCACTAATTATTTTAAACTAGCTTTAACTAATTAAAAGAATAAATTGAAATAAATAATTACCTAGTTAGTTTATTTATAACCAAAGCATGTAAAGTAGATTTACTGAAACAAAAATACTAGTTTTTAAAGCATTAAAAAGAATTAGGGTTTACAAAAGATCTGTTCTTTATAACATAATAAATTAAAAATTTATAATACCAAAACCTAGCAGTATAATCCAGAAATTACATAAAAGAAATACATTAATTCAATAATAACATTTTCAGTCTTATTTACAGATTTTATTGCAGTATTATTAATTTTGTTCACTGCTAGTAAAATATTCTTTACCTAAGGTCTTCAAAACTTATTCCTTTAAATAAGAAACAAATTTCCTTGTTGATCTATTTTAACTCTAACCATCGAAATTTAAATAACAATAATAATAACTAAAATAAACAAAATATACATAATTTTAAAATAAATAGAGATACTGCTAATTCCACTTAAGCGGTGAAAACCCCTTTAATATTAAAAGCAAAATGAACATTCTTAGTTGACCTACGGCCTTTTACATTTTTCTGTCAAGGCTTAAATCCTGAGCAAAAGTATCCTAATTTAAACAGAGTACTCAAAATCGAAAAACAACCATCTGTTTTCGGCTACGAAATCCCTTCACAAAAATGAGAAGTGCAGCATGAATAGCCAGTAAGTTGTTCTTTAAAAAGCCTAAATGCATCCGCATCTAGCGACCCAATGGCCTGACATTGAGAATCACAGCGTAAAACCAGTTCCAAACATTACTGTAATAAGTTAATCATGGCCGAAAAAACTTAAAACTATTTCCTTAAGTCTCGGCTGAGAGAGCCCGAGTTCTTCCATTACAAACAACCACTAGGGATTTTAAAACTAGAAATTAAAAAAACAAACAGAGAAACTAATGACCGCGGCTGAGACAACAACCACAACACACGGCAGTGCCATCACTTTCCACCATATATTTTGTGCAGAAGAAACCCTAGGTGAAATCGAGGCTTACCAGGGTGGATGCACTCATGGAAGCCTGTGGGTAGATCTCTTCAGCTTCAAGCTCACGCCTAGAGAGCCTGCACATGGAAAACCCTAGTTATGTTAGTTACTTTCATTACACAAAATAATAATAATAAAAACGGTGCCAAACAAACTGTAAGGAAAACAATTGTGTTTGTACCTTGGAGTCGTGCAACTGTGAGGTCGTGGAAAAGCCAACCTGGGCCTCTTTTGCTTGTACACAAGGTAAAATGGAGCACTACAAAGAGGGAAAGTGCAAAACATAGTGTCCAATCGAAAATCTCTAGCCACGAGGAGGAAGGCTCCAACCTACGATACGAAAACCAGCAGTAAACAAGGACCTAGCACTCTGCACTCAACGTTTTCCTTCACACTGGTTTACAATCATTAACACTCACTCCGAAAAACAGCGACGAAGACAACCCAAATCCCCAATACTCTTTACACAGTCAAAACCACTTCACGATGGCAGTGATTTTCTTACTCACCCTTCTGCACCAGCTCCTTAAAACATACAACGACATGTGTGCGTTTGGGTGGAGGTTCAACATCAAACATGGCATCCATGAGCTCGCAGCTCGACCACTCCACAGCTAGACTAAAACAAGCACATTTTTAGGGTTTGGACAGGTTTTTAAGGTAAATGTTACCACCTAAGTTGTACTTAGTGGTTTTTTATTAAGTGAGCTTGGTGACCCGGACAAAGATGACTTGTTTGGACTTCATAAAACCTTCGGAAGTGCTTCTGGGAAGTTCTTGTTCTACTATATCACATGTTCATACCCCATAGGAAAGTTGTAATAAAATGTTCTAGCATGATAGTATCTGTAAAAGACTCGGTCTCTTAGACTTTATTCGCCAATCCAATCAGCCCATGGTGTTTTTTCTCTTGGTTATTATTGGTTGTTGAACAAACTACTGATAATTTTTGAGTTTTTCACTCAATACCTCCAAAGTTGGGGTGGTCGGCTTGGTATTTAGGCCTATTGAGGTTATTAGAGTCTATGTGTCAATGTATAAGCATTCTAGGCATTATTGTCAAGTCATATGAACATGTCTAAGTCCCCCAAGGTTTTTATTTTTTATTTTTTTTATTTTTGAAGTTTTTTAAATTTTTTATTTTTCCACAAAACTTAGGCTATTTTTTAATAGTCTAATTGGAAAAAATGGTTTTGTAATAAAAGTGGGCTCAATAATCAGTTTCAGTCATGGGAGTGCTCATTTTCAAGCTAAGAGTACCATGTAAACCCATAGACCCACTTTTTCTAAGTTTTGAGTGATTTGTCCATCACTCAGGTCAAAAATCCCTAAAAATCAAATATTGATTATTTAATTGATGAATTAATTAAATAATGGAGAAAACCCCAAATCCTAAATCATTGGAATTTGCTCCGATTTGACTGAAATCAGTCTCATTGGCTTAGGATTGACTGGATTTGACAATTCCTTAACTGAAGGAGATGATCTGGGCTGATCTAGGGGTGCACCACAGCATGTAGTCTTGGTAATTTCGCCCTCCCTCTCTCCTCCACACGTGTGGGCTCATCTGGATGAGTTTTGGTGGATGCTTCAGTAAACAGGTTGAGGTGTCAGTTAGATCATCTCTCCGATTGACAGTTGCACTCAGTGAGACTTAGATCAGACTCGGATAGACTTAGATCAAGTCCAGATTCACTCCACATGCCGCTGCAGTCTCTGTCTCCTTGGGATTTGCGCCCCCTAGGCTAGATCTCCTGTTTTTGCTATAAATAAAGTAGTGATTACCTCTTCCAAGCTAGTTAGAACTGGGATTGAGGTGTTGTTGCTATTGTACTATTGTTATTGTTTATTTGAAATAAAGAGAAACCTTGGAGGCAAGACGGTGTTATGTTATTGTATGTGTGGACGAGCATTGCCATGTTTTACTGAGGTAACATGTATCTATGTTCATAAGTTTTTGATTGTTTATGGATTCATTGCAAAAGATTGATAATATGTTTATTATGATCTTGATAGGAAATGAGTTTGTTAATAATTTTATTGTCCATCTCTTTCCTTTTGATGCATGTTTAGAGATCTAGATTCAACATGTTTTATAAGTTTATATGCATGCTATTCTGAAATCTCTGTTTATGTATTAACCAAATCTCACAAGCATTTTGGCAAGTATTTGGATTCAGTTGCAGGTTCCTAGCTTGGAGAGGGTGCTGATCTAGCTTGTTTCTCCACTTTCTCCAAAACTTTCTCAAAGGCATAGTCCCTCGACATTCCACCGGAAAGCTCCACGGTTGATCTTCAAGACTTCCGATACTCTTTCTCTCTCTTCCTCCTTATAAAAATCCAAATCTTACCTGGTTAATTTGGTTACAAGCTTTGTTATCATTTAGATCTGTCATATTAAAGTAAAACTTACATAGATCTATTATTTAAAATCTCATAATCTAGATCTCATTTCTAAAAGGTCTCATTAAGCATTCTAGATCTAGTTCAAGGAAATCGTCCGTTTTGCGTGGCAATTTAAAGAAAATCTATAGGTTGCATGCATTAGATTTATGTTTTTGTTTTAAAAAGATTAAATCCATCAATCAGTGCATATCTCATTGGCTGCCCAAACAGCAAGCCAAGATCCTAAGGAAAGCTTGCTTTCCTTGGTTCCTTTTTCACCGGTTTAGCTAGTTTTAACTTAGTTTTGTTTGGTTTAAAGTAGGCTAACCCAAAGGTACTTTCAGAGTGATTTTGGGAATATTTCATTCTAACATGCTTGTTTTCTTTTAGTAGGAATAACAGAAAGAAAAGAAGTTTCTTTTTGAAAGTGGCTCTGGGATTGTTCAAATCCCCCCAAGAAGCTCCCCTTTGACTGTAAATTTTAAATTTTGGAAAAGTTGTAAGATATTGGTTTCATCCTATATAAGAAATGAGAGGATTTAGATCATTTTATTGATATTTTAATATCAAATAATAATAAAAATTCTTCGAATAGGCTCTTTCGAGCCCATTCCCCATCCCCCCAGGGGGATTCGCGCATTTTTTATCGTTTTTCGCATTGTCTTACTTTTTTTTCGCTTTAGATTAGTTTCATTCATGCTGAATAAAATGCTTTGATTACTTTATCATATATTCCATATTAATTTATCAAAGTAACTTGAATACTTACCCCACGACTTCCCGATTGACCCGCAAGGGGAAAGAGATGCGTGGTAAGAATAATTAGAAAACTTTTGATTTGTTTCTGTTTGTTGCTTATTTTTAATTTCTGTAAGTAATTGTTCTAAAATCAACCCTATCATTGATTCCCCAATTGAGGTCCACTTGGAACGAAAGAGGTTCTTGGAGGGTTTTTCTTTCTAAGAAAACACATCCTTTAAAACTCACTAAAATTAACAAGACTCTGGTGTGTATGCTCTGTACTTGGCTGTGGTTCATCCAATCAGTCAAGCTGCATCAAAAGCAATGTGAGTGACTAGCTTAATTAGTCTTCACCTTCCCCAATCAACCACCATCAGGCGAAAATCCAATGCCTCAATCAAACTGTAAGAGGTGGCAAAATACCCAAAGGAAGCGGGAACTCCTGAAAAGTGACCTCAATTCGCCGATCTCTGTTACACCTTCAGGTGCATTATGAACAACAGTCTCAGATACTCCATTCATACCACATATTCCTTGTGGGTAGCCATGAAGGTTTAGTTTTGGACATACTCCAAGAACTCTCGGGTATATCTGGAGTCCCCCCCTCGCCTAATTTTAATCAACTCATATTTCACATTAACTTAAAACGTACCAAGAGGCAATCACAAAACGTTCACTCCAAGCACATGCAAGGACATTGATTATCTTATGACTCCATTTTAAGGCACTGGCTATTTTCTTTATATATATATATTGTATCGCAGCATTGTGCTTTCGTGCGCTCATTTTTTATCTTGTCATCTATGGTTGTTTATGGGTAAATTTCAAACTCCTAAGTAACTCATTCAATTTAACATCATCATACTAAATAATTTCTCCTTAATAACTTAATAGGGTCTACCCCCCTTATCTTCATCAGGAGTTGAGCCTAAACAGAGGAGTCAAGAACAAGGAGACAGCCTTGATTCAAGACTTGCCCCCAAGGACACACCGAGTGGCTTGAATATTTCTGCAACGTTCCCCCCAGGTGTGTGAAAGGCAGCAACAGTAACACGAAGTCAACAAACCTAATCATCAACCACCATACATGTGTCCTCCCAAAATCATTTGCAAATTATGGGTTTCAAGCTATAGTTTTAAGTCTCACTTTTAACTTGCATAAATCATTTGGTTACAAGTCAAAACTTTATAACATCATTGCATAAGTATCATTATTTTTCCTTGATTCGATATCCTTGTTTTATAACCATAGTATATAAAAAGATTTAGAAGTGTTCATTTATACTAGAGTCCTTTGAATAACTATATTTTATCTATGTTCTTCTTAGTATTAAATAATTTTTACATTTGATAATAGTAAGGCACAAAGATGGAGGCAAACTAACCTTCCATAGAAGTACATAACCATATAGATCCTTAAAGATAGGTTTGGACTAAGCATAGTTTTTTATATTTCATTCATATTCTCTGTCTACAAAAACTCTTATAAAATGAGATATCTGATACAAGGAAATCAAATGTAAATACTTGATTTAACAAGAATTCACTAACTTAGAATGTTTACAAGTTTAGAAGGAACTCAACAATTATAAACAACATTTTATAACAACCACTGAAGATAGACATGTTGAATTGGTCACAAACATGTGAAAACCATTTTTTCTCTAGTTTATAGACTTCTTAGGCCACTATGTTTTTATGACAGAAGTAAAACTGTCCTTATTATACACCATTTCAAAATGAAACACAAGTCTACAACTGAAGAACACAATGAGAGTGTTAATGGAACAAGTACTGTGTGGAAAACATAACTATACTATACTAATTCTTTTTCAATAGTGTTATTACAATCATTTATGCAGTTGATAACTTTAGAAATACCAACAATACATTTTATGGGGTCAAGTTGCAAACAAACTTTTTAACTAGCATTTTATCTTATGCAAATGGTGTATTATTTGTGATCTAGAAATCACATTGCTTACCTGTTTAGAACTTGTAAATTAATCATTAATCCAATGCGTTAGCTGTAAGATAAGTAAGCCCTGATCTCATCTAAGATTCTATCCTACTTGACAAAAGAAAGTATTAACACACTTAGCACCAGATCAAGATGCAGTTTCTCTACTTGCTTTCTAAAACATAAACTACAGTGTTTAACATCCCTAACATAGTTCCTTAACATAAACTAATCAATTATACATAACTAAAGAAAAGTAATGCTCATTGTTAGTTATTACTGTTTGAATAACCGCTAACAGTTATTGGTTCATTGGCAATGGCATCCTGGAACATTTTATGTTACATGAAAAATTTTAAATTTTTATGAATTTTTGGGTTATTACATGTGGTATTATAGCACAAGGTTCAAATACTAGGCCTGAATGTGGATCAACTTGCATAAATAAAACAGTAGATTTAAAACATGTATACTGATTTTTACTTTTCTTTTGGAATTACACCGCAAAGAATTTTTCTGAGTTAACTGTAGGTATGGAAGGATTGGAAGAATATGCGGATGAGTCGTCCCCATTTACTGAACGAAGTAGTTCTAAAAGAGAACCTATACAAGAAGAAATAACTAATCATTCTTCTGAATTATTACAAATAGTTAAGGAACTAAGAATAGAGATGGAAATGGTCAAAAAAGAAAATGAGAGAATTTTGAGAGCTCCGAAGGAGCTGAATCATATTTTGATGAAAAGATTTCAGAATGAGGAAAAAGATAAATGAACAGAGTCTGAAGATATGCCTTACCAACATAAAGATAAAAAGACTAAACAGTTTAAAATCGAAAGTAGCTCATCTTCTGAGGTTTATGGCTATCCACATAAAAAGAATTATCAATATACTAGTGATAGTAGCGAAGATAATCATCACACCAAAAAGAGAAAGTTTAAAACTTACGAAGAAATCTCTAGAGAATTCAAGAAAATCAAGCCACCAACCTTTAATGGTGAAACTGAGAAGGGAGAAGAGGCGGAATCATGGCTGTCCGGGATGAAGAAATATTTTCAAATTTATAACTACTCTAATCAACTGAAATCCATAATGGCTATTTATAACCTCATTGGGAAAGCAGATATTTGGTGGCAGGACCTAAAAAGAGTAAAAGGAATTAGGGAGAAAAACATTAATTGGAGTACGTTCAAGAAATATTTTAAGAAGAAATTTTTGTCTGAACAGTACTATGAGAAGCAGGCTAAGGAATTTTACAAACTAAAACTGGAAACAATGAATATGAAAGGACTAAAGAGTAAATTTCTAAGTTTGCTACGGTATGTGTTGTATATTGTGGACGAAAAGCCTAAGGTACAACGGTTTCTCAGTTGTTTACCCTATCATATAAAAGACAGAATTGAGTATGACAATCCAAAAACTTTAGAAGAAGCAATGAGAAAGGAGAATTTCTGTTATGAATAGAATCGCAAAAAAGAAAGTATGACAAACTGGAAGGCAAAAGGAACTAATAATTTTGAATAGAAGAATAAAGGTTTTGTACCTAACCGAAATTTTAAGAATAATAACACAAAATTTTCCTAGTAAAAATTTCCAAGGGAACAAAAGTAATTCACAGACAAATCCAAATGGTTAAAGAAATAAAGAATCTGTTAATAATCACAGTAACTATACCAAGAATTTTGAACGAAAGGAACCAATAAACTGCTAAGAATGTAATGGTCCTCATTATGCATCAGTTTGTCCCAACCGAAAGAAGACTGTTAGCAACATACACACGATACAGGAGGAGATGACTATCAGTGATCTAGCAAGGACAATGCCCAGGATCAATGCAGAACTAGAGAACAGGCAAGCAGATTATCAAACTTCCATGGTGGAAGTGGAAGATAAGCTAAATCAAATACCTATATCTATTTTAATCGATCCAGGAGCTATTTTAAGCTATATTTCTTTTGATTTAGTATAAAAGTGTAAGTTATCAGTAGAAAAGTATATAGAGTCTTGGTTAGTCCAGCTAGCTACCGGTGCAAAAAGAAAGGTGATCAACTTTGTTAAGAATTGTACAGTAAAAATGGATCAATTTGAAACCTCTTTTAAGCTAAATGTTTTACCTTTAGATTCATATGATATGTTAATAGGTATGGATTGGTTGGAACAGCATAGGGTAGTCCTCAACTATTTTGATAAAACATTTACTTGCGTAAGTAATGATGGAGAACTAATAACTGTAAAAAGAATCCCTACGAAAATAGTTGTAAGACAGATTTCTGCTTTGCAGCTTAAGAGAGTTGTTCGGAAGGGCTGTAAAGGCTTTGCTGTAATAGTAATTAACAAAGAAAATACTAATAACAAGGATAAATTAAAACTGGAAGGTATTCCGATCCTAAGGGAGTATTTAGATGTATTTTCGGAAGAAATTATGGGACTGCCTCCGAAGGGGGAGTTAGACTTTACTATTGAGCTGGTACCTGGTGTTGTGCCCAACTCAAAAGCCCCTTACCGGATGAATATATTGGAATTAAATGAACTAAAGTCGCAGTTAAAAGAACTCATTGATAAGAATTATATTAGACACAGTGTGTCTCCCTGGGGAGCACTTGTTATTTTTGTTAAGAAGAAGGATGGAACTCTACGACTATGTATAGATTACCGTCAACTAAATAAAATGACTATCAAAAACAGATATTCGTTACCTAGCATAGATGATCTGTTTGATCAGCTACGTGGAGCAACGGTATTCTTGAAGATTGATTTACGATCTGATTACCACTAGGTCTGAATCAAAGATGAAAACATCTTTAAAACAACGTTTAAGACCTGGTATGGTCATTACGATTTTGTTGTTATGCCATTTGGGCTTACTAATGCCCCAGCTGTTTTTATGTGTCTGATGAATAATGTAATGCATAAATATCTTAATAAGTTTATGGTCGTATTTATTGACGTCTTCTTGATTTACTAGAAGTCTGAAGAAAAACATAAAGAACATCTCAAAATTGTCTTACAAGAGTTACGGGAACATCAACTCTATGCAAAATTTAGTAAATGTAAGTTTCTTTAAAGATAAAATTTAGTATCTGGGTCATGTAGTGACTAAAGAAGGAATTTTTGTCGACCCTGAAAAGATAAAGGAAATTGAAGAATGGCCAGTCCCAAAAGATGTAACTGACGTACGATCATTCATAGACATTACTGGCTATTATCGAAGATTTATTGAAGGGTTTTCAAGAATTGCAAATCCCATAACTTATTTACAAAAGAAAAGGAAGAAATTCGAATGGAGTCAAAAGTGTGAAGATAGTTTTAAAAAGTTAAAAACATTATTAACTACTGCACCAATCTTAATAATTGCTAACTCTAATAAAGATTTTATAGTATGTATTGATGCATGCAATGACGGTTTAGGTGGAGTTTTAACTTAGGAAGGACACGTCATTGCTTATGAGTCTAGGAAGCTGAAGATTCATCAGAAAAATTATGCGACCTATGACTTAGAATTGGCTGATGTCATACATGCCTTAAAAATGTGGCGTCATCATTTAATCGAGAGAAATTTTATATTAATGACAGATAATAAAGGGTTAAAATATATGTTGCGTCAATCTAACTTAAATGCTAGGCAAGCTAGATGGCTAGCTTTCCTTAGCGAATACGATTTTGAAATCCAACATATTAAAGGAAAATAAAATAAGGTTGCTAATGCATTAAGTAGAAATGAAAAACTAAATTTTATAGTAGCAATCAGCACCTATAAAACAGATTTAGAAGAATAGCTAAAAGAAGGAATAGAACAAGATGAAAATTATCAAAAATTACAAGAAAAGGTAAGAGAAAATTTAATTTAAAGTTTAAGTACAGGGTATAGTTTGAACGAAAAATGATTATTATTATATAAAGATAGACTATACGTACCTAATGACCCTAAGATTAAGTTGTTGATTTTAAACGAAATTCATAAAACTCCTTATTCAAGGCATCCTGGTTATCAGAAAACTATAACTATTCTAAGAAAGGATTATTTTTTGCCAAACATGAAAAATGAATTGGTAGAATACATTGCTAAGTGCTTTGAATGTCAGCAAGTAAAAACTAAACATCAGCATCCAGCTGGGTTACTTCAGCCATTACCTATTCCTAGCTGGAAGTGGGAGATAATTAGCCTTGATTTTATCACGGGACTACCTAGAAATCAAAACTTAAATGACTCAATAATGGTAGTTGTTGATAAATTAAGCAAAGCATCTCATTTTATACCTGTAAAAACTCCTTATAAAGCTGAAAATATTGCTAATATTTTCTTAAAACAAATTTTTCGATTACATTGAATACTGAAAGTAATAATTTCAAACAGAGACCCTAAGTTTACGGGAAACTTTTGGAAGTATTTGTTTAAAGGATTAAATACTACATTAAACTTCAGTACCTCTTTCCATCCTCAAATAGACGAACAAACTGAAAAAACAAATCAGGTATTGGAGGGTCTGCTCAGAATGTATGGAAAAGAACAGCCAAGTAAATGGGAAGATTACTTACACCTGGTAGAATTTGCTTATAATAATCACTATAAAGCCTCAGTAAGATATAGTCCTTTTGAAATTTTGTATGGAAGGAAGTGCAATACCCCCATCTCTTGGAGTAATCCAGTTGACAGGATAGTATTAGGACCTAAATTATTAAAAGAGATGGAGTTAATTGTAAAACAGGTACAAGGTAACTTGAAAGTTGCGCAAGATCGACAGAAAAGTCAAGCAGATCTTAAACGAACTCAAAAAGAGTTCCAAGTGGGTGAACATGTCTTTATTAAGGTGAGACTTAAAAAAAGATCTCTAAGGTTAGGTAGTTGTGCTAAATTAGCACCTCGGTATTGCGTACCTTTTGAAATACTGTCCAGGATATGATGGGTAGCATATAAGTTAGATTTACCGCCAAATTTAAAGGTTCACAATGTTTTTCATATTTCTGTATTAAAAAAATATGTACATGATGCTACTCATGTTATTAATTGGAATGATGTGCAGGTGGAACCCGAAGGATATTTTCTGGTGGAACCGGATTATATCCTCGAAAGGAGGGAGATCTCGCTTCGGAATCGCACCATTGGTCAGGTGAAGGTGAAATTGAAGCACCTTAGTCCAGAAAAAGCCACCTGAGAATTAGAAATTCATATGCGGGATGCATATCCAATTCTATTTCAGGGCAATTCTGAGGATGGTGAATAAATAACATCGAGGACAATGTTATAAATTAATGGGGTGTGTATGTCACATGCCCCATTTTGCAAAACAATTTTATGTTATTGAGGAACATTATGTTATATTTTATGGGAAGCTGTTAAATGAGTGTTTACTAGTCACTTGGTGGAGGAGCAGCATACTCAAACTACTTCTAGCTGTTGCAGGTGGCAACTTCCCTATTTTTGTGGTCATGATTCCCCAAGAAAGTGAAACAGGAGTAGGTGGCTCACTAAGTAAAAATTGACCTAAAATACCTAGTCATGCTAATAAAACTTCCCATTGAAGATAGCTAAGGCTGCTCATTCTGGATTTGTGATCATTCTGAGTGAATGAAGTGCACATGTGAATTCGATGGAGTGGACTAGCTGAAGTAAGTTTGAGGGGATAAGTGTTGAATACTTAACTAGTGCAGCTATTCTACGCTGAAGTTATTACTGCTGTAAGCAGGACTGAGTTATTGCTAAACACTCAGTGGAGTTGCAGAGGATCTCAAGACTATATCCCTAACCCAGTACTCTACCAAGAGGATCAAGGGACAAGCTCGGGTATCCTGAGAATTACAGTTCAGCTCTTCTCCACGAGTTGGTTGAGAGGAACAGCCTCCTTAAGTTGTTGTCCCCTCATCTATATTACAGGTTCTACTTGTTTAAGACCAGTTATTATTTTATTTACTGCATCAGAAAAGTTTAAGAGTTTTTGTTTTATTGTTGTTAGGGATAAATAGGAAAACTTATTTATGCTGTGAAAATTAGTAACTAGTTAAATTAGAGTAAATCAATAGAAACAATGCTCAGTTAATTGATAGATAGGAAAAATTACCTAAATTGTATTTTTCCCCGTCTCTTGCAAGGGAGTACTCTAATACAACAGGTATATTTATTTCAAATAAGTAGATTCAATAAAAATTTGAATGCATATGCAAATGATTACTATCTACAGGGTTTCATGTAAAATTATTTATAGTCCTTCAGCTCTGTTTGAATATTTACTTAAATTATTTAATTAAACTAGATAAAGATAGAAAAACTAGTCTAAATAATATACACTAGTATGTGTAATAGTTTATACAGTAAAGCTAACAAATTTACTTACTATAAATCAAGAATGTACACTTAAATAAATAATATAGGATCAGTAATTATTTTAAACTAGGTTAACTAATTAAAACAGTAAATTGAAATAAATAATTACCTAGTTAGTTTATTTATAACCAAAGCATGTAAACTAGATTTACTGAAACAAAAATACTAGTTTTTAAAGCATTAAAAAGAATTAGGGTTTACAAAATATCTATTCTTCATAACATAATACATTCAAAATTTATAATACCAAAACCTAGCAGTATAATCCAGAAATTACAGAAAAGAAATACATTAATTCAATAATAACATTTTTAGTCTTATTTACGGATTCCATTGTAGTATTATTAATTTTTTTTACTGCTAGTAAAATATTCTTTACCTAAGGTCTTCAACACTTATTCATTTAAATAAGAAACAAATATTCTTGCTAATCTATTTTAACCCTCACCATTGAAATTTAAATAACAATAATAATAACTAAAATAAATAAAATATACATAATTTTAAAATAAACAAAGATACTGTTAATTCAACTTAAGCGATGAAAAACCCTTTAATATTAAAAGCAAACTGAACAGTCTTAGTTGGCCTACGGCCTTCTACATTTTTCCTAATTTAAACAGAGTACTCAAAATCGAAAAACAACCATCTGTTTTCGGCTACGAAAGCCCTTCACAAAAATTAGAATTGCAGCATGAACAACCAGTAATTTGTTCTTTAAAAACTCTAAACGCATCCGCATCTAGCGACCCAATGGCCTGACAGTGAGAGCCATAGCTTAAAATCGGTTTCAAACATTATTGTAATAAGTTAATCATGGTCGAACAAACTTAAAACTGTTTCCTTAAGTCTTGGCTAAGAGAGCCCGAGTTCTTCCATTACAAACAACCACTGGGGCTTTTAAAACTAGAAATTAAAAGAACAAAAAGAGAAACTAATGACCATGGCCGAGCAAACAACCACAACACACAGCAGTTCCATCACTTTCCACCATACATTTTTTGCAGGAGAAACCCCAGGTGAAACTGAGGCTTACCAGGGTGGACACCCTCATGGAAGCATGTGGGTAGAGCTCTTCAGCTTCAAGCTCGGGCCTGGAGAGCCTACACAAGGAAAACCCTAGTTCTATTAGTTACTTTCATTACACAAAACAATAATAATAATAATAAAATTGTGCCAAACAAACTGTAACGAAAACAATTGTGTTTTTACCTTGGAACCGTGCAACTGTGAGGTCGTGGAAAAGCCAACCCGAGCCTCTTTCCCTTGTACACAAGTTAAAATGGAGCATTGCAAAGAGGAAAAATGCAGAACGTAGTGTCCAAGAGAAAATCTCCAGCCAAGACAAGGAAGGTTCCAACCTACGATATGAAAACCAGTAGTAAACAAGAACCTAGCACTCTGCACTCAACGATTTCCTTCACACTGGTTTACAGTCATTAACACTCACACAGGACCAAATCTCACTCAGAAAAACAGCGGTGAATACAAACCAAACGCCCAATACTCTTTACATTGTCAAAACCACTTCGTGATGGCAGTGAGTTTCTTACTCACCCTTCTGCACCAGCTCCTTAAAATATACAACGGCCTGTGTACGTTTGGGTGGAGGTTCAACATCAAACATGGCGGCCACGAGTTCACAGCTTGACCAGTCAACAACAAGACTAAAACAAACGCATTTTTAGGGTTTGGACAGGTTCTTATGGTAACATGAAGTCAACAAACCTAATCATCAACCACCATATACGTGTCCTCCCAAAATCATTTGCAAATTATGGGTATCAAGCTATAGCTTGAAGTCTCGCTTTTAACCTGCATAAATCATTTGGTTACGAGTCAAAACTTTATAACATCATTGCATATGTATCATTATTTTTCCTTGATTCGATATCCTTGTTTTATAACCATAGTGTATAAAAAGGTTTAGAAGTGTTCATTTATACTGAAGTCCTTTGAATAACTATATTCTATCTATGTTCTTCTTAGTATTAAATAATGTTTACATTTGATAATAGTAAGGCACAAAGATGGAGGCAAACTAACCTTCCATAGAAGTACATAACCATATAGATCCTTAAAGATAGGTTTGGACTAAGCATAGTTTTCATATTTCATTCATATGCTCTGTCTACAAAACCTCTTATAAAATGAGATATCTAACACAAGGAAATCAAATGTAAATACTTGATTTAACAAGAATTCACTAACTTAGAATGTTTAAAATTTTAGAAGGAACTCAACAGTTATAAACTATACTTTATAACAACCACTGAAGATAGACATGTTGAGTTGGTCACAAACATGTGAAAACCATTTTTTCTCCAGTTTGTAGACTTCTTAGGCCATTATGTTTTTATGACAGAAGTAGAACTGTCCTTATTATACACCATCTCAAAATGAAACACAAGCCTACAACTGAAGAACACAACGAGAGTGTTAATGGAACAAGTACTGTGTGGAAAACATAACTATACTATACTAATTCTTTTCAATATTGTTATTACAATCATTTATGCAGTTGATAACTTTAGAAATACCAACAATACCTTTTACGGGGTCAAGCTGCAAACAAACTTTTTAACTAGCATTTTATTTTATGCTAGTGGTGTATTATTTGTGATCTGGAAATAACACTACTTACCTGTTTAGAACCTATAAAAGAAGCATTACTCCATTGCGTTAGCTGTAAGCTAAGTAAGCCCTGATCTCATCTAAGATTCTATCATACTTGACAAAAGAAATTATTAACACACTTAGCACCAGATCAAGATGCAATTTCTCTTCTTGCTTTCGAAAACATAAACTGCAATGTTTAACATCCCTAACATAGTTCCTTAAGATAAACTAATAAATTATACAGAACTAAAGAAAAGTAATGCTCATTTTTAATTATTACTGTTTGAATAACCGCTAACAGTTATTGGTTCATTGGAAATGTCATCCTAGAACATTTTATGTTACATGAAAAAATTTAATTTTTTATGAATTTTTGGTGTTATTACAAAACTGATGAAGGCCGTGTACCTGTGCACCGTCGCGGCCCGGATTCAATAAGATCGTCAGACAACATCGCGCAGCGCCTCTGCGTGCAAAAATAACTTGATGTTGTTATCATTTTGTCGGATCTTGTCTTTCTTGTTTTCCCACAAGTTTTGGTACTTTGCGCCATGGCAAGGTAGTGGGACATCCATCTGCACATAGTCTAGTGGGTTAGCCCATAGGGTGAATGAGATCAAGACAAGCAACCGGGAGTAATGAAATTTGTAGCTAGGATCCTCCTGGGAATTCACAGCATCATCTATCATCTCGTTCAATAAGAACCGTGACCAGTTAAAAATCCCACCCAACACGCACAGCTCTGCAAGCTCAACTGTTCTTGCAGTACACTGATTTGGCCTCATCTTGTGCAGCAGCTTACAAGAAAGGATCCTTGCGGCGAACCGCACACTTGCATCTTCGATAAGGCCAATTAGGAAGCCCCTTTTTACGCGTTGAAGGTTATACTTCTGCTTCATCTTGGTGTTGTCTTTATGGGCCAAGTATGGAGCGGGCTCTTCTCCTTCCTTTGGCAGGCCCGTTATTGCAGAAATAAGCTTGAAGTCGACCGGGTATGGTCGATCGAGCCATACACATCCTCTATGGAAACAAACCAGAAGTTGTTTCACATGTGTTGACCTATAGACCATGGCCGAAATGCGGCATAAACAACAGGTTTATCAAACCTGCGCGGCCAATGCCCTAAACCCATTGCATTGGCCTTAGCACCTATGGTCTAGTCGGGTCGGGATGATTCGGGACCATGGAGTCCTCTCTTTTCAACCATTCCTGTTTTTAGGTGTCAAAGTCCTCGAAGGTCAACTTGAGGATCTTCGACATTATGTTCATCAACAGGGGAATGTTCTGAGGAATCCTTGGCACTACCAGAATTGTATTGGCCTTCTTTGGAAGCTCCACTTCCTCCGCATCAGCTCTCCTTGGCCAGACGTAATGAGGAAAATTTTCATCGTCCTCCTCGGCATCGGGTCCTCTGCGTGGTGGTGAGTCCTCTTCCATGTGGTCATCCTCCTCTGGATCGTCCTCCATTGGCACTTTTTTGGTATTGCTCAGAAGGACCTTAGCCTTTCATTTCCTTGCCATCTCAGACTGGGATGACTGTCCAGGTGTGCTTTATTCAGCGTGTGTTGGCTCTCTAAAGGATTGCGCAACTGCAGTTGCAGCTGGCGGTCTCTGAACTAGGTTCGGCACATGGCGCGAACCATGGGTTGGAATATTGACAGGGGCAGCCGCAGGTCTAGGTGCAGCCACAGGTCTAGGTGGGGTCACCAGGGCAAGTTGCTTTCTGGTTCTCGCCATCTGATCAGTGTCTGGTTGCAACTTTGGTTGTTGTACCTCTGACCATTCTACTTCTTCTTCCACGTCGATTGGGAAACCTGAGATAACGGTTGCATCTGATAGATTTCTCTCACTGGGGATTTCAATTACCATGGGTGTCAGCTTACTAACAAAGGAACGACAGGCTTCGGCTCTGCAAACCCTCGGCTTTGGTTCTCTCTCGTTTGGTCTGTATTTGTAAAAATATGCTTGATGGCGAAGCCTTGCACTTATACTCTCCATCGCGTCCTACAGTCATCATGCAATAGGAGGTTGATGTCTAATCAGTCACATGGGCTTCTCGGCCAACGCGTCCCTTCATTAAGTCGTTAACTTGAGTATTGTGTTGTACTTGTTAGAGCAGTTATGGCAGAATCGTCAGATGTGACCCTAAAGCACATCATCATTCTCCCCGTACTTCATCGAATTAACGACGCTTAGTTGTCATAACTGCCTCAATCTTCGCCAGATATTTGCACTTTAATGTCAGCCAGTCTGTCATTTCCTCCCTTTTCTGTGCTTTTTTATTTTTCATTTGCTTGGTGCTCATTCGTGCGCTTGGTGCTTTTTCGTGCGCTTTGCACTAGTTCCGTCACATATGTGCGACAAAACAATTTTTACATCTTTCGGCCCTTCTCTTCTTCTTTTTTTTCCCGTCACGCGACGTGATTCTAGCCAAGAATGTTATGACCACCATAGTATGATTTCAGGCGATTGTCATTCACCATACCCGCGACATACGTACCATCTAGTTTTTGGAGTTTTACTGTGCCCGCATCAGTGATATGCGTGATCACATATGGTCCTAGCCAATGCATCCTCAACTTGCCCTGATGTTTGAAATATTTGTTGTCATATAGCAACACAAGTCCTCCGACTTCGAATGGCTTAACCCGGATATGACGATCATGCCATGCTTTCCGTCGCTGCTTCTCAACTGTCTGATGAAATCCTGCGACGAAGCATTCCTCTTCCATTTGAATGAGTTGTGACAACCTCTATTCAACAGCATCTCCATCAGTCATCTCTGTCAGCGCAAAAATTCTTAGTCTTGGTACAATGTACTCCATTGGCACAACAGCCTCTTTTCCATATACCAATATGAATGGGGTGTGGCCTGCCAGTCGCTTGCAAGTCGTGCAATATGCCCATAGAACAGTTGAGACTTTATGATCCCAGTCATCTCGGCGCACATTGCATACCTTGGTCAATGCATTCTCCAGAGTCTCGTTGAAAGCTTTGACCGTTCCATTCGCCTGAGGATGATATGGAGTCATCTTCTTATGCTGGATCTGAAATTTTGCAATCAACTCAGCAATTACTTTGTTAACAAAATGCGTACCTTAGTCACTTAGTAGTATCTTTGGACAGCCAAATCTGGTGACTACATTTTCAAACAAAAACTTTGCCGCAGTCGCAGCGGTACAATCTTTAACAGGCGCGGCTTCAGCCCATCTCGTAAAATAGTCTGTCGCAGTGATAATATAGCACGCGCCAGTTCTCTTCCCTGGTGGACTGATTGGTCCAACAAAATCAGCAACCCATTAATCGAAGGCTTCGAGGGTTATCTTCGGTGCAAGTGGCATCTCGTCACGGGGCAACGATTTTCATGTCCTCTGGCAGATATCACAACGCCTGCAGAAGCTTTTAGTATCCATGTGTATGGTTGGCCACCATAATCCTACATGCAATATCTTACGCACAGTTGATTTTCCTACGTAGTTCCCACCTGTGACATCGGCATGTGCTTCACTCATAACCCAGGGTCGTTCATAGTAAAAAACACAGCGACACAGTACTTCATCCGCACCTAGCTTATACATATGTCCCGCGATCAATGTATAATCAGCAAATCTGATGACCAAGTGTTTCTTCTGATTAGTTGACATTCCTTCAGGTGCATATCATGTGCTCAAGAAGTGAATGATGGCATTAAACTCATGGTTCTGATCATCCATCATGTGGATCGCAAATAATTGCGTTTCAGGCAGATTATCTTCCAAGCTGGTTGGCTCTTCACCACTTTCTATCCTTAACAAGTGGTTGGGCCCGACATTCAGTCAACCAGGTTTGACAACTACCTCAAAATCAAATTCCTGAAAGAAAAGAAGCCATCTGCAAATCTTCCCCCCCCATTATTGGCTTGTTGACTAGGTATTTCAGCATTGAGTGGTCAGTGTACATCTGAAAATTCCCACCCAACAAGTAGTGTATGAACTTTTGAAGCGCATAGACCATAGCGAGGCCTTCTCTTTCCATCATCGTGTAGTTCTTTTCTGATGTTGATAGTTTCCTGCTATTAAAAGTAATAGGGTGGTCAAGCGCACCCTCTCCTGGTTGTGTCAAGACTATGTCGAGCGCGACAAACTACGCGTCGACATGAACATGGAATTCCTTCTTCCAATCTAGAAATACACGTATTCGCACAGTGGCCATTGCTTTCTTCAACTAATCCAAGCTTTCCTAGCAATTTTTTATCCATTGAAACTTTCTGTCTTTTTTCAACAGTTTCTCCATAGGTGCAATGATCGCTGCATATCCTCTGATGAACTTCCTATAGTAGCATGTGTGTCCTAGCACTGATCTGAGTTGCGTGACTGATGTAGGCGGTGGTAAGTCGAGAATGATTGCAATCTTTGTTGGGTCGACCAAAATACCGTTGCGACATACAACGTGACCCAACAGTACACCAAACGATGCACAAAAAATACACTTTTTAGAAATAAACGTGATTTGATACTGGCGACATCGGTCCAACATCATGCACAGACTCTCAATATGGTTTCTTACTAGACCATACACAGTCCAATTGTCAAACTAGACCTCAAGAAATTTATGAATAAAATCTCTAAAAGAAGAGACTACTATTCTAGAAAAAATAGCAGGTGCATTCTTGAGTCCAAAGGGCATTACCGTATACTGGTAGCATCCCCATTTGATGACGAAGGTTGTTTTGTGGCGATCCTCCTTCGTGATTCTGACTTGATGATAGCCTGAAAAGCCATCAGTAAATGAATACATCTCTTTCCCTCCGACACTTTCAAGTACTTCATCTGTAAACTGTGTGGGGAATGGATCGTGTAAGCATGCGTCGTTCAGCTTCCTCAAGGCAACACAGATCCTTACTTCTCCTGTTGTTTTCTTATCCTGGATTACTATAGGGTTGATCCACTCTGACTCCTCAACATGTTCAATGATTCCAGCGTCTAGCATGCGATCAAATTTTGCTTTTACCCTTTCCTTATACTTGGGGTTCATCCTATATGGTCGCTGCTTGCTGGGTTTAGCATCTGGTCGCAGGGGTATTTTCATATCCCCTAGGTCTCCCATTATCCCCTTCATCTCTAAGAAGTTGGTAGGGAATAGGTCCTGATATTCATGCAACAAGTATGTGATCTTCGCAACTGTCTCTTCGTCCCAATAATCTCCTATATTGGCGAACTTCGGGTTCTCAGGCGACCTGATGTTTACTTTCTTGATTTTCAATGGCTTAAGGAACTGGTCACTTGAAATACCACTTCCTTCTACTTTGTGTGTGCCCTCTGATTCCGGTATGTGTATGTTAGTCGGATCATCATCTGAGTCTCTGGCCAGATTGTAGCAAGTCATCCATTGCTGAATGGTCGCACTGCACTGCTGAGAATTGGCCTCTTCAACGGGGATTTTAGCGAATATCTTCTCCTTTATCATTTGAAGCACAATATCCATTGTAGGGTGATCATCAACAAATTTGAATGTGTGTGTGAACTGCTTAGCAAGCCCTTCTCAATCCTAGGTTTCTTGTCGCAATTCCAAAGATGCATACTAGGTTCTAGGTGTCATTTCCAATGTATGTATGAAATGATGAACCCACTCCTGTCGCAGGTATTTTGCAAATACCGTGCGACAATGGTTAAGATGTTCAATAGGGTTTGCGAACCCTGAATACTTATGATTTAAGAGGGTGACTTCTTCACCGAATCTGACTTCCATCAACCTTCTGCACTGTGGCCAATCTGTTATAGAATTCTTATGCGCACCCCACCATCTAGCGGGCGTAGCTTTTAGCACATGATCTAGTGCCGATAAACGTTGTGATTCCGTTACAAATCCTTCAAACTCAATTAAGAAGGTCGCAATGTTAGGTAAGCCCTCATAGGTGGGTAGCTCTCGCAGCTCATTCTCCACCCATCGCACAGACCTTGTAACTCTTGCGCACCTCCTCATAGAGACTTCATCATTAGAGGAAATTTGGGGTCTAAAATGGGTCTTATAAGAAAACATGTCAACAATAAGTTCTTGTGAGTTGGACTTCAAGAACCAATAGAATTCCAATAAAATGAATCAACCATAATGGTTGAATTGACATATTTGAGTAAAAACACAAAGAGATATGTCAAAAATACGAACACAAAAAGTAGTTTTTTTTCTTTTTTCCTCCAAAATTAATAAATATTATTTTATTATTTTAACTATTATTTTATTATTTTCCTTAGGATGCCCATTTTAGACCTCAAAATTCCTCTAATGGTAGTCTGTTTTGCCAATTCTCCAAAGCCTCCCCTGAGTCGGATGTGCAGGAACTAGCACTCTTCCAGCTCAAGTTTCCATCCGCTATTGGATTGATGTAGTCTTCTTGTAATGAAGTGACATTGTAGATCTAGTCGAGATAGTCAACCTATTCGTCATTGTAGACAGGCTCAACGTATCTTTGTCCCTCTAATGGATCAACTGGAGACACCACTCTCATCTTGTTATCCTCGAATGAGATGACCATTTTCTTGAAGTTTATAATGGTTTGGTTGTCTATATCCCAATCTATCCCCAGTAATGCGGGATATGGATTTGTGTCATCAACAATGTTAATGACCTCAAAGTCCACAAATGTATGCAACCCTTCAATGTCGACAGGGACCTGACTCAACCGACCAATGGGTAAAACCTTTGCCTGATTTGAAAGTCGCAACTAGACAGGGGACCAGTCCAAGCGCAGCTTGCCCATACTTTCCCAAGTTTGTCGTGTCAAAATATTGACATCAGACCCCAGGTCTAAGATGATGTAATCCATGTCGTAGTCGCCTATCTGCACAGTTATTCTTAACTCACGCCCAGTTTTGAATTTCTTTCTCACATTAGAGGAAATTTGAGGTATAAAATGGGCCTCCTAAAGAAAATAATAAAATAATAGTTAAAATAATAAAACAATAGTGTTGACGAGCCGAAAATGGCGCAATTGTCAACCGAGAGGCAACTTGATCCGAAAGTTTTCAAAGATGCTCTCAGTCGTTTAGGTAGCTGCCTCTGACGGGATTAAGGCCCCGTTACCTTCCCTAAACTACTCCCAACTATAGGAAAAGACTCAAAAAGAAAAACTAAAGCTACTTTTTGTTAACTAAATCTATAGTGTATACATAGTAGACTGTTAAAGATAATTACTGAATTAGTTGGTATATTACACGACTAATAACTAGAACTTAATCTATTTAACCAATTAATCTATGAATGCAATAACAAATAATTAATGAAATATTAACAGATTCGATCAATTTTACATAAATTACACTATAAACACCTGTACATTAATAACAGGATTGAAATGATAACTTATCAAAAAATTAATGCCAAATCTGATCCAATAGGTTTTCTGTAGAAATACATAAAGAAAAACTACCATTAACCTATCCTAAGTCCTATCCTGATCAGGAGCAAAGAAACATTAATCCTGAAATCAGTTTGCAAATAATGTTACTGTAATCCGGAAAAACATTCAGAAGAAATTCTAAAATTTAACAAGACAAAATAGTGAACAATTAAATGATGTATATTATGATGACAACATCAGATTTATTACATGATGTATATTTGCAAACGAAAAACAGATTAAATCGACAGTTAAAAGTGATGCATCTGCACATTTCTTAAAAGAAAATATGACAAAACATAAAGAATGTGAAAAAGATATGACAAGATCAAACCATATTATAAATACATTTTCATAGTATAAAAACTGCAAATATATTCATAAATATCACCAGTTTAAAAAGTGTTGCAACTACTAACAAAAATTTGTTTTAAGCCACAGAAAATGTTTGAAAGCGATCTTGTCTAGCCCCTTTTTCCAACCATCGATCCCCCTATCCAGTAATACATGTCTCCTTTAAATACATTTAATCTCACATGGAGATAGTTCTATAAAACTGGAAACTACAAAATCGAAATTTTAACCAATTTCATTAAAAATGACAAATGCAATTGTCATTTTTCTATATGCGTTATAATGTCTTGAAATTGGAAAGATTCGATTTATAGCGCAAAATCACAAAATGATAAAGACACTAACGATTTAGTGACACCTGGGAAACAGCAAAGCCAATTGATTTATTCACGATTCCCCAGGGATCATCCTCAAAATGAGCGATCCAAGAAAAACGCATCAACCATATAACCTGCAGCACTACACAATAAAAAGAAATAATTAACACATATGCAAGAGCAAAATAAAATAAACTACATAATCCATCAATCAAATCCAACCAATACCTGTAACAAAATAACTTGATTATCACTTGATTATAAACTTCAAATCTGAAATCTTCTTAAACATATATACAATAGTGAGTGTGCCCAAAATATTATAATTTCACAGGAGCATTAAACACATGTATATTCACACCATTCGCCGGATTCTGTGAATGACCTTCGAATTGCATTAAAGTAACCTGAGCATTGAGCTCACACACTTTTTCCTCACTCTTATGATTCTTGTTTTGCAGTTTCAGGACTCTCCAAATCAACCTGTTTTTATGCTTCTTCAGACGCAGTAGACACTTATCATCGGAATCAGATTTCTCTTTCATCCTTGTATTCTCAGCTTTCATAGCATCATGATGTGCTACCATTCCTGTTATTTCTTCCTCCATCCTATGTATTTTATCCAACAAACAGTTTACAAATAACGAGTGAATCATTTCACCAATTCGATAGGAACCCGGTAAATTTGCTTCTACAGACTTGCCCTCAATTGGAGAATCGACCACAGGGTCAACCTGAAGATTCTTATCAGACACATGAGGACTGTCATCTGTATGGTTTACGATAGGCTCATGGTCAATATCAAGGCCATCATTAGGCGAGACAGGATTCTCTTCTTCGTCATCTAGCACCACTGTTTCAATGTCTTTGTTATTGCTCACGGGAGACTTAACAGCACTAATCTTGGCTAACATACTCCTCGTAAACCTGCCAGTAACCTTACCATTCGGCCTTTTGCCCTTCTATTTGCAGGTATTTTCATTACGTTTCGGTGTCACAGGGGATATGTTTAAAGAATTCCTCTTACGCTTGGAAGGCATAGGAGTACAAAGACTACACACAGGAGTGGGAACAAGATCATCACGGACGCTGGGGCTTACACAACCAATAGGGTTTGACACAGGCTCGCACACAGGTGAAGCCGGAGCTTGACAAGGCTGTTGATGCCTAACACATTCTTCAGGGAAATCGAACTGACAATGGCAGAATGCCAAGAAACCATTATGTTCGATAAAATCATCCCATGACCGATTTTTCTTAGACAATTCTCTTTCTACCAATATCCTAACCAGGCCATGATGAAACAGACTGCGACCGATGTTCTTCGGCCCCTTTTTAATGGCCGAAGACATCTTGGTCAAACTCTGAACTAAATAATAGGGCAAATTAACAGGAAAACCAAGAAAAACAGCCAACAATCGAAGGTGATAGAAATAAGCCGAGGAAAGACGACCCTCATAGGTCACGTACCGGTGAATAACGTCTAGAACTGGTCGCCATTCCTTCTTGAAAAATCTCCGCGATACACCAGTTCTAAAGGAAACATCCTGGCAAGGATTCTTCAGCATCTGTCTCCATTCTGTGACCTCCATCTTCTTGTATTTGAACCAGCGTTCACCTGTCAACGGAAAACCCGTAGCCAGAGCCACTGAGCGCTCGTCGACCCTGAATTGAAGGTCGGCCACCTTAACCCTAGCATCGGCCAGTGACAAAGCGAATAACCTGGTCACCTCAGGGTTTGAGTCTGTAAACTTGCGAATGAACGACAACCATCCAACTGCTTCAACCTTGGCTAAGAGTTCATGGTTTCCATCAAAGAGTTTCATGTCACTAGGTTCAACCCTAACCACCGGAGCCATAGCTGCAAGCGCAAATGCATGCAGTCGCACATAGAAGAGATACCACAAATCGAAACCCAACAGTAAACTGGAGAGCGAGCAAACGGGATGCAACCAAGCAGAAAACATAAGCAATGAAACCCAACGCTCTCATAAACTAAGCGCAACATGAACAAATCCAGACAAGACCCCTGTAAACTCGCCATGGGGGAGGGAGAATGATTGCACAGAGCGGCAATCAAGTAATAGTAAGCGACGGCGAAGACTCCAGATTAAACTCGTTTTGCCATTATTTCTCTGGCTTGATCGTAATAACACCACTCATCGCATCAGATACAGGTGTTCAACGAGTATGGAGCCACGACGATGAGCACGTACTGGCGATTGAATATCATTTACAGAGTCATGTACGAGTGTAATGATACCGTATCAATCTATAATCAAATGGACCAAATGGCGACACGAGTCAAAACAACCATAGGGGATGAACCTTGAACGTTAAACGTCGACCTTACCCTATGATGGTTTAAATCTTCGAAGGTGGCGAGCATACGACACGACATCAAGCCAACCCCAAACTTCATATGCACGACTATAAATTAAGATATGGAGCATATTATAAAGTTCGGGATCAAATAATAGGGTTAGACTGCACATAATTCGAAAGTTAAACAAAAATCCCTGGAGATCAAATTTGCATGAACTTTGATAAGGTACCAAACAATACCATAATCGACCTTCCAATTTTACAACCTTATTAAAACCACATAAAATGCAAATAAAAATATCAAGTAATAAGTGTTTTAATAAGGCTTATGGTCAGGTTATAGAAAAAGGTATGGAAATCAAAATGCTCACACCCTAATCTGAAAGGTAAGCCAATTCAAAATGATGATTTCAATGTAGTGATTTATGTCAACTAACCAAAGTTCACAAAGGTTGTAAAAAACATGGAATTTCATTGTTTCAGTAGCTCACGGAATGTGATTGTTTCAGTAGCTTCCAATTCCTTAGATTTGACATAAGAAATTCAAACATTTCATCAAAAAAAAAAAAAATTGTTTGATGAAATTTGTTTTTAAAGGCTGTTGGGTAGGAGCACAACAGATGGCGACTGACTGGGCGAAACAGTTATCTCTGATTTCTTGACCTGGAACCATGCAATCAAAACATTAGATCCCTCTTGCATACCATTATACAGAAATCAATATTTTAATATCTTAAACAGATTCAGGAATTTCATATTTCTAAAAACTTACCAGAAATTTATAGTTCATATTATTTATTTGATAAAGATCAATTCTTTTACAAAAATCAGTCCAAACGAAGTAAGACAGTAAATGACATGTTTTTAAAGAATAAAATCTCAATACCACAAGCATGGCCCTGCTGCCAGCAGGCGTCCATATCCTTGACAGGGTTGCTTCTAATCCCAAAGAATGCCAGTATCCCATCTGCCAATTATAGATATACAATTCTGGTTAAGTTGAACTGTTATTTTTTTTTCTTTATTTGAAGGCCACGGTTCTGGCTTGGTAACCAGATAGTAACCATGTCAGTCACCAATCTGCATTACAGTAAATAAACCGGCTCGTGATGAGACCTTTTATCCCTGGGTGTTTTGTACAAGGGCCATTGTCCAGGCTTGGTGACCGGAAACGACAATGTTACTGAACGCAAACCTATGATCCTGAACAGACTGGATTGTAATAAGACCCTCTGTCCTTCATATTATTTTAGAGAAATATTCAAATCCAACCATGGCCAGATCGTAGTTATATTTAATCTCCAATGAGATCGTCTTAGCAGATGGGGAGGTAAGTCTAACTCTCTTCACAAGAGGGAATGGCATAAAAGACTTGAATAGATAACCTTGACAAACACTGCCTTCCTCCTTTTGGAAAAATCTTTGCAGAGACTCATCTTATTAATTTACATTAACATAATTTAAGAATTCTTGGTAAAGTCTAGAAAGATGAAAAACTGTTCACTGTTCAAAACATAAAACAGCATGACAAATTTTAGGATAGTAATATTATGATGCATGATTCGTAGATCAATTACAGGATTTGATGAAAATTCATCAGCTTGAAGTTTAACAAATTGGTCATTCTCAAACATTATGCAAATAAAACAGCAAATAGATATGAGAAGGGAACCAAAACAAACAAATAAAATAAACATGCCAAAAGAAATTTCGCAAACTGAGAAAACCACACAAGGTATATACAGGATAACCCCTTAATAGGGATCAGCAGAAATATTTCTTAATCAGATGACCATTCACCGGAAGGTTCTCGATGTCTCCCTCCAGTGTCTGCAACCTAAATGTGCTAGGACCAAGTTTTTCTACAATGATAAACGGTCCCAGCCACAGGCATTGGAACTTAGTATGTTTTCCTCTGTCTTCATGCTTCTTGTCCCATTTCAGAACTAGGTCACCTACTTCCAGCTCCCTACTAGCTGATTTCTTGTGATCGAACCAACGTTTCACTGTCTTCTGGTGCTGGTCAAACTTCTTTCTGGCTAACTCTCTTTCTTCCTCCAGCTTAAGCAAGATGTTAATTCTATGTTCCATAGCAGAACATGTTGTTTCTTGTACTGATTGGGAAAGCTGTAGAGAGGGTAAGAATATAAGAGGAGGCAGGATCGCTTCTTTACCGTATACCAAGAAAAAGGGAGAGTTACCTATGGCAGCCTTGGGAGTCACCCTGTCAGCCCATAGGGCATTTGATAAAGCGTTGTGCCAATTTCTATGATGATTAACCACCGTGCGTTTCAGAATTTTGATTAAATTTTTATTGGAAGACTCAACTAATCCATTACCCTGAGGATAATAATTAGCTGAATATTTTAACTTTATGCCTTTTTCCAATGCATATTCTGTTAACTTTACAAACGAAAAATAGGTTGCATTGTCAAAAATCAAAGATTCTGGAACACCAAACCTGGTGACAATAAAAGAGTCGAGGAAGAATATCACCTGTTCTGAGTTAACCACTCGTAAAGGGATGGCTTCAACCCATCTAGTGAAATAATCAGTGGCTATCAGAATGTATTTGTGCTGCTGTGAGGAAGCTGGCGTAATTGGACCAACAATGTCCAAGCCCCATTGTTGAAATGGAACTTCAAAAGTAACAGGCTGGAGAGGTAATGCTGCTTTCTTAAGTCTTCCGCCTACTCTTTGACATTCCTAACATTTCCTAGCAAAGGCATATGCATCCTTAAACAAAGTAGGCCAGTAATATCCAGCTTTAAGTACCTTGTGTGCAGTGGTTTCCCCGCCAAAGTGTCCCCCGACTGTCCCTGCATGTAATTGAGGCAGCACACTATCAGCTTCATTTCTTTCTAAACAACGAAGGAGGACCCCTTCAAAATTCTTTTTGAACAGAATATTATCAATCAGCTGATAAGGTGCAGATTTTAATCTCAAAGCCCTTTTGCTATGTGAATCTAAATGTTCAGGAGCATTTCCATGCGATAAAAAGAACTTAATGTCATAATACCAGGAATCAGGGGGGGCTGCGATCAGAAAAAATTCCCTTTCGAACAAAAAATGTTCATTGATGAAGTGCAGATCATATTCAGACATATCTGAGGATCCGGCTGCCAGCTTGCAAAGCCCCTGTCCTCTGACAATATTTAAAGGCTTGATTTCCAGGTCATACTCCTGAAGTGTTGTAACCCAATGGGCTCGCTTTTCACCCAGGTCCTTTTGCACCAAAAGATTTCTGACTGCAGAATATGGCACAATAACCTTGGTGTGTGACTTCAGCAGATAAGGCCTAAAATATTTTACTGACTTAAAGACAACGAATGCTTGTTTGTCTACTTTTGGATAATTGAGCTCTGCACCGTTCAAACTAGAACTTGTAAAAGCAATGGGAGCTTCATTATTTTCCTGATTTTTCTGTGTTAAAACAGCAGCATATGAAGAGTCAGAAGCAAACGTATACAAAATAAATGGTCTGGAGAAATCCGGACTTATTAAGGTAGGAGCTTCAGCAATAGCCTTTAATATGTCATGAAAAGACTGTTTTTCTTTAGCAGACCATTTGAAATCAGCATCTTTCTTAATCATTTTCTAAAGTGGTCTGACAATCTCAGTGAAACCAGGAATACATCTGGAGATAAAATTTATCTTCCCTAGAAATGACTGCATGGTTTTCTTTGAGTGAGGCATCGAAATCTGTGCTATAGCCTGGGTATGTTCAGGGTCAATATTGATACCTTGTTTTGAAACTACAAAACCCAATAACTTACCTTCAGCAACTGCAAAGATGGATTTCTTGGGATTCAAGGAGATCCCAAATTTCCTGCAACGTTCAAAAACCCTCCTAAGATGTGTTGGGTGATCAGCTCTGTTTTTTGAAAATACAGTTATGTCATCAAGGTAAATGACAACAAATTGACCGATTAGGCCTCTGAATGCAATATCCATTGCCCTTTGAAACGTTGCTCCAGCATTAATTAAGACAAACGGCATTTTCCTGTAGGCATAAGTTCCCCAAGGGGTTCTAAAGGTTGTTTTCAACTGATCTATTTTGGACACTAATACTTTATTGTATCCTGAAAATCCATCTAAAAGTGAGAACATTTCAGATCCAGAGACCTGTTGTAATATCTTTTCCATAGGCGGAACGGGATAATTGTCTTTTTCTGAAACCTTGTTTAGATTTCGGAAATCAATGCACAACCTAATATCACCATTTTTATTTCTAACGGGAACGAGATTTTCCACCCACTGTGCATGCCGCACTGGAAAAATTATTCTAGCAGCGAGGAGTTTGTTAAGTTCTTTCTTAACAGCCGGTTCTAGGCTAGGGTGCATTTTTCTCAATTTCTGCTGGAATGGTTTAGCCTGTTGTTTCGTGGGGATGACATGTTGCATTATGTTTGGACCAAACGTCTTGAGATCGTCATATGTCCAAGCAAAAATGTCCTTAAACTCATTGAAGAGTCGTATGAAGGCTGTTTTTTCTTGGGGAGTACATGTACTACCCAGATTGACACATTGAGAACTGAATTCAGAGCCTAAATGTATGACTTCAGATTGCATAGTAGAGCTGTTGTTTTACAGTTCCTTGCACCTTTGAATTTATCTTTCAAATCGTAAAATTTCTCCAGTTTAATTACAGATCTAGGAAGGGTACTAACCTGATCAAGAGATTCTTCAATCGAACAAGGTTTATGAATTACCGCAAAGTTGTACAGATCTTCATCATGAGTCATTTCATCGATGACTGCATCTTTGAAGGTGTCTTTCATGGTCAAAAATTCGATTAACTGCTCATCATGGTCAAAAACCCTCCAATTGACAACATTATCAGGTATGGAAGGCCTGAAAAGCAGTTCAACAAAAAAAGAGTTAGCAAGCATCCCTTCAGATGAAATTAGCCTTGAAGCAACATTAGCTAACAGATCCGCTTCCTGATTCAAATAACGAGGAATAGAATTTATGTTAAAAGATTCAAATGATAATAATAAATTCCACACCTCTGTCTGATAATTTCTTAGGTGTCCAGCAATGCAATGTATAGTGTTATGTACATGTCTAACGATAATTTCAGAATTTCCTAACACTACCAAAGCTTTAGCTCCTAGATCAATTGTATTTTTCAGCCCTTGAATAAGGGCTTCATATTCAGCAATATTATTGGTGCATTCAAATTCCAACCTACAAGCAACAAAGTACCTTTTTCCTTGAGGATCTATTAACAGGCAACCAGCCTCGGCTCCTTCCTTTGACTTAGACCCGTCAAAGTATAGAGACCAAAGGCCATCATTCAAGTCCAAATGTGCAGTGTTTGTAACTGGAATTTCATCCGGAACTTGTGTAAAATGGAAAACTTCAGATTGTTGTTCCGAATCTTGAACTGATGACGTCTCAGCCTCAAGGTTTCTAAAGAAAGAATCAACCATGTAATTTCTCATTATGGTATCAGTAAATAGCACTGGTTCATTTGAGTCATCTAGTTCGGTGACTGTGTGCTTCATATAACGTTCTCGATAGATTCTGATTTTGTTTGGACGACCATTATGAGGTATCCATAAGTGCGACCAGTCCGTCGCAAAGTATCCCTTCAATTTTTCAGACCAATCTCTGCTGAGGAATAAGCCGTATGCCTCAGGGATATCTGCAACAATTATGTTAATGATGAAATGAACCTGAGGGTTAGAGGCTAATCTTATCAGAACTTCGTTCAACTTTCCTATTACCTTTACATTAGATCGGTCAAGTTGCACAATGCTCGTATCACATGGCACAGGGACTGCATTAAGTTTTTTGCATACCGAGTATGTCATGACATTTTTCGAAGCCCCTGAATCTATCATACAGTTGTGTACTTTACGATTGCAAATTTCAAATGTAAGAAGAAAAGGAGGGGTTGAGGAATCTGATTTCTTACCTATGGACGAGGCGTTGACTGACGATTTCGTTGGGTTGTCCTTGGAGGTAGCAGAACTATTTTGAGTGGAGGAAGATTTGCCATTTTTACTTAAAGAAACCCCTTGCATCATCTTATCTCGAATCATAGGCAATTTGAGGAGTTCATAGATAGAAATGTTGGCTCTGATTTTCTTCAAATCCTCAACCAAGTCATACTCCAAATCAAAAGATTGTGTAGACTTAGTGTTGGAAGGTTGGTTTTTTGTTTTGACAGTTGAACTGTCATCTGTAGATGTTGTGGAAGGTTCCCCTGAAGACTGACTTTTCTTGCTCCTGGTGTTATACTGATGCTGATTGACATTCACAACAGCAACATCTTCATCATCGATTGATTCTGTGGTATCCCAGAAATGACTGATAATTTGAGGAGGTTGTTCTTCAGTGTTACTGTCTTTACTTTGGGCATCCTCAGAATTCTGTCCTGAAGATTGCGTTTCACTTTCAGCTGATGTTTCTAAGCCCGAGACCAACAATTTTAGGAAGCTATTAATTTCATCAACATTATTAGCTTCAAATGGTGGAATCTGTTTAGCAGTTGTATTTTGAAATGGTCTTCTACAAAGTTGTCTAGGTGGTTCTTTATTCGGAGTACTTTCAGAAGTACCTTTCTTCAAATCAATGATTTCATTGGATAGCTTTTTTATGACTCTTTGGAGACTATCCAAGTCTAGTGCATCTTGACCCTTTTTCTCAGGATTTGTGGTTTTGGAAGGACTCTCAGCCTTTTTGCGAGAAGAAGATGCAGAATCAGTGTCTACCCAAGGGTTTGCCTTAATAGCAAACATGTCTTTCTCGACCTTAATGGCTTCATCAAAAGTTTCAGTGAGAGTGGGTTTGGCCGCTCTCCTGACAAACATGGCCATTGACACGGGTAGGGATGAAGTATAAAATTCAATAGTGACATCTTCCGCCGGCCTTGAGGTGGCAGGAATTCTGTTTCTAAGAGTCAAGAACCGCTGATTAAAATCTTTAACCTTCTCCTTGGTTTCCATACGAATTCTAGACAATTCTAATACCAACACAGCTGGAGTCTTATCGTCTCCAAACTTGTTCATGAAATCCAACTCGAATTCATTCCAGTTGGTGATAGAACCAGCGGTAAGTGAAAAATACCAAGTCGAGGCTTTGCCCTCAAACGTGTAAGGGAAAAGTCGACAGACTACGTCTTCGTGTTCAACATCCAAAAGCCGAACTGCTAGCATGAATTTTTTAACATGATCTTCTGCAGGTTCTTTCAGCTCGGGATTGAACTTGGGCAATAATTTCTCAGGATGCTTTGGAAAAGGATGTTGATTCCCAGGCACAGCAACTGCATCCTGCGCTAACCATGGCATATTGGCATTGGGGTTCGGGTTTAGACCTGCCATGTTCCTTGGAGAAGGAGGTGGCGAAGGTGGTGTTTGAAAAATGTGAGGAGGTGAATGTGGCGGTGATGGTGGTTGACCAGACCCCCCTGCAGCAGGTGGTCCTGAAGAAGATGAAGGTTGGTTGGTGCCTATTAGAGGCTGTTGTAATTGAAGGTCAGGGAGGACACCTAAAGGTTGATCCTGTTCTTCAAGTGTAGACTCAGTATGATGAGTGCGCGGACGTCTGATCTGAGGAAGAGGAATTTCGGTGGGTTGGATTCCAGTAAGATTTGAATAGGCTCTCGTTAAAATTCTGCGGGATTCATTGATGGCCTGTTCGAACTGATCAAGTTCTTCAGGTGGATGGGCACCGCTAGCATTGAACTGATGAATGAGATTTCGAACAGAGTCGTTCAACGGAGTCTCCTCTAATTGTGATGACTGGAATGTTTTTGGTTGAGATGATGACTGTATTTGAGGGGTAGAGGGCTGATTAATTTTTTGAACAGGATTATTTTCATCAGCCATTTGCTTAAGCTGGCCCTCCTTCTAGCGCCATTGTTGACGGGACGAAAATGACACAATTGTCAACCGAGAGGCAACCCGATCCGAAAGTTTTCAAAGATGCTCTCAGTCGTTTAGGTAGCCGCCTCTGACGGGATTAAGGACCCGTTACCTTCCCTAAACTACTCCCAGCTACAGGAAAAGACTCAAAAAGAAAAACTAAAGCTATTTTTTGTTAACTAAATCTATAGTGTATACACAGTAGACTGTTAAAGATAATTACTGAATTAGTTGGTATATTACACGACTAATAACTAGAAATTAATCTATTTAACCAATTAATCTATGAATGCAATAACAAATAATTAATGAAATATTAACAGATTCGATCAATTTTACATAAATTACACTATAAACACCTGTACATTAATAACAGGATTGAAATGATAACTTATCAAAACATTAATGTCAAATCTGATCCAATAGGTTTTCTGTAGAAATACATAAAGAAAAACTACCATTAACCTATCATAAGTCCTATCCTGATCAGGAGCAAAGAAACATTAATCCTGAAATCAGTTTGCAAATAATGTTACTGTAATCCGGAAAAACATTCAGAAGAAATTCTGAAATTTAACAAGACAAAACAGTGAACAATTAAATCACATATATTATGATGATAACATCAGATTTATTACATGATGTATATTTGCAAACGAAAAACAGAATAAATCGATAGTTAAAAGTGATGCATCTACACATTTCTTAAAAGAAAATATGACAAAACATAAAGAATGTGAAAAAGATATGACAAGATCAAACGATATTATAAATACATTTTCATAGTATAAAAACTGCAAATATATTCATAAATATCACCAGTTTAAAAAGTGTTGCAACTGTTAACAAAAAATTGTTTTAAGCCACAGAAAATGTTTGAAAGCGATCTTGTCTAGCCCATTTTTCCAACCATCGATCCCCCTATCCAGTAATACATGTCTCATTTAAATACATTTAATCTCACATGGAGATAGTTCTATAAAACTGGAAACTACAAAATCGAAATCTTAACCAATTTCATTAAAAATGACAAATGCAATTGTCATTTTCCTATATGTGTTATAATGTCTTGAAATTGGAAAGATTCGATTTATAGCGCAAAATCACAAAATGATAAAGACACCAACGATTTAGTGACACCTGGGAAACAACAAAGCCAACTGATTTATTCACGATTCCCCAGGGATCATCCTCAAAATGAGCGATCCAAGAAAAACGCATCAACCA
>LPNX010335548.1:62324-110441 GCA_001517045.1 Pseudotsuga menziesii | reverse complement strand
CTGCAGCACTACACAATAAAAAGAAATAATTAACACATACGCAAGAGAAAAATAAAATAAACTACATAATCCATCAATCAAATCCAACCAATACCTGTAACAAAATAACTTGATTATCTCTTGATTATAAACTTCAAACCTGAAATCTTCTTAAACATATATACAATAGTGAGTGTGCCCAAAATATTATAATTTCACAGGAGCATTAAACACCTGTATATTCACACCATTCGCCGGGATCTGTGAATGACCTTTGAATTGCATTAAAGTAACCTGAGTATTGAGCTCACGCACTTTTTCCTCACTCTTATGATTCTCGTTTTGCAGTTTCAGGACTCTCCGAATCAACCTGTTTTTATGCTTCTTCAAACGCAGTAGACACTTATCATCAGAATCAGATTTCTCTTTCATCCTTGTATTCTCAGCTTTCATAGCATCATGATGTGCTACCATTCCTGTTATTTCTTCCTACATCCTATGTATTTTATCCAACAAACAGTTTACAAATAACGGGTGAATCATTTCACCAATTCGATAGGAACCCGGTAAATTTGCTTCTACAGACTTGCCCTCAATTGGAGAATCGGCCACAGGGTCAACCTGAAGATTCTTATCAGACACATGAAGATTGTTATCTGTATGGTTTACGATAGGCTCATGGTCAATATCAAGGCCATCATTAGGCGAGAGAGGATTCTCTTCTTCGTCATCTAGCACTATTGTTTCAATGTCTTTGTTATTTCTCACGGGAGACTTAAAAGCACTAACCTTGGCTAACATACTCCTCGTAAACCTGTCAGTAACCTTACCATTCGGCCTTTTTCCCTTCTGTTCGCAGGTATTGTCATTACGTTTCGGCGTCATAGGGGATATGTTTAAAGACTTCCTCCTACGCTTGGAAGGCATAGGAGTACCAGGACTACACATAGGAGTGGGAACAAGATCATCACGGACGCTGGGGCTTACACAACCAACAGGGTTTGACACAGGCTCGCGCACAGGTGAAGCCGGAGCTTGACAAGGCTGTTGATGCCTAACACATTCTTCAAGGCAATCGAACTGACAATGGCAGAATGCCAAGAAACCATTATGTTCGATAAAATCATCCCATGACCGATTTTGCTTAGACAATTCTCTTTCTACCAATATCCTAACCATGCCATGATGAAACAGACTGCGACCGATGTTCTTCGGCCCCTTTTTAATGGCCGAAGACATCTTGGTCAAACTCTGAACTAAATAATAGGGCAAATTAACAGGAAAACCGAGAAAAATAGCCAACAATCGAAGGTGATAGACATAAGCCGAGGAAAAACGACCCTCACAAGTCACGTACCGGTGAATAACATCTAGAACCGGTCACCATTCCTTCTTGAAAAATCTCCGCGATACACCAGTTCTAAAGGAAACATCCTGGCAAGGATTCTTCAGCATCTGTCTCCATTCCATGACCTCCATCTACTTGTATTTGAACCAGCGTTCACCTGTCAACGGCAAACCCGTAGCCAGAGCCACTGAGCGCTCATCGTCCCTGAATTGGAGGTCGGCCACCTTAACCCTAGCATCGGCCAGCGACAAAGCGAATAACCTGGTCACCTCAGGGTTTGAGTCTGTAAACTTGCGAATGAACGACAACCATCCAACTGCTTCAACCTTGGCTAAGAGTTCAGGGTTTCCATCAAAGAGTTTCATGTCACTAGGTTCAACCCTAACCACTGGAGCCATAGCTACGAGCGCAAATGCACGCAGACGCACATAGAAGAGATACCACAAATCGAAACCCGACAGTAAACTGGAGAGCGAGCAATCAGGATGCAAACCAAGCAGAAAACATAAGCAATGAAACCCAACGCTCTCATAAACTAAGCGCGACATGAACAAATCCAGACAAGACCCCTGTAAACTCGGCATGGGGGAGGGAGAATGATCGCACAAAGCAGCAATCAAGTAATAGTAAGCGACAACGAAGACTCCAGATTAAACTCGTTTTGCCATTATTTATTCGGCCTGATCGTAATAACACCACTCATCGCATCAGATACAGGTGTTCAACGAGTATGGAGCCACGACGCTGAGCACATACTGGCGATTGAATATCATTTACAGAGTCATGTACGAGTGTAATGATACTATATCAAGCTGTAATCAAATGGACCAAATGGCGACGCGAGTCAAAACAACCATAGAGGATGAACCTTGAGCGTTAAACATCGACCTTACCCTATGATGGTTTAAATCTTCGAAGGTGGCGAGCATACGACACGACATCAAGCCAACCCCAAACTTCACATGCACAACTATAAATTAAGATATGGAGCATATTATAAAGGTCGGGATCAAATAATAGGGTTGGACTGCACATAATTCGAAAGTTAAACAAAAATCCATGGAGATCAAATTTGCATGAACTTTGATAAGGTACCAAACAATACCATAATCGACCTTCCAATTTTACAACCTTATTAAAACCACATAAAACGCAAATAAAAATATCAAGTAATAAGTGTTTTAAGAAGGCTTATGGTCAGGTTATAGAAAAAGGTATGGAAATCAAAATGCTCACACCCTAATCTGAAAGGTAATCCAATTCAAAATGATGATTTCAATGTAGTGATTTATGTCAACTAACCAAAGTTCACAAAGGTTGTAAAAAGCATGGAATTTCATTGTTTCAGTAGCTCACGAAATGTGATTGTTTCAGTAGCTTCCAATTCCTTAGATTTGACATAAGAAATTCAAACATTTCATCAAAACAAAATAAAATTTTGTTTGATGAAATTTGTTTTTAAAGGTTGTTGGGTAGGAGCACAACAAATAGTTAAAATAATAAAATAATATTTATTAATTTTGGAGGAAGAATGAAAAAAACTACTTTTTTTGTTCATATTTTCAACATATCTCCCTGTGTTTTTATTCAAATTTCAAGCGGGAGAGCTCGTTGGATGCGGAATTAAATTCCGCATCCAACGAGCTCTCCCGCTCGAAATTTGAATAAAAACACAGGGAGATATGTCGAAAATATGAACAAAAAAAGTAGTTTTGTTTTATGACAAATATGTCGATTCAACCATTATGGTTGACTCATTTTATTGAAATTCTATTGGTTCTTGAATTCCAACTCACAAAATTTATTGTTGGCACGTTTTCTTATAAGGCCCATTTTAGACCCCAAATTTCCTCTGATGCTTGGTTAACCTTCTTTTCAGGTCGTGGCTCTATGGATGTCTCTTCTATCATTGCATGTAGTTCTGCAATAGTATCTTTATCTTGTATTAGAATTAAGCAACTTGACATAAAGGATTTGAGCTTACTAACCTTTTGTGGGACATTCTTCTGGAATATGTGCTGAAAGCGTTCAGGCATTGCCCTGAATTCTTCTGACGTCGATGGTTCTGTTGGACCCACAAACTCTGGTCGCACGTCCAAGAATACTTCCTTTTGTTTCTGGACGTCGAATGACACCTTATTATGTGTCGCGGGTCGTACCTGCAGCTGTAGTTGTTCTTGTGATTTATCCTGATCAGTGTCGGTCGCAACTCCTCGTTTTACGACAGCGCCATTCGGATCTCGTGGTTCAGCCGTAATCATCTGAACGTTCATGTTGGGATTTGGGTTTGGGTTCTGCGCAAGGTTAGGTTTGGGTCCTGCGCAAGGTTAGGCCCTATGATAGTCCTTGCTTGCCATTTTGCGATCAACTAAGAACATTGCTCTACATTATGGTCATATCCCTTACAGTATGAACATGTCTTTGCAGGTTCTAAGAAACGCTAACATAGTGACCTGGTTGTCCACAGTTATAGCATGTAACTTGACCTCTTCCTCTACCAAAACCTCCTCCTCCTCGGCCTCTAAAGTTTCCACCACCCATTCCCTGCGGGTGTGGTTGTTGTGGCGGGTACTGATTCTGCTGGTAGTGTGGTTGATAGTGATTTTGTTGTGCATATGGTTCTTGAGGTGAGTACTGAGGTTAATACTGATTGGGTGGGAACTGCATAGACTGATACGATGCTTTCACCAGTTTATCCTGAACATGCCCCTCATTTTTCATTAAGTAGGTATCGACGGTCTTTACCTTCAAGAGCTGGTATGCTCTGCAATCTTTATCTTCATGGCCTACTGACTTACAAAATTTACAAAAGAGATTCGTCAAGGTACTTACAACTTTTTGCAAATATAAACACTCATCGTCGCGATGCCCTCTAGACTGGCATATGCGACACCAGGGTAGTCCATGGCCATTTAATGGGTTTGGTGCACTGGATGAGACATAATTCATGAAGGTCGGACAAATATCCTTGGTGTGTCCGTTCGTTCTACATTTCATGCACCATAAATCTTCTTGTGCTTCCTTACCTTTTTTGATGTCCTACAGCTGTATCGTCAGGTTAGCTAGTTGTGACTGAATTTGCACCATTCCTGTGACACCGTCGCCAATTGGCGAGGCCTCTAACTTCATTGCTAACTCTAGTGCTTATGTATGTGACTCAATCTTTTTATGCATCAACGGCCCTCGGATGTGTGGTAATAGCGCAGCAATAAACCACTCTTTATGTTGAACATTCGACATTTGGAAACTCACCTTAGCCATCAAAGTTTTAAACCGCTGGTCAAAGTCTCAAATTGACTCTGTCGGTGCTTGCTTTATCTCATTGATCTCAGTAATGCACTGCGACTCCGATTTAGGTTTTATGAACTCAGAGATCATTGCAGCTCGAATCTCATCAAGGGTCTTCTACAGAGTTTTGATCGGTGCGACAGAGAACTTCATGAACCAATCTAGCGCACGACCCCTTAGAGTCGTGATCATCTCCGCTTTTCTTATGTCCATGTTATGGACTAAGCGAACCATCCAAACAGCTTCATAGAGAAACTAGTGTTGCTCTGGGTCTTATGTTCCATTCCCATTGAATGTAGGTAACTGAATATCTACCCCATCCATTGAGTTGGTGTCTGGGTATTCTGGTAAGGGATTCAAAGCGGATGAACCCTCTTTTCTGCTAGTCGCAGTACTAGCACTATCAGTATTAGCAGTCCTTTCCGGGGATGAGGCTCTAGATCTTTCCTCCAGTGATATTCTTGGTGTGATGTAGTTGCATCCTGACCTTGGTGTCTCCATAGATTCCTCTGATTCCTCTACTCCTTCCGATATCGGGCTATAGTCATCATCTTCATCGCAAGACCCTTTGTCTTCCTACGATCGAAGTTCGTGTTCACTCTCCTCGAATAGACTAGGATTTCGTCACCCTCTTTCAGTCTTTCTTCTTTTCCCTGATCTGAATCTCCTTCCACTCCTTAGGAATCCAGCTTCTAGTTCAGGTTCTGTACTTCCAAGGAACATCTCAACTCACCCTTTCCCATTTTCTTAGTAAGTCGACTGCGACATAGCCTCCTTCTCGGGTATGTGACTCAACTACAAAACTGCAAGATACCCTTCTCATAGACGAGCATCTTAATCCATGCACTGATAGATAGCAAGTATCTTCTTCGGGGTACTTGGAAAAAAATTCTTTCAACCTCACTATATGAGGTTATAGTGTCTACTGCAAACTCAGTAATATATCCTTGCAAGATACTGTCAACCCAAAAATCAACAGCTCTAAATATGGTGTTACTTACATTGGTTACCTCGCGAACCAATTGATCATTCCATCCGACGGCTTCTCTTCTATGGAAATTTGTTTGTCTAGCCACCAATCTTGACAACCACTCGTGCAGTATAACAGGTAACTCTGCAAAGAATATCTCGTGGATATCATAGTATATATACTTGTCTACCCATTTTTTCGTGCTCAACCGTGATCCTGCACTCTCTTCTTGCACGAATACTAGCGTCTTAGACTCCAGCCAGTCCTCTAACTCTTTCTTCGTCGGATGCCACAACATTTCCCTCGACTCCAATAATTAAGGGTCCCGGCAACAAAACCATTTGTTGGCCTATTTTTCCTTATTGTCTTGACACACGGTTCAACAACAACACCATACCAACAAGACATCGGCCCGACAGAGCAAGCTCAGTCGGCAACACCTACGAGGCAGACGCAGTCTCACCCGAGATATCTAATGGGTAACTGCCAAAACCATGTTTCCATAATTGGCGAGGGATTATAGTCCATTGGTGCGCATCCAAGGCGCTCGACGAAGGCAACAGGACGATGGAGTCTATTTATTGCGCGACTGGGCACAACTGTATGACAGCACCCACGACACGACCCTGTTCTTAATCTTAACAACTGGCGCAACTGGTGCAACGCATTTGATTCCTTCCACTGATAGATAGTGTGCGACTTATGCTTTAACTTAGGAAATTAATTATAAACTCATTCACACATTCCAACAATATTTTAACAATCATTCATTCACTGATTAATAATATGGCGCCATACATTCAACAGTAACTCATCAACTTACAGTAAGCAAATACTTGACATTCACATAAACATTCAACATCAATCAATCATTCAACACAGGAAATAACTTGGAAACCCATCTGGGAAAAACCACCAAGGTGCTCTTCATCTGGCATGAGAAATAGATATAGCACCTTGCAGTCTACGACCTGCAAACTGATCTTATGATATGTCTTTCTGATTCAATCTTCTTGCTCTCATGCTCTCTGGTTTATTCTTCTATCTACTCCTACTGATCCGCACACAGCCTGGATCAACTCTTCTACCTACTATCTGCACACTCAACTATAGATTCCTTCTACCTCTAGCGGTCTGCCCACTCAACTGTAGATTCCTTCTACCTCTAACGGTCTTCACACTCAGCTGCAAGATCCGCAGCTCAACAGCCTTCTACTGCTACTAGACTCTTCTCTGAGTCTTCTTTTCCTCTAACCCTAACTTCCTTAACAAAACTAAGTGACTTGGCGAATGAACAACCAATCAACCACCAACAATGATGAACGACCAACAACCGACAAAATAGACAACAACAACGACCAACCCTTATACAAAACGGGTTCTTCCTATTTATAACTTCTACAAGACCACGCAGGGTCAACTACATACTACGCATCTGTTATCGGTCGTATTCAGCCGTAAAAAATGGTTACAAGCTGTCATTAACTGACACAAGACACTATCAGCCTAACTTACAAATATTCCTTCATAGGTGCGTTGTTCCCAGGCTTACGCCAATTTTAGCAGCCACGATCTTCTTGACTTGTCGTTTTCTGGCCATTACCCGCCTGTTCTTTTGCAAGTTCGCCTTTCCTCCGTTGTGCGCATGTCCTATCCTTCTGCGTCAGTTCCTTTGCTTCCTTTGCGACCTACTTTCCTTCTTGTCGCATGCGCAACTTTCCGTCATTGCTTGCGCGCTAGCTTCTTCTTTGTGCACCTTTCCTGGCCCAACACACCATCTGTAAACTAGGATTCCCCCAACGCAATGTGGCATGTGGAGTAACTATAGGGAGCATCAATGATGATCATAAAAAGATATTCAAATAGAGCATAAATGATCTCATATTGCTTATCTTTTAGGATTGATTCTTATTCAATTTGCATACATTTCAAAGCCACGTCCTTCGCTATAGCGGTGATAAGGGATTTCATAAACCAATCTTCGAATATATGGTCATCAATCTTGATCTTACAAAAACTCCTTCATCATAGATGTGATAGGTGATATGGGTAGATTATTTTTAGCAATATCTAGAGAAATAATCTTGACTCCCTTGTCATAATGGAAAGGTAACTAGAAAGAGTCTAGGAAAGTTGAGGCTAGGGACATGAAATTGGGATGTATCCCAATTTACCAATCAATATACTACTTAGTGTCCAATCCAATCAGGATCCCTCTAGAACAAACACAAATGAATGGAATCATCAATGATGCAATTAGAGGAGCACCTTAGATGAAAAGGCATAATGTGATTCTAGGGGTCCTCTCTTGCCCTCCCCTCATTCTTTGGGGTTTTCTAAGATAGCTTTTGTTGGAAATTGAGGCCATGCAGGATCATGCCTAATGGGATCATCAGTCAGTATTTCTAGGTATAGGAGTTTAATACTAGACATGAATAGAAAGTTTTCACTAGGCATATAGAGGTCAAGCAAGTTGTGGCTAGAACATGTGGGTTGGTGCTCCCTTTAACGAGCTAGTTAGGGAAAATCTCTCCAAGGGGAGCTCCATTGATGGGAGATCCACCAAATATGGGGATAGCACTAGACATATTGGATGATGGGATATCAAGTGGGATAGATGTTGGAATAATAAAAACCCATTCCAATACTTAGGATAAAATAATTAATCTTCTCTATTAATTTCCTAGGTCCGACACTAGCTAGTTTGCATCCACTTACATTTATGTGGTCAAACTTGCCAAAACTTCGTCTTGGAGCCCTTTGGAATGATTATGGATAATATTCTGCCAACTAACCAATTGCCCACTAGCTAGTTTGCTTTCACTTGCATTGTTTGAAAATTATTGTTGAAAACCAACCCCTAGCTATGATAAAAAACAACAATGTAATTCAGGCCCTAGCCATGAAAACACAATTCAAAGAAAGGAAAAACAATGCCCTCGAAACATTTAGAAATATGACCAGGAGCAGAAACGAGCACTGAGAGCAATGACCAAAAGTTTACGACTTACCAATCACGAGAGCCCAACTGCAAGTTGCCTTTGGATTGAACTCTTGAATGTCAACGGTGAACTTTGAATGTCAACGGTGAACTTTGACGCTGTGAAGTTTGAAGTTGAACACACAAATCCAGCTAGTGCTGCGATCAAGTAGAAAGGTTCCAAATAGAACTGGAATACGGTAGAAGTCATGCTATGCCAGAGGTATGTTGATCAAATGTATGAGTTTCTTCTAAATGAAAACTTCGACCATTAAACTTTGTTAAAAAAAATTATTCATTTTAATCAAAGTTACATATATCGTGTCGGCGAATATATCGCCAGGGGTTCGGAATGAAACTTATCGGTAGCAACGGCGAAAATATTGGAAAATATCGGCAAATGTCTTTTTGCATTAAAAAATACAAAAATAAACATTTTTTTTCCATTTTTTGACATCTAAAGCAACAACAACATCAAATAAACACATTTTCACATAAATATTAAAATACAACTCATATATAAGATGCATAATATGTCAAATGGTGGATCATGATCAAATATCGAGTTCGACTATAGAGTATAAACTGAAAATACTGAAATGTGTTCTTGATGGAATGATAGAAAATCACATCAAATGATCAAAATAAATGTCTCTCAAGAGATGAATCATCATGACTAATGAGACATGTAGATAGTATATAGAGTCTAGACATAGGACACCAACATAGTATGATAGTACAATGATAAATAATAGGAATCAAGTCATCGACTCCCTGAGGATGATCCTCTAATCAATCTACCCCTTTTACGGGTCAAGGGCACCACTCTTCCTCTAGAAGCAGTAGGTGGTCGTGGAGGTGGTACTGGTCCAGATGAGCCTCGGGTGGAACTAGAACCTCCAACTGCTCGAGTAGATATTGTGGATGAGGGGGAAGTGAATGTGAGCTGTCTCCTCCCAATCCCAACTGTATGACTCTGTGGAGGTGGTGGCATTGGAGTTGGTCGGCGTTGCAGATGAGTATCAAGCTCCTCCTCAATGTCCTCATAGTCATCCTCTGGAAATGGAACATCAACATCCCCCTCTTCCCCCTCCTCCTCGGACAGATCTGCATCATCATCCTCCTCTTCCTCCAACCATTCAGATGTCTCATCCATCACAGGATCCTCCGTCTCCACCCTCCATTTGCTGGTAGTGTTAATGTCATCCAATGAAATGGCATCTGAATTGGGCACTTTCTCAATTTGTTTCACCTGCAACCTTAGATTGTAGTAGACATAAACCATGTCATTAAGGCGCTGAGAAAGTAACCTTCATTAGTATGAGATCCATAGCTAGGGGGTGATAAATGATGATAAATTCAAATTCAATATTGTAATAAATTATATTTAAAATTAATAAAATTATAAAGAAGCAAAGATTATAAATTTAAGTTTGAACTTTAACATTTCTAAATTGAAAATTCTAACCTTCTGCGCTTCTTGGAGTGTATCTTCTCAAAGACACTCCAATTGCGCTCACACCCTGATGAGCTGCAACTTTGACTCAACACTCTAATGGCGAGTTTTTGCAACTCTGGGACTCTGCGACCATAGTTAGTCCACCACACATCTACAAAGAAAACAAGGAAGGTAAACAGTGAGACAAAATTCAGATTACAAATTATAATGTATTAAATTTTTACCAAGTAAAAAACATAGAAATGAAAGGGTAATTAATTAAGAATCTAAGAGATCAAAATTTGAAAGTTTTAAACAAATTGTACCTGGCATCCTTGTGGTTCTATCCTGGACAGCCATGTCATAGCCAAAAGTGCCACCTGACATCCTATAAATCTCCATCTGTCTAGAAATCTCTGCGCGCTCAAAGGGAGTTAACACCATCCTCTGAACACACTGGAGAAAGCCATCCATGACCTCAACATCAAACTGAAAGCCACATGCATAAGAGAAAGCAGGGTTGAGGTAGAGCCCTGCTGCATGAATGGAACGATGGAGAGTATTATTCCATCATTCATCAATCACATTCCATAGTTCAGCTTTTCTTGTGAGTCCCACCTCCCCCTTGTCCTCATAGTAGTGATGGATAGCTTCCTTGGCCCTATCCATGGCCTCATACAAGTAGCCCATTGCAGGCTTTTCACCATCAACCAAACGAAGAACCTTTACCAAAGGTTCACTAATAGCACATACCTCCTCCAATCCTACCCAAAAAGTCAAATCAAATTGCACCATTCGAGCAATGGCTTGCCCATCTTGTTTGGTGCTATAGACACAAGATGCCCACTCATCAAAAAAAAACATTCGCTGCAACTCCATCATAACCTTATGCATAGACTGAAGAGAAATGAAGGAGAAGTGGCGAATCGTGTGATTACAGGCCGCATCAACTCCTTGTTTCCCATGAAGCGTCTCATGAGTGAAAGAACATATGTATGATTGTATATATATTTTGTCACACTCCGAGCTGAATCAATGACTTCCTTGATCCAAGGAAGTTTTCCCATGTCCTCTAGCATCAAATCAATGCAATGGGCAACACAAGGAGTCCAATACAAGCTTGCATACCTCTCCATAAGCATCCTCCCAGCAGCAACATAATTGGCAGTGTTGTCCGTAATGACTTGGACAACATATTGTGGACCTATCTCTTGGATAAACTTATCCAGCTAATCACATAATAAGTGTGCATCTTTAACATAGGGAGATGCATCGACAAATTTGATAAAAATTGTCCCCCTGGGACAATTAACCAAGAAATTGGTAATGGATCTGCCCTTCCCATTAGTCCATCCATCTGACATAACACTGCAACCGGTGGCCTCCCATGACTGTCTAAGCTCATCTAATCTCCGGGTGCAATCAACATTCTCCTCATCAATGAGTCTCCCTCTCAAATCATTATAGGAAGGCCCCCTATAATCTAGACCAACAGCGCCAGCAGCTTGAAACATGGCATGATAGTAGGGGTTGTTTTTGGCGATGTTGAAAGGCACATCACCCCATAGAAAACTTTTTCTCACAACTCTATCCGCCTCTTCCTTCTCCCTTTGTTTGAGCATGGTTCGAACAGAAGGTTGCCTCGAATACGATGCCACATAAGGTGAGGTTGAAGAAGGCACAGTGGAATGTGGGGGTCATGTAGATGAGGAGAAGGAATGCATGTCACTTGTGGCTCCCATGGTTCATGACTGTGTTCTAGATGCAAGTTCATTTCTAAATTCCTTCTTCTCGTCCTTCTTCTTAGCCATGTCAAGAATGGATTGGTTTGTAATACGCATCACTTCTAGGGTAACAGCAGGACAAACATCCACTTCATGCCCAACAAGTTTGGCAAGGTGGTATTTCAAGCGGCTAATTCCACCAGAAATATCCTTCCCACATAGTTTGCAATTCAACCTTTGCTGATTATTAGGGTCAATTGGCTGCCCATACTCCCACATTGGATCCAATGGCTTTGGCATTGTGTCACCTATGCCACAACAAACAAACAAAAATGAATAAATTTTAAAATGTTCTTTAAAATTTCGATTCTTGAAAACAATGAAATTATTAAAACATTCAAAGAAATGGAGGGTGGCCTACCTAAAAGGATAAAACCCTATAGGCTATGATTGTAATGGCAAATCTACACCCTAGACTAAATCTAAACCTAAACCCTACACTAAATCTACATTAACCAACAAATCTCAAGCAAAAGGAAAAAGAATGAAAGAATACATACTTGAATAGATTTAGATGGCAATGGAAACTTGATCGTTTGCCCCCTTCCTCTCTTGTAGAAAATCGCCCAAAACAGCAGTGCTCCACTTCCTCAAAGCCGCAAAGTGCAAATGAACCCCAAAAACCCATTCGTGGCCTCTTTATGGTGAAAAAAACGAATTTTTTTCCAGTAAGGCGATATTTTCTATCGACTCGCGATATTTACTAAATATATCGCGATATTTTAATGTGTCGCGATATTTTCAAATGTCGGGAAAATGTCGTGATTTTTTTATGGCGATATATCACCGGCTCCTTTGACTCGCGATATCGACGATTTATGTAACTATGATTTTAATAATCCAGATAACCATAATAGCTTTTCTCCACTATGTTTATTATTATTATTCCCAAATAGCTTTGCTCCACCATGTTTTATAGATATAGACATGGTAAAACCATCTCCAAAAATAATTAAACATCCCCCAACCCCCACCATGGACAATAGAATATGACTCCAGATGCAAAGATCGACTTCTTTTCCTGCTTAAATCTCAACCCCAAGCAGAAGGGCACTTGTAGTGCAAAATATATGTCGATTCTTTATATGTTTGATATCAAGGATGATGCTATCAATTATTCATCAATTAATGAATGTTCTATAGTTAATTCCTGCAATTTACACCTACATATAGAAAGCAATGCTGGAAATTGAATTTGGTTTTGTATCATGCATATTCATAATGTATTTTAAGATAATCAACTATTGATGATCCCTTGAATTATACTCCTTTCTTCTGAATGGCACTTTCAATCTATCTGTTGCATCTTAGCCAAAAATTTAAAATTTTCCGTCATAAAAAATTGGTTGGGAGACCTTGCAATATGAATTTGGAACAGGATTTGGAGTGTTTCAGAAACTGTCATGATCCGTAGCTAATTAAGAAATCTTGAAAAAAGCATTCGATCAGAGGTGTGCATGAAATACCATTTCGACATTTCCAGTTTTACCAGAGAAAATCAATTTTCAAACTAATTTCTTTCGATCATCAAGTTACATTTCCTACGTAGTTGCAATACTATGCTGAGAACCAGAGGAAGGGATGTCCAGTCAGCATTGTTATTGAAAGAATATCCGGCAATGGACTCACTCAAACTGAAAGTCAGTGACAGTAACTGAAATTTTGTAACGATGCCAAGTAGCCTGATCGGGTCTTGAACTACAGAGCATTAAAATTTAATACCATCCCAATAATGACATGGCACTAAAAAATAAAAGTCGAGACTGGGTTTCAGGCTACATTTCTGCTGAGAAGATTCACGAACTTAGAATTTTGTCGAAGGCATAAATTTCATTATTATGCAAGCCTCTGGCTAGTACAATTCGAATAAAGCAATAGTGCTTTAGTACAGGTTCCTTACAAATTATATTGTGCCCCACAAGCAAAAGCATATGCCCAATTTGGTTTCTCTCCAATGCAACGCATATTCTCTCGTACTAAAGAATAATGATTTCTCCCAGATGTATTTGATGCTGCAAGTTGGAAAGGGGAAACAACAGACTCATTGATGGCCCGGAGGTCCCACTCACATAGGGAACAGGCACATTCGCTTTAACATAAATTACAAAAACTTTCATAGCATCATGTGGAGATATCATGCTTTGATCAGCTTTCTTTTGTACATGGCAGGCAGTCTTTAGAGGAAATGCATGTACAATGTGGCAATCTTGTGAAATAAAATATGGAAGGATAATATACAATGCTTGCCTCTGCTCTCGTAGGGGCAAACCAGCATAGATTTGCCTCATATCTAATCTAATGGGATCTCACAAAAACCATTTGGCAATATGAAAGCTTGGACTGCCAAATATAATCCCCACAAAGATTTGAAAAGTCAATATAATATTTTGGCCTCTTCTATAGATTTCAAATCCAAATTGAAAGTCAAAATCATCAACATTATGTACAAGCACTACCAAGATCAAGAAATATCAGCACGGAAGCACAGTGCACACAGAGCACTACTTTTAATCTTTTTCCTTCACTGTGCTATATTCAGCCATACAATGCTGAATGGATTCATCCATGTGTGATGCGTTGAAGCTTTCTGGTCAGTTCAGCCAAATCTTTTACTGCAATACTGAAGCATACAATTTACATGAGTGAACAACTTACTTTGCATTTATCACTACTTGTAAGTGATCTTTGAAGAAGTACAGCAACATCACCAGTTTAAAATCATGACTGCTAACCTTTGAAGTTTCTTCATCGAAAATATTACTGTGAGCAAGAAGTATAAATGCCTCAACGTTATTCTGCACAAGGGCACAAAAAGAATGATGATTACACTGAAAAGTTTTAAGCATATGAATGAACAATTCAAAACTAACAAAAATAAAAAATATGAATAAGAGATTTACCTGCTTGTAGTTCATTTGTTGGCAATTATTCCATGAGCATACTCTGAATCCCTAATGGATTGCAAGCCGAGAATCTTACATTCCAACTTCCTAACTGTGCTGTTGTTCAGTGATGGAAGTTCAAATTTACACTCCGAGAATTTGCAAGGATTGATGATGAACATTACCATATTTTACCTTGGCAATCTCGGTGTTCACCACAAGGGTTTCCAGGGTTTGATAATATAATCCCTTGCTCGTTGAGAAAAGAACAGGCTTAGAATTGAGAGGTAAAAACTTATCAAAGCACTGATGCCAAATGCAGAGAGAGACAGAAAACTTTCATCTTGCATTTGCCTTATCCCCGTACCAGATGCCACTGGCAGGTTTGATGAGCAATCCTGCAGAGCATCATTGCATAAACCCGGGTTACCTAGAAACGCATCAGGAAACCTAGTCAACTGCTGTGCTTGAGGAATAGATCCGGAGAATGCATTATAAGACAAATTCAAATCCATTAACGACGAAAGGTTGCCAAGCTCAACCGGTATTTGTCCCGTTAGAGAGTTGTGTGAAAGATCTAGTGATTCCAACGAGGTAACATTCCCAAGACTGCTAGGAATTGGACCTGTTAATGCATTATATGAAAAATTGAGATATTGCAAACCCTTTAGCCCATTCAAATCAGAAGGTATTTTCCCAGAGAGTTCATTGTCGGACAGATCAATGCTCACAGTGACATGGAGCGAATAATGAAAACTAAGCTGGTTGGCATTCAGTGCAACAGTCACCATCTCTGAGTAAAATCCACCTTTGTTTCCCCCCAAATGCTCGATCCCCTGATCAGCCCGCAGATGAACATCTTGGGGAATTGAGCCCGAGAAGTTGTTGCTGGAGAGATCAAGCATATGCAAGGATTGAAAACCAAGAATCCAGTCCGGCAGAGGCCCTTCGAAATAATTATGGCCTAGATTGAGCACACGGAGTTCCATCCATTTAAAGATTGCATCAGGCAGACGCCCTTCTAAATTATTCCAACTTAAATCCACCACTTCCAACTTGGAGCATCCTGCCAGAGGCAAGGGAATTTCCCCTGACAGGTGGTTGTGACTAATATCCAAAATCTTCAGTGTTGCCAATGCTCCAAGCTCGGGATGAATAGCCCCAGAGATGTTATTATGGCGCAGCTTGATTTCCAGAAGCTGAAAGCAGTCTACCCATGATACTGGCAGGGACCCAGATAAATCATTGTAAGACAAGTCTATAGCCTGCAGATACATCATTTCACCAAGTGAACCAGGCAATTCCCCTGTTAATCCATTATTTGATAGGAACAGGGCTTGTAGCAACTTAAGCTTACTAATTTCTGCTGGAAGTTTCCCTGTGAACTGATTATTTGAGAGATCAAGCAGAAGCAACCCTCTTGTATCTGATGTCTGTGCAATACGGCGAGGAATTCTACCGGGAAGATTATTGGAATGCAAGTCCAAGGTGAGCAGCTTATCAGAAAACACAAGAGTGGGCGGTAGTTCCATGTTGAAACTATTACATGACAAATTGAGCTCTGAGAGGACCGACAAACTTGAGATACAAGAGGGAACACCTCCTGTGAGAGAATTGTTGGAGAGGTTTAGTGCTACCATGCTTTTGGCAGCGCCAGTAAAGCACGGCAGGGTTCCAGACAATCTGTTTGAATGTAGCTTCAATGAGACTATAGGAAATCGCCATTCTGGTATCATCCCTTGTAAACTATTGCCAGAAAGATCAAGGTCCACCAGATTTGGGAGTTTTACGATGGAAAGTGGGATTTCCCCAACAAGGAGATTGTTCTGGAGATGCAAAAGCTGCAGGTTTACCAGATTGCCAATCCAATCGGGTATTACGCCCTCCAAATTGATACCGTCCATGTAGCAGAAGGTAAGGTTGAGCAGTTTTGAGTATGATGGCGGCATTTCCCCCGTGAATTTATTCAGTGACAGAGACAAGAATGTCAGCTTTGTGAGCTTACCAATCCATCCCGGTATATGGCCGACCAAATCCCGGTTTTCGCCAAGTGACAGCATTTCCAGGTTTCCCAGAGCCGAGAGCGCGGCCGGAACGGTGCCGGCAAGCTGATTTCGCCTAAGGTTTAGAGTGAGTAATAAGCTCAGGCTTCCAAGAGAGGCAGGAATCGCACCTGCGATCTGGTTTCCAGAAAGTGAAAGGTTTCGCAGGGACGATAATTCACCGATGCAATGGGGAATGACACCGCTAATATTATTCTCTCGCAGGTCCAGAGTCTGGAGCATAGTGAGGCTGCAAATTTTGTCAGGAATCGAACCTGCGAGTTGCATTGAGCCTAAATCCAGTTTAATAACGCGACCCGATTGAGAATCGCAGGCTACTCCCCTCCATTGGCTGCATTCTTCACCCTGCCAGTCATCCAGCTGTCCCTTGGGAACTTTTAGCGCTTGCTTGAAGCTTAAAAGCGCCTGCCTATCCCCGGGGTGGAAACCACCGCCGTCGCCTCCGGAAACGCTGAAAATTATGGCATGCAGGAGCAATCGGAGCGCTAATTTGTAAAAAGAAACGCTAAAATGCATCAATGTCGGCGGGTTCTTGCCTGGGATTTGAACCGTGTCCCATGAGGTGCTACCGCCTTCCATAAACACAAAACCTTTATTTATTTTTCTTTCCTTTTCCTTCCCGCCCTTCACTATGCTCCGGTCTCCTTTAAGGCTCTTCAATTTCCCAAATGTTCAGAGGCTTCTCTGCTCCTTCCCGAAATCTTCTGCGTCTAAAGTTGACGAAATTTTAAAGTCTACAGCTACCAGAATTTGAGGGTTTTATGCTCTTACCCGCTGTATTTCCATCTTATCTTGGTGATGAAATTGTCGACGCTTATTGTCCTTTGATACCGGGTTCTCTGCTTCTTGTTTTCCGCATCGAAACACAGTAAAGGACAAGCACATGCACAAATTCCAGCTTGAGCTAACTTGAAACGCTTCCGATTTCCTTATAAGACTCGAAATCTGAAGCCGTTCGAGTCGACTATCTTACATTTCCTGCTCCCATACAACACAACCCGTTAGTTAATTCAAAATCCATGAAAATATACAAAACAAACGAAAGGAAAGGAAATTGGCACGAAAAAGCGAAAAGAAAACAAAATGCTGCAAATACTAGGTTTCAAAGCCAGATCAACTTAAAGAGACGGACCCGAAAATGGTTGATATCCGTAACAAATCAAAGACGCATAAGTTTACCCTATACGAGCCGAGCTACATTTACTAGGTTTTGCATTGAAACCAACACTGCAACGAGCCGCATTTTTAATTGATTTGAAGAAAAGAGTTGTAAGGTCAGCCATTAAAGGGCATTGAGTGCTGCTGGTGCGGCATTCAATCCTCCGACGAGCGCATTGTGCCCGGAATGCAACAAATATTCCACTACCTTATCTAATAATGATTATTGTTCTGGGAGAAAGAACCAGAATGCACCTCAAGAAGGGAGTCCGTCCAGGCAAAACATTCATTCCACCTCCGGCAACAGCACCAGGCGAAAGACCAGAACAGAGGACTGGACCGGACCGGACTGTTGATTCCCAATAATATAATATTATTATTCATACTATCCCATTATATTCTTTTTCTCTCCAATCACCCAATAAAGATGAATCCTTTCACCATCCTTATAAAATAAAATATAACAAAAAGAAAATGTGTGGCCCCCACTCCTATTTTGCATCATGGCCATCCATCCATCGTTATCATTACTATATTATATTATATTTCTTTTCTAAAATATGAAAGATATAGGTAAAGTTTACTTTTTGCTTAGGTTAAATTATATTTCGCTTCCCATAAACTAGATGATTTCATTGGAGGTGTTAGCGATCACCACAAGGTACATAATTTTCTTTTTTTTTTTAATCATTCAAACTGAAGCCATTTTATAATATGTACATTTTTTTTTTTTGTTAATATCATTAAAACTGAAGCCATTTTTTTTTATAATAAAGTAAGGGTTCAAAAAATTTTGATTGGTTCAAAGCTACTCTTCCTTTTATTTAAGGGAACAAGTTAAAGGCTTATAACCTAAAGGTATGTGAAAGTCTACCTATTTAAACCCGTCATTTCAAATGATATTATTTTCTTTGAATGATCTAAAAGAGTCCAACCCAATCACAATAGGGGTTAGAAAAATGACTTTTACTATACTTTGTTATACAATAATTTAGGCTAGTTAGCTTTATATATTTACTAGTTTCTCTATTTTACATAATTTACCATTGAGATGGAGATATGAAAAACTAAGCACGTAAATTTTTTCTAAATTTAAAAGTAACAAGGTAAGTTACTTTTAATAACTATTTAAGCATTTTAATACTACTATATATATTTTTTAATTAAAAGTTGTATTTTTATTTTTAAATTAAAATTAAAATTAATTTAATTATTTTTTTCTATCACTCAATTATTTTTATTCAATTTTGTCTTTATTCAAAATTATTAATTATGTAATTAAAATTAATTTTAAAAATACTTTTAATTAATTAAAATATCAACCTTCCAAATCACCTAAATTATTTAAAATCGCATTATTTTCTTTTAATCACCCTAATAAATTAAATGACATGATAAATTTTTACCATCTCCGCCCAATATTTATTAACATTTTCCAATCCAATATCATTTCTTTGCTAATCAAAATAAAAAGGTGGAGTCACTAAACTCCTTAAAGTTTATCATTTAACCTTTTTTTTAAATTTGAAAATTTTTTACTTTTGAACGTGACGGTAACCAAAATTATGCTTATGCTTAAAGCAAAACTTGTAGTAAAATAATATATTTTTCTCTTCGTATCATAATGTTTAATTGAAATGTGCATTTTAACATAATTTTATTTTAAATTTATATAAATATAAATTTTGATGATAATAATATTAATAATTTTTAATGTTTTTAATTCTTTGAAATAATAATAATTGTTATCTTTTTCATCTAGATTCAACTTTTATAAATGATATGATGTTTTTGTTAAGCCTCTATGTAATGAATTATGTAAACTGGTCATACATTGATTTGTTTTAATAGTATATGTGTGAAGAAAAAAAACACTTTACTTAAAGCATTACCAATTCAAATGAAAAAAAATATTTTAACCTTTATTCAACTTGTAATTAGAATGTAAGAGTAATGGATGGGACTTATATATAACTTCGATGGAAAACAAGAATTAAGGTGAAAAGAGTAATGGATGGAACTTATATATAACTTCGATGGAAAACAAGAATCAAGGTGAAAATTTGACCCTTCTGCAAATGTGTTAGTGTGGAGTGTTTAGAAGCGACAATCGAAGAGAGCATTAAACCTCATCCCTTCTCATACTCCTTGCATTCATACACTTTTGGATTTGCGGGGGAACATTAGTTTTGAAGTGAAGGAGCTTAGTAACGTGGGTGGGATAACACATTTTGTTGGGATGGAGGTAATCATTGCAAGTTTGGTTGGTGCTCGACCAATTATGCTTTGTTTAGCGTTATAGATAGGTCATGTTGTCATTGGCAATTTCTAGGGAAGTGCAAATCTTTTCGAGTTGAAGACATTTCGTAGATAATATTTCCAATTCATGTGAATGCATTTGGTTTTGTTTTAGGGGCTCTCAACGCATTTTCATCTCATGGTGTAAATTGGGTAGTGTTTCTTCATTCTTCGACTCGGTATCATATCACCATGGCAAAGCATGGGCACAAGGGAACATTTGTGAATGTGAGGATCATAGGAAAATCATTAGGGCATAGAGAAAATGGATTATTTCCCATCAGACAATGATTTTACATCTAAATGTGAGTATTGGGAATCATATTGATGCTTAAGAGAAGAGAAAAGTTGGCTTAAAAAAAGACAATGGAGGACAATAATAGGAGATAGGAAAAGTTGAATGTTGATGTGGATATGCACTATAATATCATATTGGGCTTTGCTTGTAGTTCCCAGTCCATGGTGGACATATCCTCTGTATCAATTGGCTTAGCCTTGGAAGACGCCAAGAATGAAGTCATAGTTCAACAAGTTCTTGGGGAGGAAGAGGAAGCAGCCACTCATACCAAGTTTGGACAACAAGAGGAGAATGATGAAGAAATGCAAGAAGCGCAGAGTGAACATGGTTTTATATAATTTGACTAGGTTCTTTCAATTTTTGTTATGTGATTTTGCTAAAAGGTCAGCTAGCCAGAAAATAGAGAAATAATTTAATTTTTTTAGTTCTTAGAATCATCAACTCTTAAATTATATCAATGTTATCCATCTCTCTCTTTTTATTTATCATTCCAACTCTTAAATATAAAGGTATCTACTTTAAAAAAATTAATTTAAAATTTATCGATTTTTATTTTTCTTATTTAATCTATTTATCCATTAAAAAAACAATTGCAATTCCTTTCACTACATAAATACATTTGTACCTCTCAATTATTATTCTTGACACATTGCTTTGAAACTCAAATACCAACATATATCCATCCTCTCAATTATTGTTCTTGACACGTTGATTTGAAACTCAAATACCAACATAGATTCATCCTAGACATAGATCTATCAAAAACATCCAATTTGTTATTTTATCGGCGAGCATAATTTTTTCAATTACTTCTTATTTTTGGTACATAACGTGACAAAATTACATTTTTTTTTTTCCACAGAAAAAAATCCTAAATATTATTTACATTGTTCTGATGGAACTAAGTCCATTATCACAAAGGTATCAAAATACAAAGCAGAAGATTTTACATAAAAAATGGATCAAGATTGTCCATAATCACCAAGATTACCTCCAAAAGAACTTCAAAAAGCATAAGCTTTTACATCTAAACTGGAAGCATGTCCCAAAATCATCAAATACACAAGTCTTATCATCAAACATAGTTTCAACTATACAAAAATAAACAAGCATGCTACTTCCAAAATGACTGTACAGTCAAACTAGATTGTTCCAAAACAGAAACGGCCCCCAAGAATTCAGGGAAAAACTAAAATTGTTGATAGCTTTCCACCATAACAGCTGAATGATATTCAGAGATGTGCCAAAATCCCTCTGTTATTTGCGCTCCAGCTTTAGCCAAACCATCTGCAAGTGAATTTCTTTCATGATAGATATGTTTAAGCTCCAAATGCTCAAACAAATCTGACAACCCGTTAACTTCATTAAGAACCCGTGCAAGCTCTAAGTTCAACAATCGAAACTTACCATTAGCCCAATTAATGACTAATTGTGAATCACCAAATAATTGGAATTTTACAATGAATTTCTCCATAGCCAAGGAAAGCAGTAATTTCAAAGCACAGATTTCTGCAAAGTTATTTGTTCCAGACCCTAAGCCAACTTCAAAAGAAACATAGTGCTCATCAGAAGAAAAAAATATCATACCTCCAGCTCCACATAAATCACCAGCAGTAGATCCATCAAAATACCCCCAAGGATACGATTTGTCAATAATTTCAGCAGCAATAATTCTGATTTTGACCGCCAAATTATCTCGTGGAACTGATTTCAACAAACCCAAGCTGAAAGTGGCTACCTGAGAAGGTAATAAGATTGTATCTTCAAAGCAGCTCAAGTTTCTGGCTTTCCAGATAAACCATAAAGCAATAATGGGTAAATATTTCATATGCTTGATCTCCTTATTAAGACACCACGTCTTCAAACACTCACTTACTGAATCCCCACTCCACAGATTATTAATTTTTAATTTATCCTCCAAATACCTCCAAACACACTGAGAAAAAGGGCATGCCACAACAATATGATGATTAGACTCATGTGACAAAATTACATAGCATTACACATCTCCCTATACTAAGAATTACTTGTGACATCGTTATGTAACGTTACACATCTCCCCATACTAATTTATAAGCACCTAGATATTCTCGATGCAAATATACAATAAAAATAAATAAAAATAAAATATAGATCACTCAAACAAAGTTTACACCACATCCCTACCAACAAGAAACTTCAATTTTGAACAAATCTTTTAACATAAATTTTATGAGCATGTGGACCCTCATTTTGGGTTGCTACTTATTTGGGGTTTCCCTCGTTAGGTTCCTTCACTCTTTGGGGTTGACAAGTGAATTTTGCCCCAAGTTTGGATTACAAGTGTGTGGAAAAAAGGGAAGCTTCATTGCACGGAGGATAAAGCTTCGCTCTCTTTAAGTTACCATGCGACATCATTTATACTAATGGTAAGTCCCACATTCTAACCCCACAACTTTATGATATTTAACCTAATCCGCTCCATTACATATATCAAATACATCCAAAAGAAACTAAATTAAGAGGGCCCATCACTCGAATAAAATTTAGTGATAATCATAAGCGGCTTAATAAACATCAATTTTTAAGTTTCATTTCCTTCCTAAGCTTTGCCTATAGAAATCAAGTGAAGTGCATAACTAACTTTTAATATATACAAGTGTCTAAAAGAATTTACTACAACACAACATTCATAATAATTAAATTAATAAACAAATTTAAAATAATAAAAATGTTATTATTCTAAAGTAAGTTGTACGCTCAAAGTTGGTATAAAAAAATGAATGAGAGAAAATTCCAATAACATGTCAAGTTGCGAAAACCTTTATATTTATTTATTAACAAAGAAGAAAAAGCAAATAACAAAGAAAGATCCATGTACATAAAGCCAATGTTCACCTTTTCCAAAGCAGGCCGAGCTAAACCTAAACCTAAAGGATAAGATAGTCTGGCAGCTATCTATATTATTATTTGTTTTTATGAGTAAAAAGAAAAATGATTTATTTTATAATTTCCCTCCCAACAGTAGTAATGCAAAACCGTGGTTATGGAAATAGAGTTAATGCGTTACCCCCACCATAACCATTTGTTGGTAAAAAACAGAAAGAAGAAAGAAAATCATCAATTAATTCATAGGTTTGCATAGCCAAATCCAGGCATGGATCTCCTTGTGATTCCAAGAAAGGGGAGGGGGAGGGACAGACGTTAGAGCCTTTTTCAGACTTTTTAACTGCCTACAATTACCGAGTTTCCTTAAGAACGTTGCTGCTGCTGTTGCTACTAGTACTGCTCCAATGCTCCATGCTGCAAGTAGCCAGTACGATCTGACAGCAAAAATTGACGACTCCGTCAGTTTCCGAGGAGCCAAACTACGCTTTTTCTTGTTTTCAAATTTTCGTTATCCTGGAACCTGCTCTTTAAGCCTTTCCGTTAGCTTTTCCGTCTCGAAGCGCATCTATTCCCGGAATAATGAAGGGCAGGGCAGGGTAGGGTAGGCGCAGGCTCAGTGGGAAACGCACGCTTCCGTTTGAGGGTGCGGACAACGACTGCGACTGGTCACGCCTTGAAACTCCAGGGCCTACGTAAGTCGTTCAACTTTATATGCTTTTGTGCGGCAAGAGAGATTAGCTTTCTGCATTTTGGGCCAAACAACCAAATTTGAATATGGAGCTGACACTGAATACCTTCAAAGAGGCCAAAATTTATTAGCTAAACACCAAGTTTGTGCAGATAGAGTCAAAAATTTCTTTATCAAATAAAGAAAGCTAGCTAGCAAGCATTTCATTTCCCATCTTCTGTTTCAGAGGATGAAAATGAAGAGCTTATGCACGCCATTACCCTTAAAGATATCAAGCATATTTTAGCCATCATCAAAAATGATAAGAGTCCTGGACCTGATGGTATTCCTGTTGAGGTGTATAGATGCATGTTTGATGTTTTGGGAGAGGATCTTTTAAGACTCATTGAATTGTCCTAGATAAGTGGTAAAATTCCAGGTGTCTTTAATTCTACCTTTCTTGCTCTTATTCCAAAGGTTGATCGTCCTTTATCATTTGAGGATTTTCGGCCTATATCTTTGTGTAATTTTGTATACAAAATTATTGGTAAGATTATCTCGATCAGAATCAGAAAGGTTTTGGGTAGATGTATTTCTGGTGAACAGTTTGGTTTTTTTCCGGGAAGGCAGATACACGATGCGGTAGGTGTCATTTAGGAAGGTATGCATTCTATGCATGTTAAATCCTTAAAAGCTGTCATGATTAAGATCGATCTATCTAAAGCATATGATCGAGTCAGCTGGGTCTATCTTCGGGTTATTCTTGCAAAAATGGGTTTCGCTGGAAACTTTATTGCGTGGGTTATGCGTAGTCTATCTTCTGTTTCTTTCTCTCTGCTCATCAATGGTGTTGCTACCAATTTTTTTAAATCTGGTAGGGGACTCAGACAGGGGTGTCCTTTGGCACCACTTCTGTTTCTTATTGTGGTTGAAGGCCTTGGGAGGGCTATTCTTCATGCTAAACTATGTGAGACTTATCATGGTTTATCTTTTGGTAATGATACCGTTTTAACTCATGTACTCTTTGTGGATGACATTGTCATGGTTAATGACGGTTCTAAACAATCTCTCTCTACTCTTTATGAGATTTTATTGCAATTCTGTAAGGCATCTGGGATGCAAATAAATGATAATAAATCGTCTTTATATTTCTCCTGTATGGAAGAATATGAAGTCATTACATTATAGAATATCTTCAGTTTTCCTGTTGACGGAATTGAAAATGGCATGAAGTACCTTGGGTTTCATCTTAAACCTTGCAGATATCTTATTAGGGATTATATGGAAAGCAAGAAATAGGTCATGTTTTGAGGATTTTGTCACAACTCCTGCACAGGTATCAAGCTACAGCTTAGGTATGTTGAAGAATTTACCACAGTCCTTATCTGTGGTCTCTATCAGATCAATCTTTGTGGAAGAAATTGATAAAACTTTTGCATGGGGTTACTTTGATGGATCTGCAGCTGGGGACCCATTGATTTGTGGGGCTGGTGGTATATTGTTCATATCTGATATTCATTATGTTTCTTTCAAAGCAGGTTTAGGCTTGGGTACTAATAATTATGCAGAATTATGTGCACTTAAGCTTCTTCTTAGGCTGACTCGGAAGCATAACTTGAATAAAATTCAAGTTTTTGGGGATTCCTAGTTAGTTATAAATTGGGCATCTGGTAAGTATCGATTACTAAATATTGAATTAGCCATGATTCTTCAAGATGTTCACTGTTTAGCTGACAATATTGATTATGTGTCTTTCAAACACATTTATAGGGAATGAAACTACAAAGCAGATACTTTGGCTAAAGCAGGTGGTAGCATACTTGAAGGATCTTGGAATACTTGTGAACAGAGAGGTGCAGAAATTGTGGAAACCTTTCAGGTTTTTTAATATGGTTCTATGAGCTATCTGCTTTGCAGTTGCATGACTGTTTCTTGATGTTGGCTACATGCTTTTTGTTTTTATTTGATAGTTTTCTTGTGACTTCTCTGCTGGTTATTTTTGGCGACATTAATGCTTGGGCATATCTGGATTTTGATGTGATCAGTTCTGATTTTTGGTTCCACCCTTGATATATGATGCTATGGCTGAAATTAATATGCTTCATCTTGCCACTGGTGATTTCAAGCAAAATACCAAGAGCTTGACATGCGGGCTGATGGTCTCTTATGTGGCGTTGAAATAGATTTGAATTTCTGGATGGCTTGGAAAGCCAATTTATGAGCTGCTGAATTTATGAGCTAAATGTATGAGCTGAATTATGAGCTGCTGATTATGAGCTGCTGAATTTTGCTCAGCTTTAGTTACTTGATTTATCATTCATGTTGAGACTACTTCAGCCAGCTAGTTTTGCTCTGGTATTTTTTGCATGTGATCACCTTCGATTCACAGTTGATCTGACCTATTTGATCAGGAATGATGAAAAATGTCTGCTATGATCAGACTTCTTCTTGCTGCTTGGCTGTTAATACAGGCTTGCTCATTGATTTCTTTTCTGCTGAAAAGTAATGGTAAACATTATGTTTCTTTATGAGGGTAATGGTACATTGTGCTCCTCCTGAGGCAAATCTGTATGTAATGTCAACTACATAGTTTGGCTTTTTTGTATAATGGACTTTGAGGGCCATCTGCTGAATGTGAATAAAATATTTACGAATTTTTTCTTTGGAAAAAAAAAACTTGGAAACTGACTCATAGTCGGTATTCACTAAAATTGCAAAAATCACCAAACCATTACACTTCCCTGGTACATCATCTACAGTAAAATTTCTCAAAAGAATTTTCTACCAAAGTTCTATAAAGTAAAAAGATTATGTTCAAGTTAGGAAAAATCATTGGGTGCCTCCCTCCCCTCACTAATTTTTAGGAATCCCGGTTGATTATTTGTTGCCCCAAGGGAGGTTAATCTTAAAGTTTCCCATGGTTTAGTTTTTCCACTCAATGAAAAATTTGTTGTTGATGGTTAGTGTGGATTCATAGTTGTGGGTCCCTCTACATTACTTGCAAGTTAATGGATTAAATTGTCCATATTCATGTCCTTTTCAATTCAACATTTATTCCATGTGTCGATTTTCTCATTCTTCTCCTACATCAACATAATAACTCATGAGATTTATTTATGAACTTTTTATATATTTCTCTTTTTTGTCTTTCATGGATATTCTAACTATTTCTTATTCGTAAAGTGTCATGGATATTTTGTGGAAACAATCACGAAAATAATTATTGGGTTTGTCTTAGAATTTTATTTAATCTTCTAGATTAGGGTTTGTGATTTTTTTATAATATCTTAATCTTTTCATATTCTCTAATTTTTTGTTACGCTTGTTAAAGATAATGCTTCCATTAATGTATCTAGATTTAGTTTGAGATTTATTAGGGTTGTTGGAGATTGTTGAGATACTCTCTCTACCTATCTCTCTAAGATTGGAATAAGTTAGATTGTAGCACTTATATGAGTGTGTTGTATTTGGGTTTGAATGTAATATAGGATTATTATTTTGTGTGCCATTATGACTACTCTCCCAAATTCTTATTCAACCACAATTTATGGTTAAATTTAGATGTAATGATATTTTTAATCATATCAATATTTTGTAGAGTGACTTCTGCCTCAAATCTCTAATGATTTAGTGAAGACTTGATATCTTTACACCAAACCCTCTTAAGCCATAGGGAATTTTCCTTGAGCTTCAAGCAGTGTTAAGAAGCCTCATCTCGTATCGTAGGTGTATTGTGCTAGTACATTAGATACCTACTCATAGTCATACTCTTAATGAGGGAAGACTTGCTTCTACAAGGACTATGCCTTGCTCTTTTCTTTTGAAATAAATTGAGAATCCAATAAAAAGAGTTAGACAACAAACACTACACCATCCACAAACAAACATCACATATATCTTGGGAAGCCTAATATCAGAAAATCCAACAAGAAGGTGAGGACTATACCTTACTCTTTTTTTCTTAGGTATGAAATGCAAATACAAAGAAATGTGAAATCGTCATGGAGTTGTCATGGACATTGTGGTCTATATGGTTGCTACATGGTCTTATACTTCATATGTTATGGTTATAATATCTCAATCCTTTGGTTTGCTCAACTATGGAATAGTGAATTAATACAAGGATGTAACCTCTTCCTTTCCTAGTGGCCCAGTGTTTGGCATGCACTTATATCCATCTAGGGTTAGTGTTAATCTTTTCAATGCCTCGACTACCAATAATGGTTAGGGTTTTAGACCCTCTAGGATCTTCTTAAAAGTCAACACATGACTAGCTTCACATGTGTCAATAATGTTTGTTGATGTGGCATCTACTCGATACTGTGACAACTAAAATCATAAGTCTAAATGCATGTGGCATAACTTCCTCATATAAACTTTGATTGAGGTGATCATCAGGTTGGTGGAAAGATCTCTATGTGTAGAACGATGCCAAAGGATTGTCGACTTTGTTCACAAATCTTTTACCCTTAAAAACAATCATTTAGTTGCCTAAATGAGTTTACAAAGTTTTAGGATCCCAAATCAACAAAATATGACATGTCCCTAAAATAGAAGAAAACCTATATATTATTATCTATTTTGGATCATACCTCCCTAATTTGGGAGGATTTTCACCCCAAAAGATTTCATTGAAGGAAATGGAAAATTTTCCTCTACCTTTTCCCTAGAGAACCATTTGGCCTTGCTTGGAAGTTGTCATTTCAACTCAACCTGCCAAAGTTCATGGTACCTCCATCTAATTGTTACAGACTTCTTCTGTAAAATTGTATTATTTTCTGACCATGCTTAAGCTTTTGGAGGTAACTCATCATTGGTAGTTAACACTTGCTTGTCATTTCTTTGGTCTAACATGGAAAGCTCATAGAGTTTTAGTTTTCCCACATTTATGGCTGAGTAAATGTGCATATATGAAGGTAAACTGAGTATACGTTCATTATCATCTATTTTCTCCAACACTTCAAAAGTACCATGCCTTAGATCCTTGATATTTGTACCAAGACCCCGTAGCCTTTTTATTATTATTAGATGTAACAGATTATGTCTTTCATCTTGAATGTATTCTAAATTTTGTGTTGGTCATGTCAAACCTTGTACTTTTCTTTTGACCTATTTAATGTCTCTTGTACTTGCAAATGGGCCTTCATTATCTTATCAATGCATATTTCAACCTTTAATTCTTCTCCTATGTTGTCTTCCCTCGATCATCCATGTTGTCCATATACACATCCAAGGGTGAATGTGACAAATATCCAAAGCAAATTTCAAAAGGGGACTTACTAGTGGAAGTGTGGACTACTATGTTATAAAAAACTAAATTAAATCAAATTATCATACCAATTCCTTGGATTCTTTTGATTGTAACCCCTCAAATGTTGAAACAATGTCTTATTAACTAATTTTTTCTACCCATATGTCCATGGATGGAAAATGGAAAATTTGTTTAACTTGGTGTCCATCCTCTCCCGAAGTGTAGTCCAAAATGCACTATTAAATCTAGTATATATGTTTGAGATGATGTTCCTTGATATCCCAAAGTGCACCTATACATCTTCAAACAACATGATTATTACATCTTGTCCCTTGATGGTCTTTTTACAAGGCTTAAGAGTACACATCTTACCAAACCTATCCATTACCACAAATAGATAGCCATGTCTTTGTCCAACTCTTAAAAAAATACCCACAAAATTCATGGAGATGGTATACTATGTACATGTAAGGGATGGTATAAACCTTGTCTTCTATTATTGATTTTACTGGTATAAAAAACTATACATCCTCTAGTAAATCGAGCTACATCTTGCTTTTCAGCACAATGCACATATCTCTATCAATTTTGCATTGTTTTCCCAATTCCAAATGCCCTGCAAATTTGGAGGTGAGCCTCTCTTACAGGTTTTAGCTTTTCTTCTTTAAGAAACAAACCTTATCCATCTTTTAGAGAAACGCATCCTTGATATGGTAATTGGCCTTCCTATCAACCCATCTTTATGAACTTGGCCTTGTAGCTATCAAAATCTAACAATTCATCAATATCGAGTAGAGGGTATCAATTATTGAGGATAATCTTATTCAAATCTTTGTAGTTAATACACATTCTCCAAGTCCCATACTTATTGGTAAATATGATGATAGTTGACCAACAAGGTGAGGTACTTTGTCAAATTACTCCTTGCTCTAACGGTCACTACAATTGTTTCTTTAATTCATTTGCTTCTAGCATGGATTGCCTTTAGAGTCCTATGTTTGGAAATGGGGATTTAGGTAACAGTTGTATCCCATGCTCCACCTCCTTCTTAGGTGGTAACCCTTTAGGCTCATAAAACAATTCTATATACACTTAGAAAAGCTCCTCCAACTAGTGTTTTTGATATTTAGTATATCTCTCCATAGATGCCTTTAATTTTACCAATTCATCTCCATGTTGATTTTGTCTTAAGAAGATAAACACAAACTTCCTACTTAAGCTAATTAGTTTATTGTCTTGCTTAACAATTACCATAGAGATATTGGGTTTACATTCATGCACATTGATGGCAAAGGATTTCCCATCCATAATCAATCAATACTGATTTGCTTTCATCACAAAGATCGCACTCCTCATGTACATGTTGGGGCTTCTAAACACTACACAACTTCATTGATGTAGTTTGCACTTACAGTGAATTTGATCATGCACTACTTAGTGACCATAATGCCTATGTACTTATTTACCTATCATAATGGGTATGGGAGAAAATGGTCATGTAGTTCCAATCAAATCTTACTTACCATATCCTTTGCTATGAGGTTGTTCTATGAACCACAATTAAATAGAGCATGCAACTTTGTCTTCTTGACCTAGATCTTGATATGGAAGAGTTTATTCACCTCATTATCTTCGTTGGGATGGAGGCTATTGAGTTTCACCACTTTTTTCATTATAGTGTAAATGATATTTGAGTCCACATTTGAGTTGCTCTCTGCATAGTTTTCTTATTCCAAGACTAGCTTGTTCTTCTTATTGGGCTCCTTACAGTTCTTTGGATTTAATTATATATGTAGCTTCCAACACTTATCTTTAGATTAACCATCAATATTATTGTGCTTACAATGGTTGTTTGGATGCATGGTTTTTTTAGTTTTCTTATCCATTCTTTCACACTTCTTATTTTCCTCTTTGGAAGTGCCTTGGTGATTCTCTGTTTGGAATGATTTGGTTGTCCTTTATTCTTGTCCATCTCCAGATACTTTTCATGCACGCATGCCTAATCAATAGTCCTAGGTTTAAAGAGTGTCAATTGCTTCCTTAAATGACTATGGATACCACCTAGATACTTGAGGAGTACATTTGGGGCCTATAGTGTTTTTAACCCTTAAACTTAGAAAACAACATGATATACATAGATTTATGTTGCAAGAAACTATGAATCATAATGCAGAATATCCAAACACAAGAGAATAGTGAAGAAATGTGTTGCAAAATAAACCCTTGTATTATGATAATCAATAAAAAATAAATGTTCACTTGCCTCTTTAGGTTTCATTACCTTTCACTTGAGTTGAACTCCAAATACAACAATACTCGACAAAGAAATCCATAACTTCCTATTTCTTTAAATAGACTTCCTATAGCCAAAACCTTAATTACTTGTGCTCTCATAATTAATGGGTACCAACTACCTAATGGGACTTATTTAACAAAGAGACCTTGTTTACATTAATTAATTATTCATAGTATCTAGTTGGTCTTATTCAAGGGAGACGTCCAAATACATTAGTTGACTAACACCTATGTAGCCTAAAGTAGGGGTGTTAGGGTTGGACCCTAACATACCCTCCCCCTTTAAGAGAAGCATTTTCCTCAAGGCTAAAGGTGAAGAAATTGCTACAACATCTCTATTGGTTCCCATGTGCCATCACTTATGGTTGCATATATTTCCACTGTATCATAATTTTTTTTATCATGCAGCTACACAATTGACATTCTTTGGTATTTAATACTACTTCATGATGGAGCCACATGGATCCTTCCTCATCAAGTTCTGGTAATTGGGTCTGCACTTCAAAATTTTATCCTGCAACATTTTCAAGGTAGGACACATGAAATCTAGGATGAATATTGGAAAGATTTGTCAAAGCTAGCCCTTGTCCAATGAGTTGTAGGATCTTGTAGGGACTATAGAATATTGGGGCTAGTTTATGGTGGAGGTTGTGTTAGCACCTGTGCTAAATTTTGAGGATTTTTACAGATACACCCATACAAATCCCTCTACAGAAGGATAAGCCATTAAAAATGAGGGGTAGGGTCGAAAAAATTTCATCTCTTATGACCTAGAGGTATGCAGAAAGGGGTTTGAAGTTGCTTGGGAGGCTTATTCCTAAGCCTGAAGGTCAAAATGGATAAAAATCCTTAGGCGCAACCTTGGAAATGAGCCTGATATAAAAAATATGATGAAGGATAGGTCTTGGAAAAAACAAACGGTGGAGATCCAACCCGCAAAAGAGATCAAAGGGCAAAAAATCATTTCCGCCAAAGGAAAATCGGGAGCGGAAGTGCGGAAGACGTAAAAATTTGGTTATGAAAAATGGAATCCCGACTTCCACCTTCTGTGATCCGGGATCCGACGGCTCAGAACGTTTCCACCTAGATCAATGGTTCAGAAAAAGGCAGAGGGGCGAAGGTTGAAAATCGGGAGAAGTAAAAATTTGGTTATAAAAAAGTTCAAATCCCGATTTTCGCGATCTGGGATCCCATGGCTCTAAGAGTTTCTGCCGAGATGAACAGCTCGGAAAAGAACAGAAAGGGTGGAAGTCAGAAAATGAAAATACAAAGAATTTGGTCATGAAAGGCTAAAGGCCCGATTTTCGCAATCCTCTAGATCCAACGGTAAGGAAAATTCTCGTACAGATCAACGGTGCAGAAAGAAAAGGCGGAAGCGAAAAGTCGGGAGCGGAAATGTCATAATCAAACTTTGCAGAAAGTTAAAATATTGATTTTCACTTTTCGTGATCCGCCAGATCTACGGATCAGATTGCTTCTGCCCAGATCAACGGTGCATAAAGAAGAGGCGGGAGCTTAAAGGCGGAATTGGAAAAGGTAAAATTTCGGGTTGCAAAATTGGAAAACCCAACTTCTTCTTTCCTCGATACGCAATATCTACGGTTCATAGAGATCTTGCACAAATTAACAGTGTGGAAAGAAAAGGAGAAAGCAAAAATCCGGGAGCGAAAAGATCAAAATCGAACTTCAACGAAAGTTCAAATCCTGATTTCCGATTTTCACGATCAGGATCTGACGGTTCAGAGAACTCCTGCACAAATCAACGATGCGGAAAGAAAGGAGCAGAAGCGGAAAGGTGGAAATATGAAGTCTTGGTTATGAAAAGTTGGGATCATGTCTTCCACTTTCCGCAGCCCATAGCTTGATCTCAGATCAACGACTAAAATTGAATCCTGCAGAGATTGACAGTGCGGAAGAAGGGAACATGTGCACGAGTTAACTAGACTTCCCGGTATGTGGAACTTAGTATACCCCATAGCTTTCAATGGCTCAGATCAATGGATTATGAAGATCTATGATGAGAATTCATTCGACGATCTAACTTGCACGAAGAAATTAACTTTTCAAATATGTGGAATGGCTTAAAGATCGGCATATTTCAACGGTTGAGATTTAAAGAAGATCAGATCTATGGTTGTGGTAGATTCCGTTGATCCAAATAGTATGGATAAATCAACCTTTCAAAGCTGCAAAATCTTAAAGAGCCACATCATTGAATGATCATGATTTAAACAGGTAAAGATCAATGGTCCACGACAATCTTGCTGGTTAAAGATGCAGGGAAGGAGAAAAGCTACTATTGACCGTTGAAGGTTCTTTGAGCCATCGTTTTCACCCAACAGGCGTGGTATCGAGGTGTTCAATTTCCCAATTTTGTCCATAATGTGTGCCCCAACGTGCTTTCCTATTTTGGTTTTGTGATCATGACGAATCCGCCAGATCAAAAGTTGTTAGGATTTTATGTGTGCGGGATTGATTCCCGATTAGGGTAAATGAATTTGGATTTGTTTCGAGGTTGGTCTCGGGAGCCTGTTTACACTAAGAATATACCCTCGAAAGAGGAAGAAAGGGTTGATTGTTGTTGTTTGTCATTCATTTTTTGAATCTTGTGCGCTTGGTTTTACAGCTATGTAACTTTCCTTAGAGCATTAATGAAAGCATAGCTTGAATGTTTGAGATTCATCACAGTGTTCACTGTTCAGTCGATTTTTCCTTTGTAAACTTCATTTTCATGTATGTGTACCTTCTGTTAATGCATTTCTAGTTGTATGTGAGGAATTCACTTTCTGTTAAGTGCTCCTTGCATCGGATCATGCATTTGTTCATGTGTTTCTAGTAAATGTTCTGGAATTCATCTTCTATGCTCCATTGTAGTTACTAGCCTTTGCTTTTTATTCTGCTAAAGGTGTTTTCATGAGATTCATCCACAAATAGGTGCCTCATGTTACATCGGGATTCTTCTCATTTCCCACTGCCATCTCTTCAAAGATATTTTGCTGAATATTGATACTTATTTTGCCTCAGATTATGAAGGTTATCTTTGGTCATTATTTGATGTAAGTCCTTGATTGTTTTAGGCTTTGAATCCATTGCCCAATGGTGTTGTCTGTTTTCCTTACACTCTTTTAAACCCCAAAAACCTAATTCCCATCAGAATCTATCCTTCTGACTACTTGTTCAAAGCCAAATGGATATGTGAATAACCCTGTGACAAGAGAGAGCCCTCTCTGACTGTAAGGCTAGACTACAATCTAAAGATTGGTTTGAAATGGTCACCCCTGTGATTCTCCTACTGCAACCATAGGACAAATTATAGGGTGATAACATGTTGTTTTTAAGGGATGTTTGTTTATAATGTTGTAGTCTAAGAAACACGTGACCCCCCTTTACAAACAAACTCTCTAAGCAATGCTAATATGCCTATTGTTTCATTCTAATTTTGGCCATTATCAAATTGTCCTTAAGAGTGTGTAGAATAGCTTCTCCAATGAAAAGCATGTTGTCCAATGCATGAACCTTGGAAGTGCCCAGTAATTAGGAAAGCACTGATAAGTAATTTTAGACATATACTATTTCATATGGTGTCATTTTGGTAGCTCAATGATAAATGGTTTTATACCACCATTCTATAAGAGGAATCCCTTGTACCCATTGGTGTGTCCTTTCTAACGTGAAGCATTCCAAATGGGTTTCCAAGTACCTATTAACTTCCTTTGGTTGACCATCTATTTGGGGTTGATAGTGTCATGTCCCCATATTTTTGGACATAAAAGTGTTGACCATGCCCAACACATTGGGGGGTTAACGATTCATTAATTACCTCACCTAGGGAATTTTGTCCACAAAATTATTTATGAGGCATTAATTAATTAGCTAGGATAATTTTGCTAAATAAACATTATTGAGGCATGTATTTAATTTTTATTTATCATTAATATTTATTGTGCAAATTAAGGAGGTGCACATAAGCTTTCCATGTCAAGGGGGCGCATTGGGCAAGTCAACTTGCCAAGGTAGAAAAAGAGGAAACTCTATGGTAAAAGAAGCAGAAAAGAAGCCAAAGAAAAAAGCAGGAAAGTTTTGCAAAGGAGGGTCCAGTTGCCTCTTGGAGAGCTCAAAAAATATGTAAGGAAAAAAGTAGAAAAGTTTTGGAAAAGGAGAGCACAGTTTCCTTATGGAGACTCAGTCTCAAAAGCAGGGAAAATCAGAAAGTTGTCATGAACAAAAGCAAAAACTATTTGACTAAGGAGGGAGTAGTTACTAAATCAAAGGGATGAGTTGGAAATGGAAACATTTCCACATGGTCCTACATTCCAAATTTCCCAAGGAGGGTGCTTATGTGGCTAGGGTTAGGGCTTCTAGGTGGTTACTTGCTCTCACAAGTCACCATTGGCCTCCACTTTCTAAACAAGCCACCTAGGATGCTATTAAAGGAAAATTTGACCCCATTGAATCATTTTGTTTGATGTGTTTATTGATATATTCTTATGTGAGCGTGCCTTTCTAAGTGATGAGCCTCAAACACTTGAGAGATGAGCCCCAAACCTTCCCTTCCCCACTCCTTCACTCCTATTCTCTTCTATTTGCAGGTATGGAGTGATTTAGGTCCATCCATTGAAGTACTCTCAGACATATTTTTTCAGCCTCCATCATGTTTAGGTCAAGCTCCAGTAAATCCCATGCTTCACCTACGCTCTCAGCCCTTTTCTGGTCATGTTCTGGGCCTCCTGCCCACCATTTTTGGAGTCTCCTTATGTAATGGTCAGTATATCATATTATTTATGATGTATAACAGCATATAAATCTATGATTTATATTTATCAGGTTAAAATAACTCTGCCCCTAAAATTTTACCTTCTCAGTTTCACCTAAAAAACTTGTTTTATCATTGTAATGGGGGAAATTGATGAATCTGAGTGCAAAAAGGAACAAGCAAGGTTTTGGGAATGATTTGAGGGATTTTATATGTTCATTGAAGTTGTATTCATCTCTTTTAAACTTCATATACAGTACACAAGTCAATATTCTACGAATTATCTGCTTTATTTTGTACTGTAGCTAGAATGTTAGTTTTAAATGACTAGTTTTTCCATTTCTGCTATAAACTGAGTTATGTCATCTCAAATACAGATATGTAAGTTCCTATGGGTCACTTAAATACCCAAATTCTCATACATAACTCCAAATCATTTTTTATTTGGGTACGTACTATCTTTTGGGATCCTCCACTGTGCAGGGTCTCACTAGGACAAAATTGCTTGAAATTGCCAATTCTTCCCTAAATCCTCCAGACAACTCCATATCTATCAGAAACTCTTAAAAACCATATATTATGATGTATTAAGTCCTTATAAACCATATTCACTTTTCCCCAAGCCCCTGGTTGGAAGAACGGAAGAAATTTCCCTAGTTTCACGATTGGGTGACCCAGAAGCGTGGGAGTAGGTTTCTATAGAGAGGACTCTGAAACCTGAATGGTACTCGATATAAATGTGTTATGGTAAAGGAATTCAATGTTATAAACTCACTATTTTTTTTCTTCCCACCGCCTACTCCCTTTTCTGCAAATTTTCCCAACAAGAAACCTTTACTTGCCTAGTCTGAATGTGCTATGAGTGGATTTAGTTCAAATATCAGAAATTTAATCTAATTTGCAGAATTAGTTAGTGTTCAAGTCTTCATATCAGGCTTGGTACATTACAGTGGTATCATAGCACTTTCCTCCACTCTTGTAGAAATAAGGCTCTCTGTTGACTAACATTGTAGACCAGTAAGTCAAAGTTGCAACCATAAGGTTGCTACCAATGATAGAAGAAGACATTGAGCAGTATGAAGAAGAATATTATGAAGAGACCACGTGCAGTGCCTCATATATATTATGTAGGGATGATGTTGATGATTTATTTCCTCCATCTTATGATGAATCCATTTGGTAGGAATATACTAGTTTCAGTGGTCAAGTGTTCAAGGGGAAGAACTCTAAGAAATCTTCCCAGTATTTCATGGAATATTGTTCCTTGAAAGAAGAGATAAGGGAGGTATTTTATTTTCAATATTTATGTGCTCTGGAAATACAAAAGCTATTCAGATATCCCTACTATGGGGAAAACATGAGAAATATTTCACACCTAGTTGATGAAGTGTGCAAGGAAGTGGAGTCTGGAAGGTTGCCTCCTGGAGCCAAAAGAGGAGGAAAGAAGAAAGATTCATCAAAGCCATCTGCTTGTCCAAGCAGTAAAAGAATGTTTGGATTTTTCCTAAACAGAGATTCCAGTGACCATTAATATGAATAAGCTTCAAGTTCCTTCAAGAATAAGAGAAATGAAGTGGATACAGAGATCCAGGAGATGAAGTGCAAATCACTAGAAGTTGGTTGCATAAGAGAAGAAGTTGAAGAGGAATGCACTTCAAGTTTCTTAGTGGGTGATCTCCGGATCACTGCTCAAGGTTTTGGCTCATGTATGAGTGGTGAAAATATTTTGGATAATATCCAAAAGAGGTACACAAATCATATTTATAGTCACCTCTTGATCCATAGAATGAAGAAGTAAACAAGGCCACACTGCTCAGGTGTGAACTAGAAAATTTGGTGGAGGAGCAGGCCACCAAAGTATCTATACAAAAATAGGATAAGGTGAATAACATGAATGATAAAAGTTATGATTTTTTCAGCATACATTTACACCTGCAACCATACGATCCATGGGAGGATGGAAAGACTTTACTTGCATCTGAGGACTGCAAGATGAAGGACAATTGTGAGGGAGATGAATCTACTCCTAGTTTACCTGTTAGTGAACCCAAAAATAATGTAGAGGAGGGTAATACTACCAATGATGATAAGGGATATTTTGGATCATATCCAAAAGAAGAACAAAAATCATATCTGAAGTCATTATTTGAAATTCTAACCGAAATGGAAGACAAACCCCCACCAGCTGGGTATGAACTAGGAAAATTGAAGGATAAAAATATGATGTAGAGAGATGAGCACAATTCAGAATTTTTGACTCCTTTACAACATGATGGATCTGAAATGAGAGGGAATGAGATTCTCTCTAATTTATGTCCTTATCACATGTCATTCCAACCTTCAGATATACCCTCCACTGCACGTCATGGAAGTGATTTTGCAAAAAATTCAAAGGCTGACTTGTATGTCGAGAATGAGTTTTGTGTTGTGGATCCATGCCACAAACAAAATGGTCATGTATGTCAGCTATTAGAAGAAGAGCCCTTGGTGGAGGATCTTCTTTGTGAGCCACATAATATGATTGGATCATTAAATGAGGACATAAAGAAGCTTATGGAAGCCATGAAAAAATTTGTTGACATCAATGCCTTGATGGCAAGATGTTGTTGGAAAGATTTTGGTGGAAAGACGAAAGGAGAAGCCTTTATGGGGGAGTGCATAACACTGAAAGAAGGCATGGCCAAGATGAAGGAGAAATATATGAACTTACTGTTTGACAGAGATCATCTCCTCATGATGGATGATATGTACCATAGTGCACTCAAGAAGGGAGAAGAAGAATCAGAGAGGCTCGCTAATAAGTTGGAGACCACTAGTGACTTATTGAATAGCACACAAATATTCCTTCAAGAGTTAAAGTTGCAGATCTATCAACTTCAAAGAGAGTTAAAGGTGTCACCCCTTTAATGTTTCATGGAAGGAAATGTTTTGGGGTTAATGGAGGAACCTCATGTGGAGGACAACCATGAGGAAGGAGCAAATTTGCAGGTGTTTGTGAAGAGCCATGATGAAGTGTATTTTTTCCAAGCACACGTGGGTATACAAAATAGCATAGAGGAGTTCTTAGCTATGGGAAATATGGCTGAGTAAATTCCAAGTGAATCAGAAACCAAATATGATCATCTATTCATGTATTGGGTAAATAAAAATATCACAGAAATATAGGATCAAAGATGTACTAGAATTGCTTGCACCGGTGAAGGGTTATCTGACACATATGCTTGGAAAGAGACACATTTTGATGACCCCTTATGGATGGTAGAATCTGATCTAGAGAAGGTGGTTGATCAAATTCCATATGGATCAGCAAATAAAAGTCCATGTTCATCCATTGATTGGGTGGATAGAGACACCTTGGGAATGAAGACAGTGGGAGGTAAAGAGTTTAATTTCTGCAATAAATTCTTTGTTGTGAATGGCATTGTCCTAACATGCGGGCAGCCACAAAGATTTAATTTGCATCCATTAGATACCTTCCATACACATGCACATGAGGTGCATCCTAATTTTTTTGTGCTTGAGGAATTTCAGGATGCAGATGATGAGTTCCAAGCACAGGGACATTGCCCAAGAAAGGCTGATTTTTCTCATAGAAGGAGTCCTATTTTCAGGGAAGAGTCAGATGAAGATGAAGATGGGGCATCCCGTTGGCGCAATATTGACCAAAAAAACCTAGTAGACAATGGATCCACTCTGTCGATGCTTAACACATCGCGATCTCCCTGAGCATTGGCCCAAACAGGTTTTACCCTATTCAGCAACACCCGCAGAGTGGATGAGGTCTCACCCGAGATGTTCGAGGGAGAGCTTTCGGAACCAAGTTTCCGCAGTATAGAGGAGGGTTGGGGAATCAGAGGTTCATCATCTTAATTTCCAAATCTAATCGACTTACTGAGCCATTCATCATGTCTCTTTTAGTCATTCATCATTACAGTAGATCTATCAGTGGGGAAAACAGATCTAAAAGATGACAGTGTCCATACGAAGAAAGCATCGCATTATCCATTCCTATGCAGATCTATTCATTATTCATCATCAAAATCGAAGCAATGTAAAACAACAAAAGATAAATGGCAACAAGAGTTCTGATCAATCCACATCACATCATATTAAATTCACAGAACAAATTGCAAATCAAAACAGACAATGATCCAGTATCACATCCAACATTCATTCTCCATGTATATCTCTTACATGCATAATTCTTCTATTTATTGGCTTGCGCCTTTACATTCAAGGTCCATTTCTAACTAACTTCTAACAAAATTAACCACTAAGGACCAATATTCCGAAGAAATGGTCAATAAATACAAAAGGTGACATGAAAATATAAAAAAGTGGACTATTTTTTTCCTATCGCACTATCTTTTCCTTGCACGGTGCCACATGAGTATGTGAAGCATCCTAGATGGTGCAACACTCACTTACCTCCAACCCCTTGCCAACAGGCCCCCAACACAGTATTGTGGATCATCCTCGAGCCACATTAGATGGACATGGTGCACTCATTGGTATTCATCTCGAAGTCGTCGTATTGCTGAGAAATTTCGGTGACCTGTGCTTTGACTTTCTCAGCAACATCTTGACACATAAGCCGATCCTACTTCAATAGGTGCTCTACCATCTTTGCATTTATTTCCTTCTTACCGTCCTACACATCTTGCAGCACAACAACAAATTTTTTCAACAATTGGGCTCCAATCTCTTGGAACTCATCGAGCTGGTTGCTGCGTTTTCATTGTCATTCCTGAGCTTTTAACACCCTCTACTGCAGCTCCTTTAACTCGGCAGATCGCGTAATTGACACAATGGGAGGCATGGTCCGCAATGATTTCTTTCGTGTGTCCAACTGGTTCTTGTCTTCCTCAGAGATCTTCTTAGCATCTTGTTCTAGTTCATCAAACTGCGTCGCAATCTCTTCAATGGCGGTCTTTTTCTCTGCAACCTGCTCTGGTGGTGTGTCCGAGTACACCATAGCATTTAGCAGTATGTTGTCCATCTGGAGCTGCACAATGAATGTGTGAATAAATTTCAAAGTGTCAATGGAAATTCAAGAAGACAATATGTTTTAAATTCTGTGGCATCAAATTCTCCTATCACCAAAGGAGAGGAGAAAAGAAGAAGTTTATTTACAATGAGATTGGACACAATAGATGTCTATCAAAATGCATGGTATAAATTCCATGGGATAAATTTCAATTTACAGATAGTGTGTTTCTAATAGTATCATCCTTCTTGGTCCACTTCAAAAATGGAGGATCCAACAAGCCTATACCACAAAGGTTGAATCGACCTCGAGTCAACTATGCTTTGTTATTGATTCTTGCACTTCTTCAACTAGTGGTCCTTCAAATGAAGGAGACAAATATGGTACTGAACAATATTAGATTAGCACGTCTGGTACTGAATAAAATTAGTATTTATATTTTCTTTCAATTTCCTCAGAAATAAAACACTATATTCTGATGAGAGAGAAAATGCTTTCCAAGAAAACGCCAACATGTCTAGCACGACAATTGATTTTTCGTCTTTAGAATATTCATCGTAAAGTATTCTAATCTAGATAGGAAACTATTTTCTCTGTATTCAACAAGATACCAAACTCCTAGAGATAGTGTACTAAGAGTCAATAATCCTAATAAACAAGGAGGAAGCACGGGACTTGAACCCAGAAAGGGAAATGTCTTATTCTTGTCTTACGGGAAATCACTCCATCAATTTCCAATAAGATGTAGTAGTGGCAAAAAGTGGCTTGATAGAGTGAGATGTGGAAGGAATTCTAGAGGAAATCAATGGTATTAGAACATTGATATTTCTCAAATTGTTGAGCTACCACAGTTTTTGGTATTTTTGTCAAGGATGGAGCATCAAAATGTTCAGCTACCGTGAACGGGGCTTGGGGTGATCAACAAGGTTCTCTTTGGGGAATTGGCCAACATCTCATATAAGATGAGAGGAAAATATATAGGGGTGGGTGGAACTATTTGTATTCCTTTATCAACGGTGCATGGGAAAAATGATTGTGGGTGAAAAGGGAATAAAACATGCAATAAATAGATAATGATGTCAATTTAGGGAATCAAACGTGCGATAACTAGATAATGATGGAGAATCCATCGTGTGGGTGGGACAACTAGGCTATGGTAGAGATGGGATGATCGATATTTACATGATGCTACACAAATTGAGCAAGAATGGTTGTGGATTCACATGAATGATCTAATTGATGATTTTTTGTAATCCATATTTCCTATCTTGTTCTTTGTAATTTTTTGATTCAATGTGTTTCTATTTTGTTGTTTCTAATTTTTGGAATCCTTTTGTTTCTATTTTTTTCTAATTTTTTGATTCAATGTATTTCTATTGTGTTGTTTCTAATTTTTGAATCCATGTGTTTCTACATTTTTGAATCCATGTGTTTCTCGATTTGTTATTTTTTTGTTTGTTTGAGTATTCAACTTCCCTCACTTCTAGTGTTATGGCATCTCATGGTAGAAATTCCCACCCTTCAATGACTAGTTTGACTCGCATAGCCAAGGCTACTATGGAAGCAAAAAAATTCTACAACATAAGAATCTTGGACAAGGAGTAGGTAGCTATGGACATGGTGGAAGGGGAGGGTAATCTCATTAGGTTGTACTAGGAAGATGATGAGGATGAGAGGAACCTTCAAGGAATAATTTTAGACTTGGGTTGCACTATTACCATAATATCTCAACTCTATAGGACTTTGGAGGTCTATTGGCACACAAAATATATGGTGGCCATGGGTATGCGAACAAAGGATGAAGACTTCCACCAATTGAATCAATGAATGGATACATTAGAGAAGCATAACACCTACCTCTTGAAATTTGTCAGATGGTTGGATGGACAATTGGGGGGATCATTTGAACATCGAGATGATATGGCTGGCCAATTAGGGGGATCCTTAGAAAATACTACTGATAGGAGGAGTCTTCAGAAACTTCTTTCTTGAACTCTTTCAAACGGGCCTCCTTTCCAGGTTCCATAACACTAAGACTAGTATTAATCTGTATTTTTATGTTTCATTGTTAGGATATTTTAGTTTATTTTAGTTTCTTTCATTATATAAATATGCTTTTTATGTTTTAGTTTCCAGGATATTTTAGTATGTTTTGTTATATATTAATATAGCTACTCCCACTTTTAAAAATTATGTGGAATAAATTAAAAAAAAATTATGTGCAGATTAAATGAAGTGTTACGTGTTGAATAATTAATAAAATTATGTGTGGATTAAATGAAGTGTTATGTGTGGAATAAATGAAATGTTGAGATTTATTGTATACAATGTTTTGTAGTCTTCAAACTTCATATTGTATCATTTTCCAATATAATATAAATGTAGGGTTTGGCAATACAAGTTCTTTGATCAATGGTAACATGCTACCAAGGAATCCTTGACAAATTTGGCTAGGGGGCACACTATTATAGACAATGTTAAGTATAATATGGATATTGAATACTATAAACTTCGCACTATTTGGATTCAAAGATTGCAACTTTGGAAATGAAAAATGCAATTTTCGAATTGAAAATTACTGGATGGAACCCTCACTCTGTCCGGTGCAAGGCCTTTGAAACAGTGGCTGGGATTCTGGTAAAAGCAAAGTTCATGGGTTCACCTCTCACTCTCTCGGTCCTCAACTGTTATAGTCCCTACTCTAATCGTGAATTTTTCTGGGGCAGGGTTAAGGCATGATGCCTCTTGTCTATCTCCAGCTTGATCTTGGCAGGAGATCTCAATTTCACGCTCTCTGTGGGTAAAGTTTGGGGGAGCAGTGCCCGTTTAGATCCCCTTGCTCCCCTTTTTACTCAGTTTCTCTCTGAGCACCATTTGGATGACCTTTCTCCTTCATGTGCCAGCCCTAATTGGAAAAATGGAAGGGCCAGATCTGATGCTATAAGCAAAAGGATGGATAGATTCTTGTTCTCTGTTGATTTGGTATCCTCCCTTCACTGTCATTGAGTTTGGTCATCCATTGTAGATGCCTCTGATCATTATCCTATTTTTTTTAGTGGAATGTTTCCTATGTTGTGCCTTCTTATCCATTCAAGTTTAATAGGGATTGGTTATTGGAGGAGGGCTTCTCTAATCTTGTTAGGGACTGCTGGTCCAATTAACAAACAACAGAAATGTAAAACAGAACTCAACTTGATCGATTATTTTGAAATGCGGTTACATTATATAAGTTCACGAGAGATGTTAACAGACTGCTAGAAAAGTGGATCTTAATATATCTCATCCTACATGTATCCTAATTAATAGAACATAATCTATTTTAAGCATTTCTACATTATTATCTAACACTTCCCCTTAATGGAGAAATGGATTCTCGACATTATTCCAACACTCCCCCTTAATGGAGAAATGGATTCTCTACCACACCTAACTGTTTCCTACATACTTCAAAACTCATCTTTCCAAGAGGCTTGGTAAAGATGTCAGCCACATTTTCAGTGGTATTACAATAGGTCAAGACAATTTCCTTCTCTTGTATCTTTTCTCTTACAAAATGATGTTGAATTTCAATATGCTTGGTTCTAGCATGATAAATTGGATTGTATTCCAATTTAATAGAGCTTTGATTGTCACATTTGAGAATAGTTGGATTCATTTGCTTGTGGCCAATGTCTTCAAGAATTCTCCTTAACCAAACAACTTCACAAGTAGCATTACATAGAGCTTTGTATTCAGCTTCTGTTGATGATAAAGAAATAGTTGGCAGTTTCTTACTACTCCATGATACGAACCCTGTACCTATGTTGAATGCATATCCTGAAGTTGATTTCCTGTCATCAAGATTTCCAGCCCAATCTGAATCAGAGTAACCTGTCAACTCAAAAACACAATTATCAGTATACATTATACCAAAATTAACAGTTCCTTTTAGATATCGAAGGACTCTCTTAGCAGCTATCCAATGGCTTTCCTGTGGTTTAGCCATGAACTGACTAAGGATGCTGACATAGTATGCTATGTCTGGTCTGGTAGTGGTAAGATAGTTTAAACTTCCCACCAAATGGCAATACAGAATACCATCTACTGCTCTAGTTTCATCAAGACTGGATAACTTAGCATTCTGATCTAAAGGTGTTGACACTGCCATACTTTCTCTCATATTGAATCTTTCCAGAATCTCCCTTGTGTACTTACTTTGAGTGACCATTGTTTTGCTGCCTTCTCTCCATATTTCCAGACCCAAACAGTAATGTATTTCACCAAGATCCTTCATTTCAAATGACTGAGCTAACTGAATTTTAATATCTTCAATCAAATGAGAAGCATTGCCTGTGATAATCAAATCATCTACATATAAGGATACCAACGCAACATTCCCATTTTCATCCTTTTTGACATACAAGTTAGGATCATTTTTGCTTTTCTCAAAACCTTTCTGAGCAAAGAATGAATCAATTTTGATATACCAAGATCTAGGTGCTTGTTTTAAACCATATAAATCTTTCATAAGCTTACAAACAAGATCCTCTTGTCCTTTCTTGATAAATCCTTCAGGCTGAACCAAATAGACTTCTTCTTTTAAATCACCATTCAAAAATGCAGATTTAACATCTAATTGATGAACTTTCCATTTGTGTTGTGTAGCTAATGCAATCATGAGTCTAATTGTATTTAACTTAGCTACAGGTGCAAAAGTATCTTCATAATCAACTCCTTCCTTTTGTGAATACCCTTTTGCAACTAATCTGGCCTTATATTTGTCAACACTTCCATCTGCATTAAATTTGGTTTTATACAGCCATTTGCATCCTATGGGAGCTTTGTTTTCAGGCAATTCTGTTAATTCCCAAGTCTCATTCTTCATTATTGATTCATATTCTTCATTCATTGCAGTATTCCAGTCCTTATGATGTTTGGCTTGTTCATAAGAAGTAGGTTCTACAACATTCATTACTTGTGTCATCAAATCATAGTCTTTATACCTGGAGGGTATCTGAATTGTTCTTGTAGACTTCCTCAGTGGTCCACCACTATCTTCACTTTGACTTCTTCTTTTCTGAGGTGTAGGAGTGTTTGAAGTATCTACACTGCTTTCACCTTGTTGTTGTTAAATTTTCATATGCTTAACTAAGACATAAGTATATCATTTCGTTTTTCATAATAAAAGCATATAAAGCAGGATCACTGAAAGAAACAGTATCACAAGAACAACACAGATTTATCCTGGGAAAACCCCTAAGGGAAAAACCCAGCAAAAGCTTCCTCAATATAGATGCCCCAAAAGGGAAAAAGGTAAAACCAACAAGGAGATCAAAAACCTGATTCTCCTCCTTCTCCAGCAACTCCTCTCCTCCACAAGTGCGCTATTCCAAGTGAGTGTGTGTGTCACAAATGAGGAGCACTACACCTCTATTTATATTCATCCGTTTACTTAAAGTTTACTCAATCAACATGTCGGCTTAAGTTAACTCATGTAGGCTCGAGTTACACATGTAGGCTCAAGTAACCACACTAGGGTGCTGATGACCCACCTTTACAAATAGAGGGGACTACCTCATGACTCTTATTAGTTCTTCCGATTAGGAGCATCGGGGTACAATGTAATACAAGTGGTTCTCCCGGTTGGACCATCGGGGACCACAAAAGATACATAAAGAATATTCTTCGAAGTTACAATATTTCAACACTCCCCCTTAACGAGAAGGGTATTCTACATCAACAACAACAAGAGTAAAGATAGAGGACATCATCAACATCAACAGGGTAACACATCTATAAATCATTGGAAGCTTTTCAACATCATGTAGTCTTCATCTTCAATCTTCAGTCTTCATCATCAACAACATCTTCAACATTTTGATCTTTCAATTTGCAGCGACATATTCAGCACTTGGACCTTTTGATCAGCAACATCTTCAGCAGTTTGACTGGTTCGATCAGCAACAACATCTTCAGCATTTTTATCTTTCAATTAGCAACGACATCTTCAGCACTTGGACCTTTCGATCAGAAACATCTTCAGCACTTTGACTGTTCGATTAGTAACGACATCTTCAGCATTTTGAACTTTCGATTAGCAACATATTCAGCACTTTGATTGTTCGATCAACAACAACATCTTCAGCATTTTGTCCTTTTGATCGGCAACATCTTCAGCATTTTCACTTTTTGATCAATAACAACATCTTCAGCACCTTGACCTTTCGATCAGCAACAACATCATCATCATATTCTAATCTGTCAAACATAATCATCATCACACTCTGATCTTTCAATCAGAAACATCATCATCATACTCTTATCTTTCGATCAGAAACATCATCAACATAGAAACACCATCATCATACTCTGATCTTTCGATCATAAACATCATCAACATACTCTGATCTTTCAATCAGAAGCATCATCATCATACTCTGATCTTTCAATCAGAAGCATCATCATCATACTCTGATCTTTCAATCAGAAGCATCATCATCATACTCTGATCTTTCAATCAGAAGCATCATCATCATACTCTGATCTTTCGATCAGAAACATCATCATCATACTCTGATCTTTAAATCAGAAACATCATAATCATAGTGCGTCATCGTCATACTCTGATCTTTTTAGATCAGTATGTCATCATCATCATATTTTGATCTTTTGATCAGTACAACATCATCATCATTAGCAACAACCTGCAATCCACAACTCAAAGACAAAAAGTCTTTGGATCACTTTTGGACTTAAAGTCCAGGGATGATACAATCCCACCACATTCTCGACAACCGAAGTTATCAGATTGATTACGGGAGAATCAGTTCC
>LPNX010335548.1:0-59591 GCA_001517045.1 Pseudotsuga menziesii | reverse complement strand
TTATCTTTATTTGTTTCATGGGTATTCTCCTTCTTGAGTCTTCAGCTTCATTGACTTCTTCATTTATGATAGCGTCGTTTCTTATCTGAATGCTGAGGTGGATAAGAAGTTCTTCAAGAGTTGATATCTTCATATTTCTCATTGACTGAGGGATATTCTTTGGAAGATGAGAGCTTGATCTTAAGAGACGAGCTTCTTCTTCTTCCCCAAGTCGGCTGAAAGTAATCACTTCCTTCTTAAACACATTTCTTAAATGAATGAATTTCATGATCCTGGGAGGCCATCCAAGGTGTCCATCACCACTTCTGCATTCTTCACTTCTTCTTTCCCCGCTTGAAGTTGTTATTTGATTTGAGAGATCCTTATGACTGCATGGTCTCTGCATTCTGGATCTTCACATTCTTCAACTGGTTTCTTAAGGTCATATTCTGATCTATGTTCTTCCCTTTAAATAGCCTGGTCAAGGAATCAAACCTCATCGATGTCTTTAGGGAAGACACTTGTAGTACAAGTTGATTTGAAATTGAATCATCAATGATCTTCTGGGATTTGACCAAGTTCTTCTTGAGAAAGGCTTCTAGCCTCATCTCCCTCTGAAACTGGAACCTCTATGCTCATGTAGGTGTCCAATCCATTTTATTCAGAGAGATCATATACTTCTACGCTTGGAAGTTGTCAAATTCACCAAGCTTATCATCAAGCTGATGTCATAGATCACTTTGAAAAGATAACCTCAAATGAACATAGAAAAGGATTAGATCTTACCGATTTGAGGTGTCCGTTCTGGTTCCGGAGCTGGCTAATCTAGGGTTTGTCACAGAAACCCTAATTTTAAAACTCAGAATCTTTCAGATATGATTGGATATACATATAGATCTCTTCAAATGGAGCTGTCCAATGTACTCCATTTCTGAAAACAGTGGAGGGAAGCTCCCGGAACAGGAAGCCCTAATTTTCCAATTTCTTCTGTAGAAATGCCTGTTACTGTTTCTGTGATATCTCCGAAATTTCTGATCCTATATGTCTGAAATTTTGTACTAAGGTAACCTCGCATGTCCCTGATCCACCACCGTAGGTTTCATCAGAATTTCTTTCACCATTTGGGATTTATGATCATTTTCCCAAGGTGACCTGTTACAGGACTGTTCAGAACATCGAAGTTGTACGGCATGCCACGTGTCACTGGTTCATCTTCTGAGTATGATAATCGGACCACCGAAATTAAAGTCCGTGCCCTTTCTGTAACATCTTCAGGAATTCCATTTGGATCTCTGTAGCCCAAGATATTGCAATTCTCCCCAGGTGTCCTGTTTAGGGATGAATTTTGGAAGAGGATGGAACCCTAACTTGGAGAGAACATATCTCCTGGAATACAACGAATCTGTGGATGAATTTTGGATAAAGTGTTCATCAGGATTTTATCTTCGGCCCCTGCAATTTTTAGCTCCTGATCCTTCGCCAATATAGAAATATAGCGAATGTTCAAAAACATAGCAGTTTTAGTATTTAGGGTCTTTCTAGCTCGGGGTCAAACTAGGGTTTGACTTTCCCGGAGATTCACCTAACCAAAAAACTTGATCCAGGTCTCTAAAATTCGGTTTTGATGAGGAGAAAAATCCTATGCTGGTCTCACTCAAAAATTCCTCTTCTGTAGAAAGCCCTAATTTCCACAACGAAAATTGAAAATGCTCGGAATCGAATTCTGCTTCGACAGAACGATGCACCCTTCAAAGGAGAGTCAGCCTAGCCTTCTTTTGCTGATTGATTGTGGAGAGAGAACCAAAAATAAGAAGCCCTAGCTTCTGTAACTTGTGAAAGTTGCCCTATTCAGGTTAGCTCTGATACCATGTTAAATTTTCATATGCTTAACTAAGACATAAGTATATCATTTCGTTTTTCATAATAAAAGCATATAAAGCAGGATCACTGAAAGAAACAGTATCACAAGAACAACACAGATTTATCCTGGGAAAAACCCTAAGGGAAAAACCCAGCAAAAGCTTCCTCAATATAGATGCCCCAAAAGGGAAAAAGGTAAAACCAACAAGGAGATCAAAAACCTGATTCTCCTCCTTCTCCAGCAACTCCTCTCCTCCACAAGTGCGCTATTCCAAGTGAGTGTGTGTGTCACAAATGAGGAGCACTACACCTCTATTTATATTCATCCGCTTACTTAAATTTTACTCAATCAACATGTCAGCTTAAGTTAACTCATGTAGGCTCGAGTTACACATGTAGGCTCAAGTAACCACACTGGGGTGCTGATGACCCACCTTTACAAATAGAGGGGACTACCTCATGACTCTTATTAGTTCTTCCAATTAGGAGCATCGGGGTACAATGTAATACACGTGGTTCTCCCGGTTGGACCATCGGGGACCACAAAAGATACATAAAGAATATTCTTCAAAGTTACAATATTTCAACAGTTGTTGTACCTATTCCATTTCCTGTTCCTGTCCATCATCTATATCAATTTTCACATGAACATCATTGTCATAAGGAGTATGCCAGACATCATACTTACTTACTTCTTCATCTGTAGTCTCATGAAAAATCACATCTCTACTTGCTATAAGCTTATGTGAATTAAGATCAAACAGTTTGTATGCCTTATGATCATCATAATAACCAAGAAAAGTACACTTTACAAATTTTGTATCTAGTTTTCTTCTCTCATCTTTGGGAATATGAGCAAATGCCTTTGAACCAAATATTTTTAAATGGCCAACTTCAGGTTTATAACCATAAAGAACTTCAAAAGGCATTTTTGAATCTAGAATCTTAGTTGGACTTCTATTCTTTAAGTAAACAACAGTGTTAATGGCTTCTGCCCAAAAGCCATTGGAGATATTTTTACCTTTTAACATGCTGCGAGCACATTCCACTAATGTCCTATTCTTCCTTTCTGCTACACCGTTTTGCTATGGTGTAGAAGGCACTGTGTATTGCTAAATGATCCCATTGCTCTCGCAGTAGCTTTCAAATGCTCCTGAGGTGTATTCTCCACCTTGATCAGATCTGAGTATCTTGATGCATTTACCTGTTTTCTTTTCCACCATATTTTTTAATTCTTTAAAATATTCAAATACATCACTCTTTTTCCTTATAAAATAAATACAAGTAAACCTTGAATTATCATCAACAAATATAATAAAATACCTCGTACCACCAAGTGATAAGGTTTGCATGGGACCACAGACATCAGTATGTATTAATTCAATTATCTCTCTCAGTTTCTTCTCTTTATGCACTGGAAATTCTTCCCTATACTGCTTACCTAGTGCACAAGCTTCACATTCTATATGCTAATGTTTCAAAACAGGAAGCCCTTCAACAATTAATTTCTTTTGAAGTAGCACTAAGTCATTTTGATTAAGATTTCCATACCTACGATGCCATAACTCTTCAGTTGTGATTGTAGTAGATGTCAATGCATGATGATTGGACTTTGTGACATCAAGCTTATAAAGTGTTCCAACTCTTGTCCCTGTGGCTATGATTCTGTAATGATTCTGAATATCCTTCAGAAGACGATGATACTGCATAAATTCTACTTTCAGATTTTTATCAGTTATTGCGGAAACAAAAATCAAATTTTTTTGATGCCTGGAACATACAACACATCATGAATCTGTCTGTTTTGGCCATTAGGTAATTTCACACATATTTTTCCATATCCCTGAATCTAATGAGATCTATTATCTCCTAAATATATGTGTGTTTCATCTTTACTCTCATGATATTCATCAAACCACTCTTTCACACAAGACATATGGGTTGAGGCACCTGAATCTATGAACCATGCGTTTTCATCATCAGTTTCTGCAGACAATGCAACTTCTAAAATAAACAACTTTAAATTTTGAAAACTTTCATTGGTGGATGTTTCAGTTGTCACATAATTTCCGTTGTGTTTTCTAAACTTCTGTTTGGATTCATCAGCTTTCCTTTTATAATAGTCTTTAGCATGATGACCAGGTTTCCCACAGTAAAAACAACCATCATTTTTCTTATCATGAGAATCAGATTTTAAGTGAGTCATACCTCTGTTTCTTGACTGAAACTTGCCTGTTATGTTTCTGTCCCATGTCTTGCCCCTGTATGGCTGTTCCCTTTTGCCACTAATGCCACTTCTGAATATTGAGAGTCCATCTCAAACACTTTCATCCTCTCTTCTTCTTGTAGAAGAATCCCTGTTAACTCATTAAATGTAGGTGGCGTTGCTCTACCTCCTAGACTTGAAATAAAGGCATGATAATCTCTAATTAAACCTTTTAATGTAATAGTTACCATGTTAGTCTTTGAAACAGTATCACCAATTGCACTTAACTAATCACATAAATCCTTAATACGGGAAACATAGTTGGTGATATTCTCATTTGCAGCCATTTTTATGGACAATAACTTAGTCTTTAGAAACAGAATTCTATTGGAGTTTGTAGTTTCATAAAAACCTTTCAAGATGTCCCATGTCTCCTTAGAAGTTTTACAATCTCTGATGTGCGGGATTATGTTGTCTTTGACAGACAACCGCAACAATACTTTTGCCTTCGTTTCTCGTTTCTCCCAGTTTGCAAGAGTAGCACCTGTGGGCTTGGCTTCATCTCCTTTGACTATAGTCCAGACATTTAGTGCTTCAAGCATAGTTAATATCTTGAATTTCCAATCAAGATAATTGTCCCCATTAAGCTTAGAAGCTTTGTTTAGATAATTTTCAGGAAAGAAATTGGTCATAGCTTTTGAAAGACGAATTCAAATAAAAAAATACCTTTGTTTTGAAAAATATCTGAATTCTCCGGTGATTTTGAAAAATACCTTTTCTTAATTGAGAAAGGATTTTTTGAGAGAGGCTTTATGATAGGGATGGCTCAGAAATTCTGAAGGGAAAAAAACAAGATTGAAAACGAATCTACAACTCTTCCTCTAGCAATGCGGTGGCTCTTCCTCCAGCATCAGACAACGATTGAAAACGAATTTGCAGCTCTTCCTCCAGTAATGCGGTGATTCTTCCTCTAGCACTAGACAACGATTATCTGCAGCTCTCAGCTTGCTCCAATCCACAACGCAACATCTCTCACAACCCAGCACTTCACACTGGCTTGATGGCAGCGATTCCTATCAGCTGGCTCTCCACTCCACCACGCAGCAACTCTCATAGCCCAGCACTCTGCGACTCACGAGCTCTCCAAATTCACTAGCGGTGATCAGCTCTATTCAAAACTCACCACAATGAATTCCCCTAGGCTCTAATACCAAATTAACAAACAACACAAATGTAAAACAAAACTCAACTTGATCGATTATTCGGAAATGCGGTTACATTATATAAGTTCACGAGAGCTTTTAACAGACTGCTAGAAAAGTGGATCTTAATAGATCTCATCCTACATGTATCCTAATTAATAGAACATAATCTATTTTAAGCATTTCTACATTATTATCTAACACTTCCCCTTAATGGAGAAATGTATTCTCTACATTATTCCAACAGGTCCTCCTCATCTTCCCCTTCGGCTCAGGATGGCATGGACAACTTATCCTTGAGATTAAGGAATCTCAAAGTAAGGGTAAAAAGCTGGACTAAAGAGAGATCTCGGCTCATGAAGTTGGAGTATGTGGAGATTGAAGAAAATATTTGTGAGCTTCTTGCTGCTTATCCCTCTGGCATTATTTCCCCAAATGACACCTTGTCTCTTAAATCTCTTAGAGCTAGGAAGAATAACATTCTTATTCATGAGCTACTTACCTGGCAGCTAAAGAGCAGGATTCAGTGGGATGTCTTGGGGGATGCTAATACTAAGTTCTTCCACTCTATTTCCTCGACTCGCAGAACCTCTAATACTATTTGGGCCCTTCATAATGATTCCTTGATTTGGGTTGATAGTGATGATCATTTAAAGTTGTTGGGTGTCAAGAATTTCAATGGCATCTTTAAGGATGATAATCAAACCAACATTGTGGATCAGTTGAAAGTGGTTAAAATTTTTCCTGCTTTCTTATCTAGTGAAGAAGTTGACTACTTTTCTTGGAGGTCACTTTGGGGGAAGTTGAGGGGGCCCTGAAATCCTTCAAAAAGGACAAAAGTCCAGGACCAGATGGATGGCCTGTCGAATTTTTCTTGGGTTTTTTTTACTTATTGGGAAAGGATTTCCAGTATGCTGTGGAATCCTCGTGCCTTTCTGGGAGGGTCTCCCCCTCACTTAACTCCACCTTCATTTCCTTAATCCCAAAGAAGGAAAAACCTATCACCTTTGCAGACTTCAGACCTATTTCTCTTTGTAATTTGTCCTACAAGTTGACCTCCAAAGTCATTGCTCAGCAACTCAAACCCTTCCTTGATAGAACTATTTTCCCTGAGCAGTTTGGGTTCCTAAAAAATAGGTATATTATTGAACCCGTGGGCATCACTCATGAAGCTTTACATACTATTAAGTCAAAAAAAATGTGCTCTATTCCTCAAGCTCGACCTGGTTAAAGCATTTGATCGGGCTAACTGGACTTACTTGAGACTCATTATGCTGCAGATAGGTATCCCCCTTAAGGGTGTAAACTAGATTATGGGATATATCACTTCGAAAAACTTTTCTTTGCTCATTAATGGTTCACAGTTGGGGTTCTTTGCTATCTCGAGGGGAGTCAGGCAGGGATGCCCTCTTTCTCCCCTTTTCTTTATCCTGGTTATAGAATATCTCAGCCTACTCATTAAAGATGCCAAAGCTGGTGGTTTGATCAGAGGCATCAAGATTTCTGCTTCTCTTACCCTTACTCACGTGCTCTTTGTCAATGATGTTGTACTTTTTGGTCTTGGTACTATGTTGGAGTGGATGGATTTTGAGGTGATCCTTGAGACCTTCTGTGCTGCTTCAGGCATGTGTATAAGTGTGTACAAGTCTGGGTTTCTTTTCAATGAACTGGAGGTGGGTGTTCTGGAAAGCATTCATCTTTTTCTGCCTTATAATGTTGAGCCCATTCATAAGGGGTTCAAGTATCTAGGGTATTATATCAAGCTGCTTGGTTACATGGTTAAGGACTGGCTCTGGATTTTGAGGAGATTTGAAAAAAGAATTGGGAACTGGACATATAAGCTGCCATCCCTTGGTGGTAGACTGGTACTCATCAGAGCTGTGCTTTCAAGATTACCTATCTATTGGCTTGCTCTGGCCCCGATACCAGTCTCTATATTGAACAAGATGCAACAACGAATCTTTTCCTTTCTTTGGGGCTCTTGCAACAATAGATTTTGATTCCATCTTGTGGATTGGTAGCTATTGGCAAGGCTTCTCAATTTTGGGGGCTGAGGCATCAATAATTTAACTTGGTTCAGTGTTTCGTTAAGGCTCAACAGCTTCTGGAAGGCCCTTAAAGGCTCAGGTATATGGCATCGTGTTCCCTCTGCGAAGTACCTCAAGGAAATGTCTCTGGCTGATTGGTTTAGGAATACAAATTTCTCGTTCAGGAACTCCTCCATTGTCTAGAATGGATTTATCAAGACCCTCCCATGGCTCGGAAGGTGTCTCAGCTAGAAGGTTGGAAATGGGTTGGATGTCCGTATCGATGATGATCCGGTTATTGGTGTCTCTCCATGCATCTATTTTGATCCTGAACTGATAAGCTACCTGGGTGATTATGGGATTATGTCCTTACAACATGCACGTAATTCCTTTGTGGACTCACCTTCATAGTGGTTATCGGCCGATGACTTGGAGCTGGGTGGAACTTGGAAGTCTGTATGGGATTCCTACATCTCGGGTTTGAAGACTGGTGGTATTTGACTAGGCTGGGATCTAGACTCGCTAATCTGGGCTCAAAACCAAAAGAATCGCAAGGTAATTGCAGCCCTTGCATATGATCTGATTGTTAACTCTTATCTGAGCCCTTGCGTGGATAATTTATTGATTGGGTTATGGGGCTTGTCCTTCCCTCTTAAGATTAAATGTTTTGTCTAGCTGGCTTTAAAAAATCGGGTATTAACTTGGGATAACCTAATGGCCAGAGGATGGCAGGGACCTGGTTGTTGTGGTTTGTGTCTCTCGGGCGAGGATTCTGTTCATCATCTGTTTGTGGACTGTTTGGTGACTAGATCCATTTTTTGCAGTATTGGGCTGCTCTCACCATTGCAAGTGGACTGTATTGGATGCTTCTCTTGGGCTTCTACTAGAATCCTGGTCAAAGAACAATCCTAGTTAGTATTATTTTCCCTTTTTGTATTTTGGTGTATTTGGAAAGACAAAAATAGGGCCATTTTTGAATATTCCAGAACTTCTATGGGGGTTCTAATCAACATGATAAATCTTCTTATCCATAGATTTCCTGTTCTGGAGAGGAAAAAAAACACAGGATTATTGGGCCTACCCCTGTTACGATTTATCCAGTGGGGTTCTTCGATGGTGCAAATACAGCAGGGAAGGGAGGGATGGTGTATTCATTGCTATCAGTGAAGTCCACTCCTTACACATCAAATTGGGGTGTGGTTCGAGCACTAATACCAAAGCTGAACTCCTGGCTTTATGGGCTCTCTTGTATTGGGCAAAACTTCTGGGGCTCCCATACTTGCACATCTTTGGAGATTCATCAGTTATTATCAAGTGGGCCTTCGGCAAGGAAGCTTTGAATTGCCTAGTTCTAGATAAGTGGTGTGAGACCATTAGACAAATGATGCCAAATTTCCTAAGCCTAGATTTTCAACATATATACAGAGAGCACAATCATACTGTGGATGGCTTCTCCAAAGAGGCCCTAGATCTGGATTCGGGCCTATGTCATATATCTGAGTTTTATGACGATTCTGTCATTATGTATGGAGATTTCAAACTCTTTTGAGTTTTTTATTTTAGTACCAGAGCTGGGCTCTTTCTCTCTTTATGGTACTGGTTATGGAACTATTTTTGATCTGTCTACGATCTACGATGATGGCCCTCTCTGGAGGAGTCTTTTGGATTCTCTTTGTGCTCTCTGGATAGATGTTTGATTGTCTTCATGGAGATATTTTTGTTCTCTCTCATTGTATGCTGAGTATAGACCTTTATGGTATGACCATTCTTCTTGTCGGTTTGAAACAACACTACATCACTTGCTGATGTATGTATTGGTCTCATTCTAGTTATGTATTATGCCCTTTGATTCAATATGAATACCAAGGACATGATTTTTTCTTCTGAAAAACAAATTAAAAAAATATTCATTTAGAAAACTTAGTCAATTCATGTATAAGCCACATAAAAGTCATTGATAAGAAGGCAAGAGAATAATTCAATTTATGAAAGGGACTGTTGATTTTTTTATTGAATACACTAATGATTCGAATGTTGAGTTGGCAAGATAATTAGATTCTAATTATGAAGGAAATCTAGATGAAATAAAATCTACCACCAGATATGTAGTCACTACAAGATCCAAAGTTATATCTTGGAGCAGTAAGAAGCACTGAATTGTTCCATTGCCATCCACTGAGGTAGAGTAGAAAAAAATGTGTATTACCACCTATGATGAAATTTGGCTATGGATTATTCTTGAAGACATGGGAGAAAGGAAATGAGTACCTACACCTATCAATTGTGACAATCAAAGCTCAATAAGGTTGGAAAACAACCCAATGTATCATTAAAGACCAAAGCATATAAAAACTCACTATCACCTTATTAGAGAAAATATACAAGTAAGAGAAATTGAATTAATGTATCATAATACAAGTGAGAATTAATGTATAATGAATAATAGATTTCTCCACATTAAGGGGGTGGGTGGTAAAAATATAAACAAGTAATGAATAAATGTAGGGTTAACAACTAAATTCACTCACCTTTGATGTCATCAGCTTCGTCATGCGTATACATCATTATTTGGCATAATTAGCACCATTTTTCCACTCCATTCCATTTATATGACTTGAGGAAGTGATAAAATCTCCAATCAAAGAGAGTCAAACCAAGAAATTGACTAGTCTAGAGGGGGTCATTGGTTTTCCCTCAAAATTAGTGAACTAAGTCACAGTTTTCCCCAAAAAATTGCAAGATGGTCCCATAAAGTTATTTCAAAGTGAAAATTATTATTTCCCACTTCCCTGATGAAGAAGGGCGAAAATTAGACACAAAAATTGACATGGTCAAAAATTAGTTACAAATCTAGGTTCTAAAACTCTAATTTCACCACTAAGCATTTAAGGAAATGGAAAATGTTCAAATTGAATCTAGATCCTTCTATTGCCCATTGTAGTTCCTATAAAAATCCCTCAGTGTCACTCTTCCAAACACATATTTTCTATATCATAGTCACTCCCTCACTCTACCAAAATTCTCCCTGAAGTAGAAGAAGACAATCACCTACCTTCTACTTCATCATTGAGGAGATATAATTTGTGACAATTGGCTAGAGATTGATAGATCACAAAGGAGATGTGTGTACCTTCCCTTGGATACCTGTGGAGAACGCATTTCCTCTTCATTGTACCAAGGTGCATATTTATGTACTATTCTTTGTCATGAAAATGAAAATCCATTCTTTGATTCTACACATGTTGTCTTGGTGATCTCTATATGTATTGCAATTTGAAGAATTATGATCATTTGTTTGGTTTAATTTTAGTTGTTTTAGTCATTGTTTCCCTATTGTATATGCTACGAAGGATTGCACTACCCCTTGGTGGGTGCTTTTGCCACACGTGGGTTAGAAATCACACCATAACGTGTCGTGCACATAGGAAGAATTTGTTGTCATTTCTTGGAGCTAAGGACACTGAGAATAGCAATGTTATCGCCTTTAAATTGAATGATTTTAAGTCAATGCTCTCCCATTAACTGGATTTCCAACTCTCTAAAAAACTCATTGGGAAGAAGGTCCATCGTACTATATTGGATGAGTTCTCCTCAACTTCAGTCATGTCTCTATACTATTGGATAGCTATAGGATCCCATGAAATCAATCGTTCACCTACGACACTAAAATCATTTGATGGTCGCAGTTTTCAACCCTATGGATTACTGTCCTTTCTATTGATTGAACTTGGAGGGAAGTCAATTCCCATCCATGTTGAATTTGTCGATGCTCGTCTTGATTACAATCTCCTCTTAGGTAGGAATTGGTTCTACACAGTGCAGGAGGTAGCATCATCGATATTTCAAGTGGTCCATATCCCATTCCAAGGGAAGATCGTTATTGTTGACCAATTAGAGTTTTTCCCTCCAGATGTGTTCTAATTCTATGAATAATGTTCCACTCCTAGCCTCTTTGGATCCGCAGTACGAGAATGTTACAGTTGGTCTTATTAAATATTCCTTGCTTATGGGAGTCTTCCCATTGAAGAATCCTCCTCCCCCTTTACAGGTCGCATCTGTGAACATGATCTCCTTGATGAGTCATGACATTTTGACTCTCCATAATCTCAAAGAGTGAAATATATCCTTGCAAATTAGCTTTGTTGATAACCTTCCCACACACTTATCGAAAATCTGAACGATAAATGATGTGGGGAAGTTATCTTTAGTACATGATCTATTCATATCTCTAAAATCAGTACACACACAGGTGGTCCCCTGCTTCTTATCCACAAGAACAGAATTAAATACCCATTTGTTTAAGGGAACCAGGTAGATGAATCCATCCTTGAGAAACTTCTCTACCTCAGCCTTGATGGAAAGTGCCTTACGAGGATTCACAACACGTAAACATTATCGAACATGTTTAGCATTTGTATATGTTTTTATTTCAGGTTCAACAATATGGGGATCAATACCTGACATTTATTCATATGACTAAGTGAATACACTAGCATAAATCCATTTTAAATTCAGATCTATCAAGCACCGAGAGGGATCCAATTTCTTGAAGTATACATTTTTATACCATTTGGATTCCTCTCGGTACTTGATAGATTTGGGTTTAAAATGGATCTATGCTAGTTTATTTATTTAAGTGGATATGTAATTTATATTTTTTATTTTTTATTTTTTTATTTATGTCGGCTAGCATAACGTGACTAACGTGACAGGATCTCCCCCATACTGGGCTGGAGAGCACCTCGCTTCTCTTGGTGCAATAACATAATTCCTTAAATTGCTCGATATATGTTTGAATTTCTTTGGGTTAACAATAAAAACTGATATAAACATTTTCTATCTTACCAGGGATTCGATAAATGTTGAGCGGAATAGTTGGTGATATGTTCGTCATGTTTACTTTGGTATATATACCATGAGTGTCTAATGGGATCACAAGATGACCAAATTTCTTGCTTAAGGTTGTCTGAAACTCATCATGCTCAATCCTTTTGAGTTATGGGAGGAAGTAGGATCGATGATGCATCTCTTCCTACGGTTGTTACAGAACGCTCATGGCCTTGATAATAGCTTGTTCTGAAGGAAATTTGTCATCGAGGGAGTCACGTGAGTGTGATGAAATGTCCACCCAAGCAGGAGGCACCATGTGATCCTCCTCTACCATCCGTGAAGGGGAAGGATTAAGGCATGTAGTGATATTGAATATGGCTTGGTAGGCAGTCTGTGCTGCAGACAATGACATTTCTACAACGGTAGATGATAAACCTTTATATGAATTAATTAGAGAGGGGAGAGTCCAAGGATCGCTCAAATGGGTGGTACAAAACAAGACTGGACTCAACAGTGATGGGACACCACTAGGCGTAGAATCAGTGCTGAAAAATTAAAGGTTCCCATTAACGAAGGATACATTCTGACACCAATGTTCTCATTTTATAATTGAGAATTATCAATTACTAAGATAGTGGGACCCAATGATGTTAACAAACCAGAATTATCAAATGATAATTGATTGATTGTCACGATTCTAAATTCATAAGAAAAACACACAACATGAAATACTGACAACATGATTGCTTTCATGGCATAAATCCAATGCCTACCCAGTGACAAATTATAGTTAAGGGGCACACCAACCACCTCAACCTCGACTGACACAGTCTTCCCCTGGATGGACCTGAAAGGAAGGAATAATGCCATACGGTATAGAGAATGTCTATCAAAGGATGTCATCATAGTCATGGATTTATCCAACATGGGAGAGAAAATGCCTTTCCAATAGGAAAGAGAAATCACAGAGGTCGCTCGCTCCGCCTATGCATTAATGGAGTGATTATAAATCAATCACGAGTGAGCCCCCGACGAGTACACATGCATGAGAGTAGCGGAACTCCAGACTCGGGTAAGCTGAGGGATATGCGAATGGGAAAGTTTTCAAACCGTATCTTATTGGTTTTCAATGATTTTTGATGGGTAGTGGGAAGTGCATCGAAGAACTTTTTGGCAAGAGAATTCCCTCTTCAAACCTGAGTAGGGAAACCAATGTACTTTATTTAAGTTTCCTAGCTTTATTTCATTATTTTGATCGATCATAACACTTCACGAATACCCTGATCATGCCACACTTAGTTTGGTTGGCGATATGTCCGCTATTTGTCTAACCGACCCATCTTTGTCAGGTCTCCTATCATATTATCTATGTTATTTCGAGGTCGATTGATGAAATATAAAACACCTTCCTTCGTTGATAGAGCCAATAAATGACATCCCTCATTACATAAGGCGCGATGGTTTTTGTTATTTTTATTGATTCGATGCTTTATCTCAATTGGACCACTTCAGTTCCGGGTGGAATATTGCGTTCAGATCTTTAGTACCAACCAAGCTCACATGTTCTAGCTTTAGCTTCCTTCAGTTATGCAGAGGCAAGGAAATCCAAATAAGCTTAGAGGATCTTTTCAGGGCCATGTAACATACAGACCCACTAGACGCAATCCCACGGCTTCGGTAAATGGAAAATAGTAGGATCAATACCATGAACTGGAGATTGGGTTCTAGTTATGCCCATATAATTTACCTTTCTATCATAAGGCTCTAAAGATACATAGAAGGGATGAGACTCTTATCCCCTCTCATTCCCATCGCTCAACTTTTCTAGTTCGATCAGTTCGGAATCCGGTAGTTGTTAGACATTAATGGAGAATTGCTTAATTTAGAAACTGTTGTAGCCATATCCATATATCCCTCATTTGTTGTTAATCAGATCCTGATTTGTAGGATTTTGTTATTTTTTTTAACAACTATATATTTGTAATATTTTCCTCTTGGTTCAATAAGAAATAGCAGAGCATTTCCATTATGTTTTGTTCTATTCTGCGTACTCTGTTTTGGTATCAGAGCTGAGAGGCTGAGTGAAATCCATTCGTGGCTGAATGGGAGCAGTGAAGTGTGCATGGAGGTCATCTGGATGATCCGTGCTAAGGTGCAACCAATCAAAGGAGTTGTTGTATAGCTGCGTGAAGAACAGAGCTCTGCCACACATAAAGGAGAAAAAAATATAGTGTGCAGTTTGTGGAACCAGCGCTAGTCAATTGGTAATCGTGGCAAGGAGATTAATAAGCCTGCTATTATACGTAGTTGGGGATTCGATCTGCCATCACTAGCAAGAGAAGGCATTTTTGAGTTGTTTGATTTTATTGTGCAGAGATGTCAAATTCATTTGTAGATAATTATCTAAACGAAGCATCCAAGCTTGATGGAGATAATTACATTGATTGGAAATTCAAGATCTTGACTATTTTTGAAACATGGAATGTATGGACTATTGTAAATGGAGATGAAGTCAAACCCACAGGTGATGCTGGTACATACTGGGAGAAACGTGAAACAAAGGAAAAAGTGTTGTTGCGGATGTCTGTCAAGGAAAACATAATTCCACATATCAGAGATTGTAAAACTTCGAAGGAGACATGGGAGATTTTGAAAGGTTTGTATGAAACTACAAACTCAAATAGAATTTTGTTTCTGAAGACTAAATTATTGTCCATGGAAATGGAAGCTCATGAAAATATCATCACCTATGTTTCCAGAATTAAATATTTATGTGATCAGTTAAGTGCAATTGGTGATAATGTTTCAAATTATGACATGGTAACTGTTACATTAAAAGTTTTAATCAGAGATTATCATGTCTTTATTTCAAGTCTAGGAGGTCTAGAAAATCCACCTACATTTAATGAGCTAACAAGGATTCTTCTACAAGAAGAAGAAAGAATGAAGGTGTTTGATATGGACTCTCATACTTCAGAATTAGCGTTAGCATCAAAAGGAAAACAACCATAAAGGGGCAAGCCATGGGACAAAAACAGAGCAGGCAAGTTTCAGCCAAGAAACAAGGGTATGACTCAATCAAAATTTGATTCACATGATAAGAAAAATGATGGTTGTTTTTACTGTGGAAAATATGGTCATTATGCTAAAGATTTCTATAAAAGGAAATCTAATGAGTCCAAATAGAAGTTCACAAAACATAATGGAAATTATGTGAAAAATGACACCTCTATAAATGGTGGTTTTAAGAATCTAAAGTTGTTTATTTATGAAGCTGCATTGTCTACAGAAACCGATGATGAAAATGCATGGTTCATAGATTCAAGTGCCTCAAGTCCTATGTCTTGTATCAAAGAGTGGTTTGATGAATATCATGAGAGCACATATGCAAAACACATATATTGAGGAGAGAATAGATCTCATAATATTCAGGGTTATGGAGTAATATGTGTTAGTTTACCTAATGGCCAAAAGAAACAGATTCATAATGTGTTGTATGTTCCAGGCATAAAAAATAATATGATTTCTGTTTCCACAATAACTGATCAAAATATGAATGTAGAATTAATGCAGTCTCACTATCTTGTGAAGGATATTCATAATCATTATAATGTCATAGCCACAGGGACAAGAATAGGAGGACTGTATAATCTTGATGTAACAAAGTCTAATCATCAAGCACTGACATCTGCAATAATGACAACTGAAGAGTTATGGCATCACAGGTATGGACATCTTAATCAAAATGACTTAGTGCTACTTCAAAAGAAATTGATGGTTGAAGGCCTTCCTGTTTTGAAAAATGAGCATATAGAATGTGAAGCTTGTGAACTAGGTAAGCAGCATAGGGAAGAATTTCCAGTGCATAAAGAGAAGAAACAGAGAGAGATAATTGAATTAATACATACTGATTTATGTGGACCCATGCAAACCACATCACTTGGTGGTACAAGGTATTTTCTTATATTTGTTGATGACAAATCAAGATTTACTTGGCTCTATTTTATAAGGAAAAAGAGTGATGTATTTGAATATTTTAAAGAATTTTAAACTATGGTGGAAAAACATATAGGCAAATGCATCAAGATACTTAGATCTGATCAAGGTGGAGAATATACTTCAGCAGCTTTTGATAGCTACTGCAAGAACAATGGGATCATTCAAAATTCACAGTGCCTTCTACACCACAACAAAACGTTGTAGCTGAAAGGAATAACAGGACATTAGTGGAATGTGCTCGTGACATGTTGAAAGGTAATAATATCTCTAATGGTTTTTGGGCAGAATCCATTAACACTGCTATTTATTTGAAAAATAGAAGTCCAACTAAGATTCTAGATCTAAAAACGCCTTTTGAAGTCCTTTATGGCTATAAACCTGAAGTTGGTCATTTAAGAATATTTGGTTCCAAGGCGTTTGCTCATATTCCCAAAGATGAGAGAAGAAAACTTGATGAAAAATCTGTTAAGTGTACATTCCTTGGCTATTGTGATGATCATAAGGGATATAAATTGTTTGATCTTAGTACACATAAACTCATAGCAAGCAGATGTAGTGCGCCTTTGTCATCGAGTTCCACTAAATTTATCAATTCTAAGATTTTGATGCTATTCTAATAGAATTAAATATTTACAACATCCCTTGTTCACATATTTCTATTTGCATTTAAAATAAATAAATGTGCAACATATTTCTATTTGCATTTTAACAAAATAATTGTGCAGCATAGCCATGGGATAAATCAAAATTTATAAAGCACATTTCCATTTCATACAAGAATTGAAATAGTCTAAGATAATGCTTGCAGAATACCTAGATTCCGTAGTTTATATACCGTTTTTGTAGCTCATGTGTCCTCCTCTGGTAGCTTCCCTTCACCAAAACTTATTGACCAAACCAACAAACCACCCTGCTGACCATCTTATTGTGCCGGCCTTAGGAAACCAACGGGTTTCCTAACCCTCGAGCCCACAATCCGATAATCTAGAGAGCAACTTCCTCTATTGAAAATCCTTCGATCAATACTTTTTCTCTCCATTCCCCCCTCCTCAAATAGTCAAGTTAACCCCCTCCTCGTTATTCCTCAGTTTTCCAAAATCCATACTCAGTCTTATCCTCTCCCCAAAGAAAAGAAAAAAAAGCCCTCCCCCATTCTCCTTTGTGAGACCTTCCTTTAGTACCCATTTTCTTCCTCCTTCCTTCATTCTTACTTCACTTCCTTCCCTATAATGTTTCGGGACTATAAATAATTAATACCCTTACACTATTCAAGATTTTTAATAATGATTCAATCTGGGCACCCGATTCATGGTTGTGTTGAGCACTTAAATGCTTTAATGCTTAATTAAGTACACTTTGAGTTGACTTATGTTTATTTATTCGTAGAATTATTATTATTACTTGCTTGTTTACAAAACCTTTCATTTAATGGTAACTCAATGCACCGCTTCAATATTTAAATGTGGTAGATAACATAATAATTACCTTGACTTTCATGGAGAGGATATTTACGTTCTTTTTACTCAATCCATTTGATTCAATCATCATTTTTCATTATTTTCAAAATAAAATTAAAATAATCATTTAAAGTGGATAATTAAGTTACATTATCGCTTTTGATTTGGTTAAACCTCTAACAATAAAAAATGATAATAATATATATTTTATAAATTATGTAAAACAATTTGGACAGTTAAGTAATTTTGTTAATTATATTCAATGAAACTTAGGTGTATTTGACAATAGTTATACCATTATTATTATTATTGTTAAACTAATAATCAATAATAACACGTAATAATAATAATAATTCTTTTTATTAATGGCGAATAATAATAGTAACATTTATTTGTTTAATCGATAAGTAAATTTGTATAAACATAGTATCTTTATATGAATGAACAAGGTAACCTTAATGGTTAATTAATCATGATTAATAGTTAAATAGTAAAATTCTGCAGTGTTAATGTTTTATCTATGATGATTCACATTAGTGATACCTATCTTAACTGTTTATTACAGTGTTCACATACAATGACTAATTCACTTATTTCACACACTAACAACTTAACCATTCATTATCTAAGTTGATTAATATATATCCTTAATTGAGTTATCTATGACAATTTATACCACTATTAAAGTGACAAGTATGTTGCACATCAATACTATCGTAGATGTAGAAGGTGTGCATGCATGGCCAATGTATGCACAAGTCAGACATGCACTATAAAAAAACACCATCCCACCTATGCATACATGCTAACTAATAATAGTAATTTCCCGATGCACAAAGAGAAATAATCCATATTTTTTTTAACATTCTTAGTTATTTAGCAATTTATCCATTTTATGATTTGATATCCTTTCATTACGTTCTTATTGAATTAAAGCGTAAATACAAAGATGGGTACCTACTACCACTAACTCAGTATCAAGGAATTCCCAACCCTCAATAGTACTATCTAACACTTCCTCCCATCCTAACCTATGTTCGCATCCTCCCTATCCTTCCTCTGCTAGTATAGAAGTGGATGTCGGCTTCACCGAACTTACCACATAAGAACCTGAGAGTGATAGTGCTGGCTGAGCAACAGACCTAGCCTTTCCTAGCAGGAATCCGACCGTCGTCATCATAACAACTTGGGGAGCATGTCTCAGCACGACCCTCCCATGACCTCGGGTATCATAGTAACATACGGTGGGAAATAAGTCCATCCCTCTCAACATACTGGGTCTATACCCTATCAAATTGTTCTTTGTTGCTATCAAGATTATCAGAGTGTGTCATCATATCATCGGTTTGGTCAATAAGGTTCCTTGCATAAGTATGTGCTAATCCACACATCATATTTAGTAATTGGCTATCACTTAGCCCTTGTGCCTTGTGTGTTAGTACTTTAAAAAGAATACATGTATAAAAAATATTTCCATTTGATCATCATCATCTGCATGCAATATAATCCATCACATGTGTGCATGACATTTAATATTTTAGTCGACCATATCATAAAGAAAGTGGTATCCAAATACAACATTATATCTTTTACATCTTATATACTCAAAGACAATCAAACATATATTGTCATCTTTAAAGAAGAGAAAATATCATCATCAAGTATAGTAATATCATATAATCAGGTCCATCATGGCATACAATATAGTTTCCTCAGTCGAGTTGAGTCCACGAGATAATAAGAAAATAAAATTTTGTATGTCCAAGTGTCATATGGTTGTCTAATCAAAATATGGGGCATTACAACATAGATGTCATTTTTCATGAGAATACAGATGATGAAATAAGTAACTATGATGTATGGCATACTCCCTATGCCAATGATGTTCATGTCAAAATTGATATAGATGATGAACATGAATAGGAACACAGAAAGAACAGATACAAGAACAAGGTGAAAGCAACGTAGATACTCCGACCACTCCTACACATCAGAAAAGAAGAAAATGGTAGACCGCAAAGGAAATCATCACGAACAATTTAGATACCCTCCAGGTATAAAGATTATGCATTGATGACACAAGTAATGAATGTTGTAGAACCTATTTCTTATGAACAAGCCAAAAAATCATAAGGAATGGAATACTGCAATGAATGAAGAATATGCGTTAATAATGAAGAATGAGACTTGGGAATTAACAGAAATTCCTGAAAACAAACTTCCAATAGGATGTAAATGGTTGTATAAAGCCAAATTTAATGCAGAGGGAAGTGTTAACAAATATAAGGACATATTAGTTGCAAAAGGAAGGAATTGATTATGAAGACACTTCTGCACCTGTAGCTAAGTTAAATAAAATTAGAATCATGATTGCATTAGCTACACAATACAATTGGAAAGTACATCAGTTAAATGTTAAATTTGCATTTTTGAATGGTGATTTAAAAGAAGAAGTTTATTTGGTTCAGCCTGAAGGATTTATAAACAAAGGACAATAGGATCTTGTCTGTAAGCTTAAGAAAGATTTATATGGTTTGAAACAAGCACCTAGATCTTGGTATATTAAAATTGATTCATTCTTTGCTCAGAAAGGTTTTGTGAAAAGAAAAAATGATCCTAATCTGTATGTCAAAAAGGATGAAAATGGGAATGTTGCTATGTTATCCTTATATGTTGATGATTTCATTATATCAGGCAGTGCTTCTCATTTGATTGAAGATATTAAAATTCAGTTAGCACAGACATTTGAAATGAAGGACCTTGGTGAAATACATTATTGTTTAGATTTGGAAATATGGAGAGAAGGTAGTAAAACAATTATAACTCAAATTAAATACACAAGGGAGATTTTGGAAAGATTCAATATGAGTGGAAGCAAGTCAGTGTCAACACCTTTAGAACAAAATGTTAAGTTATCTAGTGTTGATAAAACTAAAGAGGAAAATGGTATTATGTATCGCTAGTTGGTGGGAAGTTTAAACTATCTTACCACTACTAGACCAGACATAGCATATTCTGTCAGCATCCTTAGTCAGTTCATGGATAAACCACTTGAAATTCACTGGATGGATGCAAAGAAATTCCTTCGATATCTGAAAGGAACTGTTAATTTTGGTATTATGTATACTGATGATCGTGATGTTGATTTGACAGGTTACTTTGATTCAGATTGGGCTAGAAATATTGATGACAGGAAATCAACCTTCGGATATGAATTGAATATAGGTACAGGGGTTGTATCTTGGAGCTGTAAGAAACAACCAACTGTTTCTTTATCATCAACAGAAGTTGAATACAAATCTCTATGCAATGATACTTGTGAAGCTGTTTGGTTAAGGAGAATTCTTGAAGATATTGGCCACAAGCAAATGAAGCCAACTGTTCTCAAATGTGACAATCAAAGCTCTATTAAATTGGCACAGAACCCAATTTATCGTGCCAGAACCAAGCATATTGAAATTCAACATTGTTTTGTAAGGGAAAAGATACAAGAGAAGGAAATAGACTTGTTCTACTATAATACCATTGATAATGTGGCTGACATATTTACCAAGTCTCTCGAAAAGATGAATTTTGAAGAATGTAGGAAACGGTTAGGTGTGGTAGAAAATCCATTTATTCATTAAGGGGAAGTGTTAGATATTAATGAAGAATTGCTTAATTTATAAATTGTTGTAGCCGTATCCATATTTCCCTCATTTGTTGTTAATACGATCCTGATTTGTAGGATTCTCTTAGTTGTTTTAACAGCTATATATTTGTAATAGTTTCCTCTTGGTTCAATAAGAAATAGCAGAGAATTTCCATTCTGTTTTGTTCTATTTTGCGTACTCTGTTTGCAGTCACAGGAAGAGCATAGCGGGGAATTTGGCTCCAGGAACCTCCTTTCACACCAATAGTCCAAGACCAATTCTTCATGTTTGTGTAACCAATTAACCTATAACTAATCTCTACACATTTAATTCTTTTCCCCTTTCGCGCGGTAACTGTTCCTTCTACTGGTATTCAGTCACAAAGTATTCGATACGAATAGTCTTGATTTAGCTTCTTGAGACGAGCCAGATTCCCGATTGAATCCTTTGGTGGTGGGACCCTTCTTCTGGCTGAAAAGAGCTCAATTCTAGAATGAGTATTTTATAAAGGAACAAATTTAATTCAATATAGAGAAGATTATCGACCTGGGGGATTCTCCATAATCCATTGACCCAGTAAGGTTTTCTTGGAAGAGTGGAACCATTGGACAAAGGCGTTCGTTATCGAGTTCAGAATGGGATTAGGGCTTGCTGGGGTCTAACATCTTCCTATCCACTGGAGGTTGACACTTCGCATCTGGAAAATGAGAAAGTGCATTTCCTACCTATAGGAAGGGGCCCAATCAATCAATTCAAGAGAAGGAGCTTGTAGTAATCCCAATTCAAGAACCAATTAGGTTGGATAGCCTCAATAAATATCTAACATCAATCAATCCAAAGCTATGGACCTTTGATGATGATCAGATCCATAGTTATTCCTGGGCACCTCTAAGTGTCTTAGTTTCCCTTCAAGCTTCGTTCTTCCTGCAGTAGGAGAGCACTACCTTGCCATAGCATAAGTTCATTTCGAATCATAGTGATGAGCCTTTCTATTTCCAATTCCAAGGGTTTGTCCTTCCAAATCCTTCACCCACGGGAACTATTGGTTGGAAAATTGTCCAAATTTTTCGCTACAAAAGAATAGGAATATTGAAGCCTAATTCCAGAAACAACAACCCGATGAAAGAATTGGGCTATAGGTAGGTAAGAAGGAGCCTAATCGATTTTCCACAATTACGTGCAGATCCTTCATATAGGTAGAACCCTATTCCACTATGATCACCAACTAGATCCACCCAGAGGTCTAGAAAGAAGGAAATAAGGAAGAAAGAGATTAGGTTAGGTGCTCGCTCGCTTCTTGGCATTAGTGGTTTTGTTAGCGACACTAGACAAAATAGTGTTAATCTTATGAAGTTGTCAAGGGAACGTAACCTTTTACCAACTTTATTTCTTAGATATTGGACCTATTACCCTAGTTGAATGCCCAATGTATGGGAAAACTACCTCACCAAACCAATTAAGGTCGGTGCTCCGAAAGATTATCACAATGTCCTAGAAATGCCAATTTTGAGGGGGGCCTACTAGGGCAGCCCAACTCAATCAATTTATTCCAATAAACCATCATTAGGTGCACATAGGAGGCCTATAAGAATATTGAAGGGAGGAAAGAAGGAAAGAAGAAAGAAAATGGCCCTCTTAGCTGTCAACATGGATTTATAATCAGATCCATATAGGAGTGGAGTCGCTTTAGAATCTCCAAGTAGCCTGTCTCTTAAAGTAAAGAACGTTGACTCAACTCCCTTTCCCGATTCATGCCTTGCCTTGAACCAATTTAACAAGTTGTTCCCTGCGGGGCTTATTCCCACCTTGAATCAACCAAAGCTTTAAGCAACCTGAGGAAGGGGCTAAAGCCTGAGGAAGGGGCTAAAGCTAGAGGAAGGAGTAGGGTCACTACCTCATTAACTGATTTTGATTCTTGACCCTTGACCTTGAAGGAAGTGGGGTTCAGGCCAAGATACCAGGGTTTCGACAATTAAGGGAAGGAAGTGGGGCTCAGGCCTAGTTACTTTCTAGGGGTTGTTCAAAAAGAGATGTAAATAAGTGAGTTCGATAGGAAGGACCAGACGGGACCCAATTATGACAACGATATAACCAATATGGGTTATGCTATTTTTTGTTACACCCTTCCAAGTGGAGCTCCCCTACTACCTAGATGGAAGGATTAGTAATTTATTTAATAATGTAATTACGCATTCACGCATTGCTACGCTACAGTTCAAATGATGTGGATCACGAACCGTTATTACATATATTCCTGAACATGGGATCCATAGGAAATATCCCTACTCCCTAAATAAAGATAAAGGATATTTCATTCGTATGTTGGATTGGATAGGAAAAGAAATAATCGTGATCAACAATTGTTGGATACAACCAACATGGCGGAAGCTATTGGGCCTTAAACCGGAACTGGTTCGGTCCTGAGAGTGGGAAGCAATAGTTGGATTTCGATTGGTAGTTCTTTCTATCGATCCCAATATGGAGCAACTAGAGCTGGAACCGGATCTAGAACATGGAAAAATGGATGTGGGATTGGAAAATATACTAAGCAATATGATGGCTGGGGCTATGGATGAAATGCAGGAATAAGCTCTTGAACTACTGATTGTGAATACATCTTAAACAATTTAATTCGCCTGAACTACTATTTTTACTCTACCATATACGTTAAAAGTGATCTTAGTGCTTATTAAATAATTTCCATTTATTAAATAATTTCGGGCGAGCGGGATATGATAATACCATTTTCATTGTGCTTTATTCTCTCCCCTGATCCCATTCTAATCTCATTCTTCCAGGTAAACGACGCTCACCCCGTAGGACGATTGGTGTGATTGGTCCATGCGTCCAAAACCCTGATTGGGACTTCACTCTACATACAGGTGGGTTATAAGTTTCAGTTTCCTACTATTATTATATTTTAGGGGAAATTAGAGAGAGATAAAATGCCTTCGATAACTGAGATAAATCCCGATTGATACCGGGGGCATTCTCTTCATCGATAAATTCCTAAACTACAAAGACACACTTAGAGTCGCGGGATGTAATGATGATTCTTCAATCCAACTAATAAATAAAATATATCATGGTCTCTGTGGGGTTTAGTCCTCATGAGCTCTCATGTTCAAACCTCATGGTCAGTGGCGCAATGGCTGGGCAGCGTGGAGGTTTGATGGTTGACCCTGATAGAAGTCCAGTTTCGATTCCTACCGGGGAGGTGCGGGAAGGAACACTGCACCCTAGAAAATTCCTGTACGACTACGGTGGCTGGCCGTACTCCTATTGTTACCACCGGGTCTTAAGGCTGGCCGCGGCCCATGAGTTTGGTATCCACGTTGCGCAATTAGCTGGGGGGCATGGAGAGTTTCTCACGGTCAAGAAAAAAAAATGAAATATATCATGTCGGGTTCTGTTGGCCTAGGTCCCATATTCACTATAGAACATTACATCCTTTCAAGAGTTCTATTTACATCATTAGATTAGATGCATTGGGACAAGATCCGAGCACCGCCATAACTCAGTAACTCTTGGAATCGAGGTTCAAAATGAAGCTAAAAGGGTATTATTGAAGAATGCATTTAGAATAACTTCACTCATTCTTTGATAGAAGGTTTTAATAATGCGCGCATTTTCACCATGACGAATAACTGTCGTTAAGAAATGATGGATGATTTATTATGTAGAGCTGAACTAATTGTATCTTCTTTTGTGATGGCATCGGTTGCTTGTATCGACCAATATGAACTTTCATGTGGTGATTAGCATCCATAGGAACAACAGTCGTAAATAAAATCAATGAATGCTTTTGTGATAGGGATAGAACCGAGAGACTCCTAGTAGATAACTGACACTAAACCCAAATCCCTAGGGATCCTTAGTTCGAGTCCTAGGTTCCGTGTCCTCTGGCCCAGTCTTACCATCGACCCACTTGCTGTAGATAGATTAGGGTATAAATCCTTAGGAAGGGACTATAAAGCATTAGGAAATATCTATTAAGTATTTTATTATTAAGGCTTTAGGTAATATAAAATCTAAAGTAAAAGTGTAGGAGCTAATAAGTAGTTTAAAGTCGAGTCAATTAAAAGACACTATTGAACACCCCCTCGTATCCGGACCCAGAGTAAGCTATCTACCCGATGATTTGCACTAGGGACCACCCGACACCGTAGAGTGATAGCTTAATCTGTTACCCTTCCATGAGATCGAGACTCACCAGATTTTTCTTCTTCTTGAGTTAGTCCAGCTGCTGATCACGTCCTAGCCCATTGTACATGGTCTATGGGTCCACTCACTTGATTATGCTTCTTCTCGGGCATTCGCCCAACTGTTGATTGCATAGCTCAATCCCATAATAATTTAGATCAATAAATCCTATCCATGCTTCCACAAAAACTATAGCAAAAAAAACCATTAAAATGATTTCACAAAGTTAAAACCATGTTCTAGCAAACTGTGAAATCATTATGCCCATTTCATAATAGGCACTACCTGGCTTCATGGTGTGGATTGCTATTTCAAAAACAATAATCTACAATATGATTCCATGCTCCACGTTTTTAAATTTTACAAAAACATATATAAAGAATGTAACATAAAGTCAGCCACATTATATGATTTAAAAAAGGTGAATTAAGCACCCAGCCTCACCTTCAGCTTCACTCGGATTGTGAATTGTACATGGCTTACCTTTCACTCCAGTTTGAGCATCATGTATACTATTTTGTGGTGGTACTTAGAAGGTAAATTTTTTTGTATTGTGAAAGTTTTGGTTGAGTTAGAACGTTATTAAATAAACATTTTGTATTTCTATTTTTTCTTTATTAGGTAGGAATGGGAAATGCACTTGGAACTCTGTGTGGGCAAGCCTTTGGCACAAATAAACACCACATGCTTGGAATATATCTCCAATGCTCTTCGATTTTACTCATGGAATTCACAATGATTCTTCTTCCCCTTTATCTGTATACAACCCCTATTCTTAAGTTCTTGGGACATCCTGAGGATGCCACTCAACTATCAAGGAGAGTAGCACTGTGGTGCATTCCTATTCACTTTTCATTTCCATTCAGAGATATTTAATTTCACAAACAAAGAGTGTGATCATAGCATGGTCAGCTATATTTGGAACGATAGTATCCATTCTATTAAATCGTCTCTTTGTATTGAAGTGGAATTTGGGCCACAATGGTGCACTTGCATCACTAGATATTGGGTGGTGAATACCTGCCATTATCCAATTCCTATATGTTTCTTGTGGAGGGTGTCCACTCACATGGACTGGATTCTCAAGGGAATATTTTTATGATCTTTAGCCATTTATAAAACTATCTGTTGCATCTGGTGTCATGTTATGGTTAGTAGTTTTGAGCTTTGAAGAACTCATTTATGTGAATAGCTTATCTAAGAAAATCATTAGGAAATCAGTGTTTACCAACAAAAAATCCATTATCCATTATGCATTGCAATCTCTAATGTTTTCAATTGTTGTAAACATCTTGGAAATTTATATTACAGGATTTTAAAATAATATTGAAACACGATGTTATTAAAAAAAACATATGATTGAATACTAATGGACAAAAGTAGAATCGACAAAACCAAAATAATAATGGAATCAGATTAGGGAGGAAACTCTTGCAACATTTAAAATATATTTCATGCACGGTCTCTATTAATATTTATTTTAAAATTTTCAAAACAAAACTTAGCGATTTTTAATAGCAGATCATTGCTCAGGTTACTTATGATTTCAAGAAAGCACTAACCTTAACTTCAAAACTTTTCACTTACAATGTAACATCAGAGCGACGAGAAATTTCAGTAGGCTTCCCATCAATGAATTGACAATTCAATAAATTGACTAAATATTGTGCTACAAAAATTATATCAAGTGGCTCTTTCCAACAATTTCTGGCAATGCTTGTAATAATCTTGACGTGTAGTCGCATCTGCTCATAAAATGCTATGATAAACTCTTCTTCTTGTCTATCCACAAGAGGAGGGTAGAGATAATCCATGGATGACTTGGGAGACTCATCAGCACAGGAACACTGTTATTGTGGTAGTTGTTGATCATGAATACTAATTATTAATCTCACACAGTGATCTAGGGACTAAACACAAGTCTCATCAAAGATTAATAACAATAAGTCATGAAAATGGTGTAATTGTGCTACAAAAAGAGTAGTCGCTCTATATATTCACACAAATAATGAGTAATACAATACAATGATTATGTTGAAAGCATGAATGACAAAGCAATTCAAATTCCCAAGGAGGTCATTCGAATTGAATGAGTGAGTCTAGCTTAATTGAATGTAAGCCACAATCAACACTCAAGTTAACCACTGATCAAAACCCTAATTGACTCAACTGAGACCTAACTGAAGTTGAAGTGCAATAAATGACTGATTCTAAATGAAACTAGGTCAGAGACATGTCACAACAAGCCAACCATAAAGTGGTAGCGTATCAATGACTTCAATGAACCCCGATGAGGTTAACTGAAGTGTAACTGAACATTAGAAGTGGTTGGAGGTGCCTCTGTTGACTCCAGTTCATTAAATAATAAATAAATAATCAATTTAATGATGGAGGGAACCTTCAATGCTCTATTTAACTAATTGTAACCATCATTTAGCAATATGGGGCATTAATGACACTCAGATCACCCCCAGAGTGCTCCAGTTAGCCTCCTTGACTGAAGGTAGGCATGGGTGTGATCTAACTGATGTCATCTAGTGCTCCTCTAATGTCAATTAATTCAATAATACTTAGGATAGTGGTTTAACTAGGCCAAATTGACCAAAAAGAGTGTGTATGGTGGTAAATGTCTCCAACACCCCCCCTTAAGCTATACTCAGGAGGAGTTAGAAAACATAAAATGCATAAAAATGCTAGGGAACTGGAAACTAAGGCCATAGGTCACCCTGTACAATGCTGAAACTGAAACAATGCTAAAAAATAAACTAAGTGAGGAAAAGAGGGAAAACCCAGTGGGAAACCCCCTCCTCAAGTTGAACACTAAAAGTAATCTGATCACCCTGATGGACTCACCCCCAACAATGAACGGAGGTATGTGAACTTCTTTTCTGAAAAGCTCTTGGTGAAGATGTTTGCAATCTGCTCATTAGTCAGGTAGTATTGCAGAATGATGGTTCTGTCATGCACTAGCTCCCTGATATAGTGCATGTGGATCTCTACATGCTTAGTCCTCTGCCTGGTAATTGGATCTGTGGATATCTTAATAGCACTTTGAATGTCACAAAAGAGGACAATGGACAAAGTACTACCAAGATCAAACTATGAAAGAATGCCTTGCAACCAAACTGCTTGGATGGAAGCATTCACCGCTCCTCGACACTCGGCCTCTGCTGAAGATAGTGCTATGACATCATGCTTTTTGCTAGACCAGAAAATGTGTCCACCACCAAACATGAATGCATATCTGGAAGTAGACTTCTGATCAATAGAATCACCTGCCCAATCGGAATCTGTGTATCCAACTAGCTCTAGCTCGGAGTTTGCAGCATAGTGAATGCCGTAAGTCCTGGTTCCCTGAATATACTGGAGGATCCTCTTGGATGCCTTCAATGAAGATCATGAGGCTGCTGCATGTATCTTGATACAACATTCATGACATAACAGATACTAGGCCGAGAATGTGTCAAGTACAACAAGCTACCAATCAGCTGTCGATAGATAGTGCAGTCCATGGGAGGTGTGCTTTTTCCTTCTTCAAGGCTGATCCATGAAAGGAAAGGGAATGGTGCAGGCCTACATTCAGCCATATTAAAATTGACTAACAGGTCTGATATGTATTTGGACTGATTAACCATTATCCCATCAGAATTTTGCTCAATTTCGATCCCCAAAAGTTGTTTCAAGATCCCCAAATCGCTCATTTCAAAAGCATTGTGGAGAGCAGTTTTGATGGCTGAAATAGAAGCAACTGTGCTACCCATGATTAGTAATTCATCAACATATAAAACAATAATAGTCAAATGACCATCAAACTTCTGTATATACACATTTGGATCTGATCTACACTTTTGGAAGTTTTGCGAGAGAAGGAAGGCATCCATCTTGGAATACCACTCTCTCGGGGCCTGTTTTAACCCGTATAGTGACTTCTTTAGCTTGCAAACCAAAGATGGATCAGAGATGTATCCCTCAAGATGATTCATGTATATCTTCTCATGAAGATCTCCATGTATAAAGGCTGAGTTAAAATCCATATGATGCACTTCCCAGTGCTTAGATGCTGAGATTGCCAAAACTAGGCGGATGGAGTCCATTTTTGCAACCGATGCAAAAGTATCATGGTAGTCCACACCTTGGACCTGAGAGAAACCTTTTGACACCAGTATTTCCTTATATTTGTAGGTTCTTCCATCAGCATCAACCCTGGTCTGACACCCACTTGCATTGAACCAATTTCCTTCCCGGAGGAAGAGAAACTAGCTCCCAAGTAGTGTTTTCTTAAGATAATTCATCTCTTCATCCATGGAAAATTTCCATCTCGGATCCTTCCGAGCATAGTAGTAGGATTTTGGGTCTGAACTAATCATCAAATAACAAGTTTTGGACAGCAAATTATCAGGACAAGAGAGCACAATACCCGCTCTTTGGAAATCAGACCGGGTTCTCCTTGGATCATCCAAATTTCCAATGTTATCTCCTGCGGAGGAGAGTGTCTGTCAGGCCCATGTGGGAAGATGATTTTGTACTTTAGGTTCTGATTCAGCATCTGATGTTTACTGCACACTGATATCAGAAATCAGAGGATCCAAATCAGGGTCATCACCCCCAATTTCATCATCCAAATATTCAGTAGAATAGGAAGGAAATTCAACAGTTTTCTCCTTCACTAGTTCCACCTCCTGAAGAGGCTCATCGAACTTGACACTTCTCTCGATGATGATCTATTTTGTTTTGATATCCAGAAGCAAGAAACCTTTTGATTCATCAGGATACCCAATAAACACACATTCTATTCTTTGCAGTTGCAAAGCCCTTCTTTTATCAAGTGGAATTCGGGCCCATGCAGTGGACCCAAACACCCGCAGGTTCGACACATCCGGTTTGTGTCCGAAGTATGCTTCAAAAGGGGTATTCCCTTTCATGGATAAGTGTGGCACCCTGTTATAAATTTATGCTGCAGCATTCACGGATTCAGCCCACAAATTTTCAGCCAACTTCTTTGATTCCAACATACAGGTGGTCATCTCCTTGAGAGACCGATTCTTCCTTTCCGCTACATGATTCTGCTGGGGAGTGTAGGGAATTGAATGTTGGACCTGAATACCACTTTGGGAGAATATGTGCAGAAAATCATTATTGACATAATCCCCACCATTATCATATCTCAAGATCTTGATCTTAAGCCCAGAGGCATTTTCGATCAAGACCTTCAGTTTAGAGAATTTTTCACATACTTCAGACTTCTTTTTGAGAAAGAAAACCCATGTGTACCTTGAAAAATAATCAATAAAAGTCAGAATATACCTTGATCCATTCATGGATGTGATAGACATCGAACCGGTGATATCAGAATGTATCATCCCCAATATGCATGTAGCTCGATTTTCCTTCCCTCGATCGTACTTGTGCTCAGGGTTTTTTCCAACCACACAACCCTTGCAAATTCCAGTGGTTTCCTTGATGACCAGGAGGCCTACAACCATGGAGTTTTTCTATAATTGATGCAAATAATTGAAATTTAGATGGCCAAACCTTTCATGCCACAACCTACTAACTTCATTTCCATGAGTTAGCAGTGCGATGGGCTTTGCATCCACCACAAAGTGGGAGAACTCATAGGATTTTGCATGATGGTTTGCAAGGCCTTTAGCAATGAGTTTCCCGGATGCAAGTTCTGTTATCTCAACATCATTTGGGATGAAAGATACTCTCTTAGGCACTCCTGTATGTGTCATCTGATAGACACTAAGGATATTTGATGCCAAAGATGCTACATACAAAACATTTGAAAAATAGCCATTCTTAAGATCAACCTTACCTTGTCCTTCTTAAATGATTGTGGAGTCATCTCCCATGTGGATGGGGATGGATTTTTTGGTCTCCAAGGATGAAAAGGAGTCTCTTTCAGCCATCATGTGGTTTGAATCTCCAGAATCAATCAAGAGTTCTTTGGACTTCGAAGTGCTTTCCATGAGGGCATGACCTTTTTCATGCTGTGGTTCTCGATCTTGCTGATCTCTCCTCCGAAAGATTTTTGGAAGATTGATGCGATTTCTCTCAAGGAGAGAGGTAGCTTCATCAAAATTATTCTTCATGCAGGCATGTTCAGGGTGGAATCCCTTCTTGCAGTATGAACACTTGAATTTTTCCTTTCCATGATGCCCTTTGTTCCTCCTTGAGCCGGAAGACTCATCATGTTGTTGGTTTTCAACTTTAGGCTTAGGAGCTTTGAATTTAGTTTTTGGGTTCTTCTGTTGCTCTCCTTTACCCTTTAGATATTTGGGCCCCGAGACATGGAGGGATTGATCATGAGAGGATATGATGATGCCCATCTGGACAAGCTTATCATGTTCACTTGTTAGGGACTCAATGAAGGAATTGAGTGTAGGCATCTTCCATCCAGGGGTTATGAGCTTCCCCGCACGGAATGTAGAGACAAAAACTGAATAATCATCTCCAAGTTTGGAGAGTATGGCGAGGATGAGCTGATCATCCTCTTTCTCCACTTTGCATTGCTTCAACAGTAAGACAATGTGCTTGAACTTTGTGAAAAAGTCATTCAAGGTCTCGAAATTGGAAGGCTGGAGAGACATCAATTCATTTTCAAGCTGGTAAACTCTCAAATCATGCTGCTTTCTATACAAGGCTTCCAATTTGTCCCAAATTTCCTTTGGAGTCTTCAATCCTGAAAGATGGAAAAGAAGATATCGGGAAATAGAGAGGCACAAGAATCCGAATGCTTCATCCTTCTTGTTCAAGAATCTTGATTTGTCTATTGCAGAACCAGGCTCTTCTTCAGTGTCCATGATGACCCTATAGAGTCCTATGGAGCGTAGCTGGATCTCCATGTCTCCTTTCCATGAGTGGAAATTGAATGGAGTCAAAATATCTATGGAAGAAGCCATCTGAATTTACTGGAGCAAATGCTTTCACCTGTCAAAAACCTGAAAATCACAACAAAAAGGGAAATGTAAGGTCAAACAGCCTGCACATTTTAGGCTTTCATCACACCCAACATAATCAATCAAGAAAGCTTGATCAACAAGTTCTTTACTTGGGGTATTAAATGGTAAGCCTTGGCTTCTGGTGCAGTGCTGGATTTTTGAGCTATTGCTCAATTTTCATGCAAGATCCTTCAAAAAACTTGTTTTTGAGAGATCTGAGCTTCATTCCACCATGAGCTCTGATACCATATTAATCTCACACAGTGATCTAGGAACTAAACACAAGTCTCATCAAATATTAATAACAATAAGTCATGAAAATGGTGTAATTGTGCTACAAAATGAGTAGCCGCTCTGTATATTCACACAAAGAATGAGTAATACAATACAATGATCATGCTACAAGCATGCATGACAAAGCAATTCGAATTCCCAAGGAGGTCATTCAAATTGAATGAGTGAGTCTAGCTTAACTGAATGTAAGCCATAGTCAACACTCAAGTTAACCACTGATCAAAACCCTAATTGACTCAACTGGGCCCTAACTGAAGTCGGAGTGCAATAAATGACTGATTCTAACTGAAAGTAGGTCAGACACATGTCACAGCAAGCCAACCATCAAGTGGTAGCGCATCAATGTATTCAATGAACCCTGATTAGGTTAACTGAAGTGTAACTGAACATCAGAAGTGCTTGGAGGCACCTCTGTTGACTCCAGTTCATTAAATAATCAATAAATAATCAATTTAATGATGGAGGGTGCATTCACTGCTATGTTTAACTAATTATAACCATCAGTTAGCAATATGGGGAATTAATGACACTCAAATCACCCCTAGAGTGCTCCAGTTAGCCTCCTCGAATGTAGGAGAAGGATAAGTTAGCCTCCTTGACCGAAGGTAGGCGTGGGTGTGATCTAGCTGATGTCATCTAGTGCTCCTCTGATTTCAATTAAGTCAATAAGACTTAGGATAGTGGTTTAACTAGGCCAAATTGACCAAAAAGAGTGTGTATGGTGGTAAATGTCTCCAACTCTAATAACATTGTTGCTTCCATTATGTTCTTGATGGGAACTCAAACAAACACAGGGCAGAGCTCTCAAGAAAAAGGAATGTAGACGATCATCTTGTGATTTGTTCTCATAACCCTTCTCGGGACTGCTACTGCAAGAGAACTCCAGCTCACAATGATCATAAGCCATTGTTGAATCACTCACTATTTGGTAAGAAAGTTATTGTTGAAATCCATTAGAAGTACGAATAAAGAACACTGAAGTTATTGTTGATGCAGTCACTATTTGGTAAGAAAGTTGGCTTTAGATATCATCTTTGCATCATAAATTGTGATGGAGAAGTTAGCAATTCACACCATAAATTGAATCAATATTCAGTAGAGATGATCATATTGTAGATTAGTGTTTTTGAAATAGCAATCTACACCATGAAGCCAAGCAATGTCTATTATGAAATGGGCATAATTATTTCACAGTTTGCTGGAGCCTAGTTTTAACTCTATGAAATCATTTTAATGGTTTTATTTTTGCTATAGTTGTTGTAGAAGCATGGATAGGATTTATTGATTTAAAATTCTTATGGGAGTAAGCTATGTCATCAACAATTGGGGGAACGCCCGAGAAGAAGCAGAATTCAGTGAGTGGATCCAGGGATCATGTACAGTGGGTCGGACATGATCAACAACTGGGAAAACGCGGGAGAAGAAGCATAATATAGTGGGTCTCAGTCTCATAGAAGGGTAATGGAGTAAGCTATCACTCCACACGTAAGGTGGGACCAGGTACAAATGGTCGGGTAAGTAGCTTACTCCATCCGGACCCTTGAATCATCATCCATGGGCATGTCAGCTAATATTTTATTAATTCCTTTCCCCAAAATAAGGAGTTGGAAAGATGGAGATCATAAGACAACATATTCATATAGGCAATATCTAGCATTTACACCCAACCTCTGTATAAATAGTTCATCAAGGAACATAAGAGCTTCAATAAACAACCCTGGATTTTAATCATAGGAGATATGAATTCAATTTATGATGTTTATGAATACAGATTAAGCTTCTAAAATATTGTGTATCAGTTATTAGATATTAATCTCTAAGTATGTACTCTTTCTATATAGTAAAAGTATAAATTGAAGATTTTATATTTGCCCCTTATTAAAGTAGAGCTCATTCTTAGATGACGATTAGGAGATGTGTAATACTTTATTAGCTATTGTTGTTAAAGTAGGTAAAGTTAACTAGAATGTATAGTTAAGTAGTATGAAGAGTAGGAACTAGGAACTATACTCAATCTTAGTTTGAGACTATAAAGTAATTAGCCCTCCCTATAATTAATAATTATAGATATAAAATAATCTAGGAATAAGCTATGGATCTAACTCAACCTCTTAATTACTCTATAGGCTATATACAAAATAGAAACCCTAACTATAGTAATTTTTCATTGAGAATTAAAAGGGATAACTCAACTTATAACTAACTCTCTCACAACCCCTGAATATCCAAATAAACACAAAACCATACAAGGAAGAACTACTACGTATAGAATACAAACACTATGGCTAGAAGGAATAACTATAGCTTCTAAGGAGATAATATTTTTATTGAACTATAGCTACTCATGTACCCCATTATGACTACTAATCATCAAGAGGATTTATCGGGCTTACCGGGACAATTAACTTTGCAAGATCCATATTGGGGCACCTGTATTAGGAGATTTGTATCATTTTTTTCTATCATGTGCAATGAGGGAAGCAGATTCGGAAAAAAGGTTCATTTCGGTCGTAGGAACTTTGTGTTTCCTAGTCCCTATGATATGAGGAGCTTGGTGTAGTCCCCATGAGTTACATTTTGAATACTCTCCAAATTATGGCTATGGGTGTTCAAATGTGGAATTTTCTATTTATGCGTCCTATTAGTATTCTAAAGTATGATGGGGTACACACGACTCAACTAATGACTAACTATATTGAGTACTGTCTAAACCACTGGTTAAGTTAATTTAATTCCCTCCCTCACCTCAATTAAATTTCCACGTAGAATGATGGGCTTGCTCCATATACAATCTACTTCCTAGGATCCCCAAAATACTCGCTCTCCAAGCAGGCACAAATTGGCATAGAATTTTAGATCCTTCATTAAGGGATGTGTATCATTAAATTTTACCTCATAGATTAGATATGAATGACAGTGCAGAAATGGTTGAAAATAGTGTTGTCCCTATGTTACCCATCAATACCAGTCATGTGTTAACCTCGGTCATGAATTTCACCTCCGTCAAGCTCAACCATAGCTTCTCTTGCGGAGTGGCTAGGGAATGATTAAGAGTACCTTGCACCCTCATTTGTCGGGTAGGCTCAACCATAGGGTATATAGATTCTTTTCTGTACTTCCTAGATAAATATTATTTCTTTTAGCTTGATGATTGTCCCTTGTTCCAATCGTCGACCGACCTTTCAATAGTTGTGTGTGTCACTAACCATATAAGATTATTTCTAGAGGGACTATGAAATATTGACTTTATTTTTTATTTGCACCATGGCCATGACCATAGATAATTTATTGGATAGATAAGCTCCACAAAGCAAGTGCGAGGAATGAACTATACACATCAAATTATAAACGTTCACTTTCCTAACTAATCATTCTAAACTACTAGTCTTATGATATTACCTTTATGGACCTAGCTAGATATTCCTTGTTTCTTCCCTATTACCAACATCAGGATATTAGCATGCCATGATTCTTGCATCGATGAGCCGGTAAAAATCCACAACTTGCATTGTATATGAACATCATTGCATATTTAGTCTTTGGTTGGGATGCTACATATTGTTGTTCGCCTGGAGACCTTAGTGATATACGTGTCCTACCAACTTAGATTTCTAGACTTTACTTGACTTGACTTGATCGATCAGGGAGTTGCATTTTGGAGTTTAGATTGATGGCCTTATTACTAACTATTTCTCTACTGGTTGAAGTACACTAGATTATATACAATGCATGGTTCTACCTCGACTTGAACATAATCATATTGTAATCCATAATTGATATTTAGGGCATAGAAAATCAAATTGTAAGGAGAAATACACACTTGCCTTTGTATACGATGTGTACTATACATATGTTGTGCATCGTATATAGAGTAGAATTGTTACTTAGTCAATGGTTCCAACCAAACATTACATAAGGATCTCTTCTCTTCGAGCAAGGCTCAACCATCTAGCTTCTACTTTTGTTGGTGTTGTAAGAGGTACATTATATTATAACATGTGGAGCCCCTTGAGGGGAAGGATCCCCTTGAGTTCACATGTGGAGCTCCACCCCATGAGATTTATGATGGGACAAAGTTAGAGTTGGACCATTTTAGATACTCTATTAGACAAGGGGTGCATCATACAAATTCTCCTGCGTGGCTTAGGGGAGAAAGTAGAAACAAAATGGTTCATTTCAGCACCAGCGAAGCGAGTTCTATTTTTACTCTCCAAAAAAACCAGTAATTGGGTGTCATCCCTAAATTTTGGCATAGGAAGGTATATTATTTTCAAATTTCCCTACGTGCTATAAGGAAAAATAAGAATCATCTTTGCGCATTTTGTGCATGAGATTTCATGATGGAGGCCCCCAATGATGGGACCAAGTGATGGAGCTCTGATTGCACGGTGCATGTGATATCCCTTCTTAGGGAAGGTGTAGCATGCTTTCTCTCCCACGTCATAAGACTGAATTTTAAGCCTCATTTTTGTTAAATTGACAATAAGAAAAATTGCATCCGGCTAACATGTGGCTAACCATTTTTCTGCCTCCACTTAGTCTTATTCCATGTCATTTGCAGATCACTTATCACTGTAGAATCATGCAAATATTTACCTACTTACCTACCTTATCCATGTCCATCAATCTAGTGGTTACACCTTGTACATATAGAACCCATATCAATATTGTAGTACATACCTCAACTACCTTAGCACTTGGGAGGGTTATGGTACGATGAATCAGGAACAAATTGCACCCACAGGATAAACCATGCGAACAATCAACTAATAACACCAACCTATCAATATTGGATCTAAATTGCAATTATCCAAATAATAAAGCCATCCGAAACAATGGAGATTCAGATATGTAATCCATCTTGTTGGTTTGATTCTCCATGCTATGATTCTATTTCAGTAGCTAGAAAACATAGAGTCTCCTATGCCCACCCCAAACCCAGAGAGAACTCTTCGTTTAGCACCTTTTATTTATTGAGAAACCCCCGCTCCTTACATATGCGCCCCACTGCAAACCATAACGAGCAATCCATCACTATGAGAAACAACCGCTAACTAGACAAAGGAGCTCCGTTCCTTTTTCATACATATATTTCTATTACACAAGCCAATTAGAACCTAACCCCTATAGAAGTATTTTATATTTAGAGTCTCTTAAGCAACAACTTATTAGCATTTAGTACAGGATCTATAAATTATATAGAGTATATTTCTTTTAATAGAAAGCCTTAGCAAGGATATATCTAGTATCCAGTAGCATCTTTTATTAGCTCCTGAATAAATAAGTGATCCATTTGAGTAAGAATAAATACACCTTAAACACATCCCCCGCTCTCGAACTTAAAGTCGGATTCAACAAGCCTTCTATATCATATTTTGGAAAGGAACCCATAAGCTAACTGCATCGGTGCAAAACCCATATATTTCTACCCCATATACCAGGAAACCTACAGGACACTATATATGACAATATAACTACAAGATACTATAGATTAGTACAGTTTATAAGGACATGGTAGGATCCTTTCTTTCCTGAGGGGTGCTAAGTAGGATTTACTGGGATACCCAAACCCCTTTCTTTCTTCTCCAGAGTGGGTTATAAATTCTAATTTAAAGTGAAGGAAGTAAGTTAAATACATTTATATATATTGTGTATATATTACTATATGATACAAATAAGACTTCATGTATATAGTCCATGTTACAATTAAATATATTTATCCCATATATAGTTAATTCCTTTTTATCCACGCACAATATAAAACTTGTCATACTGTATATGCTTTAGTTCCAGTATGAAAGTTGTAACTAGGAACTATTGTATGAATATTAGGAACTATGTCAGTCTTAGATTAACTCCTTAAAGTAACTTAGTCAGTAATCCCTAGGAAGGAAAAAAATAGAATAAGTCACTTAAAAATTGTAACAAGTAAATAACACTTATATATATCTGCTTATCGCTCTAGGTACTCTAGGACTACTAGAAAGACTTTCTCTTTGGACTAATGCAAGGAGGGCAGCGGTAATGCGTACTTATGAAACCCATTTTCTTCTATTGGAAAGAATCCCTATTCACCATTATATAATGGAATTCACCTCTCTTAAATCCCCTTACTAAAGTGAACCCCATTTTATAAGAAACATTAGTATTGGAAGGAGGGAATTCTACTTAGTATTGGAAGTAAGTCCCATGCTTAATGGGTCCCTAAGTTCAGTGAAATATTTCTTGGATTGAATTTCAAATACACGTTCTCTCCCACTTTTAACTATCTATCTATCCTACCCCTCTTTGCATATCTCTTTTGTTTGTCCTGCACTTCTTTCAAGTTATTTTTTATCCTGACAATATGTTCTTCCATATCTTAATAAGTTCTAGTCCCACCATGATGTTGTCTATTGGATTGTCCCAACTGATAGGAGTATTTCACTTTCTTCCATACAATGCCTCAAATGGAATCATCTTTAGAGAGGTATGGTGTCCTTTTCTGTAGGAAAACTCCATTAGATGCAAGTAATACTCCCACTTAGATGGTTGATCCATCAGATACATCCTCAACATGTCCTCAATTACTTGATTCACTCTTTCAGTTTTCTCATCTATATGGGGATGATAAGTTGTACTCATGTTCATATTTTTCCCAAATCCCTCAGAACAATCCTTTCCAAAAGTTTGATGTGAACTTGGGATCTCTGTTTGACACAATTTCCTTTGGAACTCCATGCAATCTGGCAACTTCTTTCATGTAGATGTATGCTATGTTGGATTCCTTATGAGTTGTCTTGATAGGAATGAAATGTGCAGCCTTAGTAATCGTGTCCACCACCACCATGATTTCATCATGTTGTTTAGGTGTGTTATGCAGCTTTGTGATGAATTCTATAATCACTATATCCCACTTCCAGTCAAGTATTGGAAATGGTTGCAGCAAGCGTGCTGGATGTTTGTTCTCTAATTTTACTCTCTGACACTCCATACATTCTTAATTCCAGATCAGTATTGTTTCCTCACTACTACCATTGTATTTTAATATATTGAATGTCCAACATAAGATACATTATTCCTATCCTTCAATATAAACTTCTTCAATCTTTCATATTTTGGCACATAAACTTTGTCCCTATGCATAATAATTCCATATTCTACTAGCCTACACTTGTCAAACTTCTATGGCACCTTTTGCTACTATAGTCCATCCTTTACTTGTTGGTAATGCTCATAACTAGTAATAACCTCAAGTATTTTATCTCTCAAATATTATTTACTTGTATTGATAGATACCACATGCATCACATGCATCTTTCTGCTGAGTGCATCAACTGCCTTGTTCTATTTCCTTTGGATATGCTTAATCTCAAAATCATACTCACACAAGATTTCCATCCATCTTCTTTGTCTTGCATTCAACTTTGGTTTCTCAAACAAATGCTTCATCCCATCATGATCATTTCTCAACTCAAATTTATTACCCATGAGGTAATGCATCCACATCTTCAACGCATAAAATACAACTGCAAGCTCCTAATCATGTGTGGCATAGTTCCATTTTCATGCTCTGTAATCTTCATGAATTCATAGAAAACTACATGCTAATTATGAGTTAATACTCACCCAATGCCTTGCTCACAAGAATTTGTACACACCACAAAGTCTTCACTTGGATTTGCAATATTAAGAACATGTGCACTTGTAAGCAGTTCTTTAAGTCTCTGAAAACTTTCTTCACATATTGGAGTCCATTCAAGCATGACTCCTTTATTCTGCAAGGATGTAATGGGATGAGCAATCCTTGAGAATCCTTCAATGAATCTCCTGTAGTAAATTGCTAATCCCATGAAAGAGAAACTTATGTAACAATTATAAGTGATTTCCATTCCATGATTTCTATAATCTTGTTAGGATCGACTTATATACCTTCTTCTGGAATGATATGCCCCAAATAGTGAATTCCTCTTTTATAAAAATAACACTTACTCATCTTGGTGTACAACCGATGTTATTTGAGTACTTGCAATACCATTATTAGATGCTCCTCATGTTCCTCTTCTGACTTAGAATACATGAGAATATCATCCAAGAATACAATCACAAATATGTCCAAGTATTTTCTGAAGATTCCATTCATCAAGCACATGAATGTGGAAGGCACATTTGTTAGACAAAATGGCACTACTATGAATTCGTAATGGACATACCCTGTCCTGAATGTTTTCATATTGATATATTCATTCTTGATCAATACTTAAGGGTATCTTGATCTTAGGTCAATCTTGGAAAATACCTTTGAACCTATTAACCGATAAAAGAGATCATCAATCCTTGGTAGAGGAGACTTGTTTATGAATGTGACCTTGTTCAATTTCCTGTAGTCTATGCACAATCTAAAAGTACCGTCTTTATTCTTCACAAAAAGTACTGGAGCTCCCCAGGGTGACACACTTGGGCGTATGTATCCTTTCTTCAAAATCTCTTCAAGTTGCATTTGTAGCTCCTTCAGTTCTAGTGTACTCATTCTATATGGAGTGTTGGATGATGGAGCTGCTCCTAGCACCAAGTCTATACAAAAGTCTATGTCTCTCTTAGGTGGCTCCTAGCACTTTCTAAAATACATATGCATACTCTTGCAATACTGGGAAATATTGTAGATATGGTTCATTACCCTCTATTGGTTCTTCCACATGTGCTGCATATAATTGCCATCCCTTTATGAAAAATGTTTTAACTGTAAAGCTCTGATCTACCTTAAGGAAATGGGTCTAGGCACTCCTCTTACTGTCACTTGATTTCCTTGTTCATCCAGACATGTGTAGGTCTTGTAGTGTTCGGGTTTGTATAATGGTTAGATCTAATTCCATTGCTCATTGATATCATAGTATGGATTCTCTTGTACTTGTGTTCAACTTTATGAGGTAAGAGATCATTAGTAAGCTCTCAGGAAAAGGAAGTAATCTCCAATTAAAGTTTATTCAATAGTGGTGATTAGTTCTCTTATCAATAACAAGTAAGCAATATTAAACCTCTAGCCTATGTATTACTCTTTTGTTACCATTGTGTTTCCACTAAGCTTACCTAAGAGAAACTAGCCCTATTTGGTTGGAATAGTCATGTTCATTGATTATGAAGATTACATATACCTCCTAGATCAAATTCGTTACATATACCTCCTAGTGAACAATTTATCCAAAGCCAGTTTCTAATGAACTTCGTTACTATTCCTAGTGAACAATTTATCCAGAGCCAGTTTCTAATGTCAGTGATCGAGTTGGATTTGATCTAGGTTGTGGGTGGGAATAATTAGCAGTACCAGAGGAGATATAATAAAAAGTAGAACTAGTGCAGCTAAGGTCCAGAGCCAATTGACCTTGATGACCTAAATCTCGCATCTCTCATGCAGGCGGATGGTGGATGGAATAAACTTAAAGCCCGAGGTCATCGCATGCATTTCTCCCTCTATTGTGCTATCGCACTTTAATATAATATGCATACTTTTTACCTTGCAATGAACCATCACATAGTATAGTTGTTGAGTAAGAGTAAGAAACAATGTGTGCATTTATCGGAGGATCATACACTTCTATGTTCTTAAAGCAAGGATTTTAACACCTCAAAAATCACATTTTTATTAGTCACATCGCAGGCTTATCTTATTTGCCCTCTCCTTTTAGTCGAGCCCTCCTTCATCGGACCGTTGTTGTAAAATGCCCTAGTTCCCTTGTCGTGGTCTATAACCCTTTTTCATTACCAATTATCACTCTACTATTCTCTAAAATGCCATCATTTCGTCGCGTAACATCACCGACAGCATGCGTAATCATCTCCAGCAGCTAGCTAGCTACAACAACAACAAGGATGGATGCGTAAGCAGGATCGACCATAAGGGAGGGAAATTATGGTCACGTAGCCTTCCTGCATGAACCTCGTCTCGTCCATCAATAAAATTCACGTCCAAGTCCCGACGGAAGGAGGCATCGACCATAATTATGGCCGAGGAGTGAAAAGGTGGCCTATCCAGTTCTCCTTCTCCTTCTCCTTCTAAGTTCTTATGGTCACGGTCTGAGAGATGGGAAATTTACGTCCCGTCTGAACGAAGGTCTAGAGGGATTGAATAAAAGGAGAGGATTAAGTGATTCATGCATTACAACATGACACAGACACTTAGCTTCGAGTCGTGAGCCACCGAGATAAACTTACTTTCCTAGTATTGTTAGGCATCCCTTAAGAAAAGACTAAATTCAATGTAAATACGTCTTCTAGGCAGAAGGCCTGTGGTTACTGGCTAAAGGAGGGTGGACTTGTTTAGGCTTATATATTTTGGTGAATGGTTGATTCTTCATTCCATCCTTCTAGTTTCGAACCTCCCCCTTGTGCGGGCACCATCCATCTACAGCAGCACTGGTGCAGTTTATTATTTTTTGTAGGGACCTACTGTCTATGTAATTCATCCGTCCATCCATCCACCCCTCATTCCATTCTTCCTTCTAACTTGAATCTTATCGGCGGGGTTGGTTCAAACCTAAGGCTCAAAAATGTCAGTCTTTAATCTGATTTGATCTCATCACTCACTTCTGGATGTAATGAATTATAATAAATAGGGAAGTTTTGATTCCACAATAACATAAAGGTAAAAGAAAGTGAGAACTTGCAAAGGTCTAAGTGGCGTACCCTATATTCTTGTTTGAAGCAAGGCATGAGATCGCTAACAAAAATTAAGTTGAGGTATTCTCGTGTTGTGTGGTAAAAAGGGAAGGTAGGGTAAAGGGTGAATGGAGATAGTGTCTACCCACTTTGTATTTCTGGATGAATTAATGGGTTGGTAAGGGGAGGCATGTATGAAGGTTAGGATCTTATCTTGATTCTTTCTATAACTATGGCATAAATTCATAAATTTTTAGGAGGTCATACCTCCATAGCTCTTTAGGGGATCATTCCCCTATAGATAGTAGGCATTCATACCCCCATGGATCTCAGGGTGGTTGTATCCCTATAGCTATAAGAACAATAATACCCCTATAACTCTTAGGTCAATCATCCCTCTTTAGGGCAGTAATAACCCTATAACTTGGTAATCCCTCTATATCTTTTTCATCTCCCACATAGCTTTCAGGATGGTCATATTTTCATAGCTCTTAGGTTTTTCATACCCCCATGACTTTGTAATCACCCACGGCTATCAAGGTAGTCATCCATCTCTCCATGGCTCTTAGTCTAGTCATGTCCTATAGCTCTTAGGACGGATATTCCTCATAGTTATCAGGGTGGCCATATCTCTACGGCTCTTAGGATGGTAAATTATCTATCGATTTCCCCTGACCACTCCTTGGTGGGAGGGAATCCAAGGGAATTTCACTGCTCTAGGGTTACGTTACTCGCTTTGTGCATCTTAACATCGATGACTTCATAATTCATAGGGAAAACCCAAGTCAGTTAATAAGGAACATAGTAGCAAAGACACATTGGGGTAATGAAGCCACCACATCGGGATAACAAAACCACATTGGGAAAGGGATAACCTACAACATACTCTATCACTTTAAGATTAGATTGGCCTTCCTTAGTTCAGGATTAGTTTATCTAACTGATGACTTGACTTGCCTTATTCCAAGATGAGGTTACATGTCTTACTCCAAGGTTAGGTCAAATAACTTCTTTAAATTAGCAAACAAAGGTTCATTGAACATATTGACATGTTAAAAGGTGTGGAAACAAACATTAGGGGTATATCAGCATTGGTCGACTTTGAAATGATCGACTTGGTTGATGGAAATAACATATGTGGGATTGATTGGATGCCCTTGGGGTCAAAAAATGAAACCAACCATCTCCTTGGATAAAGAGAAAATAAAATTGAAGGGAGAGGGGAGAAGGATAATCATTCCCCTGGATCGAAAGCAGGGTAAACCTTGGTTAGAGCCATGCGATGAGGATGGTGATATAAGGACTTTATACCAATTAATTCAGGGAAAAGGGGATAATGTAAAACCAAAAAACAAGGGTTAATCACACTTTGACACACTGCTATTGATAGGTCAAAACTTAGATACAAAACTATATGAATGGCAGATGGAAAATTACGAGCCGAGAGCACGAGACTGTTGGACAATTTAAGCCATACCTAGAAATATTCATAGAACCTATTTTTCAATCAAGATCACACTGAATGTACATGATAAAAAGATTAGACAATACCCCATTTTGGTGCTTATAGATATAGAATTTACAATATCCCCCCACTCCAATTTAAATAAAATTAATCCTATGCTATGCACATTGACGAAGTATCAATGAGTGTGAGATAAAAACGTCAGCTGCAAAGCTTAGTGCAAATGTTTACTAGTAAAGCTACTTGATAGTGGGGCACTCATGTTCCATGGTTGTAGGTGTGGACGAATGTATTGTTGGCTATACAGACACTCTTTTCAAAAATACTAATAATCTCTTGGATTCTGAATCTTCCCACAAGCTACTGCCAAATATTTTTGAAGATATTCACTTCATGGAATATTTGTAGAGCCATCATGTTCCAAATGTAGATACAAAACCTTTACTGAAAAAGGTAGTAGAGAAGAGGGAGAACACACCTACTAAGTGTGGGTAGGACCTAAAACACTACACTAAGAACTCGTTAGAGAACACTGCTGGAAACCAGATAGTTATATGAGAACCCATATAAAAAAGAAATAAGTGCATCAAAGCTCTCACCTTTACTTCAATAGCAGGATTGAAACACAACACCATAGAATGAGTTAGCGAGGTACACCATGAAACATCTCCATAGATAGGGGCGAGAAATAAGAATGACGTATCTCCACCCAAAATGTCATCATCATATTACATCTACGGGTGTTTTTTGCAACGGGATTTCTAGCTGGTCCTTCTTCCTTCTCTCTCTCACATTGGATGGGTTATCACCTAAGTTGTACTTAGTGGTTTTTATCAAGTGAGCCTGGTGAATCGAACAAAGATGGTTTGTTCGGACTTCAAAAGTGCTTCTGGGAAGTGCTTGTTGTATTATATCACATGTTCATACCCCATAGGGGAGTTGTAATAAAATGTTCTAGCATGATAGTGTTTGTAAAAGACTTGGTCTCTTATACTTTATTTGTCAATCCGATCAGCCTAGGGTGTTTTTTCCCTTGGTTATTATTGGTTGTTGAATAAACAACCGATAATTTCTGAGTTTTTCACTCAATACCTCCAAAGTTGGGGTGGTCGGCTTGGCATTTAGGCCTATTGAGGTTATTAGAATCTATGTGTCAATGTAAAATAATGCTAGGCATTATGGTTGAGTCATATGAACATGTCTAAGTCCCCCTAGGTTTTATTTTTTTTAAATTTTTAAAGTTTTTTTAAAGTTTTAATTTTTCCAAAACTTAGGCTATTTTTTAATAGTCTAAATAGAAAAATTGGTTTTGTAATAAAAGTGGGCTCGAAAATTAGTTTCAGTCATGGGGGTGCTCATTTTCAAGCTCATAGCACCATGTAAACCCATAGATCCATTTTCTCTAAGTTTTTAGTGATTTGTCCATCACTCAGGTAAAAAATCCCTAAAAATCAAATATTGATTATTTAAATTAATAAATTAATTAAATAATGGAGAAAACCCTAAATCCTAAATCAGTGGGATTTGCTCTGATTTGACTAAAATCAGTCTCATCGGGTTAGGATTGACTAGATCTGACCATCCCTTGATAGAACGAGGTGATCTGGGCTGAAAAGGGAGTGCATTATCGCATGTAACCTTGGGAATTGCGCCCTCGCTCTCTCCTCCACATGTGTTGGCTCATCTGGATGAGTTTTGGTGGATGCTTCAGTTAGCAGGTTGAGGTGTCAGTCAGATCAGCTCTCCAATTGACAATTGCACTCAGTGAGACTCAGATAAGGCTCAGTTAGACACAGATCAAGCCCAGATTGACTCCACATGTAGCTGTAGTCTCTCTCTCCTTGGGAATTGTGCCCCCCTGGGGCTAGATTTATTGTTTTTGCTATAAATAAAGCTCAGTTTTCCTCTTCCAAGCTAGTTAGAGCCAGATTGGGAAGCTGTTGCTATTGTATTGTATTGTTTACTATTTTGGAATAAAGAATCTTTGGAGGCAAAATCTACGGTGTAATGCTCTTCATGTGTGGATGGTGTTTGTGAAGTGCTTATGAGGTATAATCTGTGTTATTTATCTTTGCTTTTTTGCTGGTTAATTGTTGGCCTTGAAGGAGAGAGCTCTCTCCTATTGGGGTAAGAGATCATTCTAGTTTGATTTATGCTCTTACTATTCGCTTGTTTCAGATCTCTTGGAGTTGCATGTATTTTAAGTTTAATTGCATGCTTTCCAATTATCTTTTTCCAGCAGCACCTATGTTTTAACCATCTGTTTGTGCAAGGATTTCTAAGTTGCAGGTGATCTCACTTGTAGAAGGGGTTGAGATAGTTTGCATCTTCCTCATCTTTAGGATCTTTTGGAGGACATAGTCCCTCGGTGTTCCACCAAAGTAGACTCCAAAGCCTAGCATTCCTAGGCTTCCAGCACTCTTTTTCTCTCTTCCTCCTAAAAATTAAAATTTTACCTGGTTATTTTGTTACAATATTTGTCATTATTCATATCTATTATCTTAAATAAAAAATTACATAGATCTATTATTTCAAGGATCATAATCTAGATCTCATTCCTAAAAAGTTTCATAAAGCATTCTAGATCTAGTTTAGGGAAATCATCTATTTTGCATGGCAATTTAAAGAGAATCCATAGTTTGCATGCATTAGATTTATGTTTTTGTTTTTAAAAGATAAAATCCAGCAATCAGTACACATCTCATTGGCTTCCCAAACAACAAGCCAAGATCCCAAGGAAAGTGTGCTTTCCTTAGTTCCTTTTTTTTTACCGTTTTAACTAGTTTTAACTTAGTTTTTTTTGGTTTAAAGTAGGTTGACCGAAAGGAACTTTCAAAGTTATTTTGGGAATATTCAATTCTAATAATATCGCTGTATTTTAGCAGGAATAACAGAAAGAGGAGAAGCTGCTGTTCGAAAGTGGCTTTTGGATCATCCGAATCCCCCCAAGGGTCTCCCTTTTGACTGTAATTTTAATTTTGGGAAATTTGTAAGATCTTGGTTTCATCCTGTATAAGAAACAAGAGGATTCATATAATTTTATTGATATTGTAACAGAATATAATAAAGTTTTCTCTGAATAGGCTCTTTCGAGCCCATTGCCCATCCCCCCTTGGGGGATTCGCGCCTTTTTTGTCATTTTTTGCAATTTTTTTCTCGCTCTAGGTTAGTTTCATTGATGCAGAATAACATGATTTGATTACTTTATCATATATTCCATATTACAGTATCAAAGTAACTTTAATACTTACCCCATGACTTCCCGATTGACCCGAAAGGGGAAAGAGATGCGTGGTAGGACTAATTAGAAAACTTGTGGTTTGCTTCCTTTTTGTTGCTTATTATTAATCTCTGCAAACAATATTTTAAAATCAACCCCTTCCTTGATTCCCCTATTGAGGTCCAATTGGACCAAAAGAGGTTCCTGGAAGGTTTTTCTTTCTAAAAAACACATCCTTTAAAATTTACTAAAATTGACAAGATTCCGGTGTGTATGCTCTGCACTTGGCTGCGGTTCGTCAGATCAATCAAGCTGCATCAAAAGAAATGTGAGTGACTAGATTAATTAGTATTCACCTTCCCCAATTAACCACCATCAGGCGAAAATCCAACGTCTCGATCAAACCGTAAACGGTGGTAAAATACCCAAAGGAAGTGGGAACTCCTAGATAGTGACCTTGGGGCGCCGATCTCTGTTACACCTTCGTGTGTATTGTGAACACAGTCTCAGAGAATCCATTCAGCCCACACATTCCTTGCAGGTAGCCATGAAGGTTTATTTTTGGACATACTCCAAGTACCTGTCGGGTATATCTGGAGTCCCCCCTCGCCTAATTTTAATCCACTCATATTTCACATTAACTTAAAACGTACCAAAAGGCAATTGCAAAACATTCACTCCAAGCACATGCAAGTACTTTGATTATTTTATGACTCCATTTTTAAGGCACTGGTTCTGTGTTTAAATCTTTTGATATATATATATATATATATATATTGTGTCTTAGCATTGTGCTTTATTGTGCCTATTTTTCATCTTGTCATCTATGGTTATTTGTGGTTAATTTCAAACTCCTAAGCAACTATCTCAATTTAACATCATCATACTAAAGTAGTTTTCCTTAGTAACTTAATAGGGTCTACCCCCTTGGCTTCGTTAGGAGTTGACCCTAAACGGAGGAGTCAAGAACAAGGTGACAGCCTTGACTCGAGACTTTCCCCCAAGGACACACCTAGTGGCTTGAAGATTTCTTCCACGTCGCCGCCCTAGGTGTGTGAAAGGTGGCAACATTTTTTGGTGCCATTGCCGGGGATAAATCTTTTTATTCCCGGAGTATGACTTTTGTTTTCTTCCTTTTTGTTTTTTCTTTGTTTGATGAATGCTTAGAGTAGATCTTTAATTTTGATCTAGTGACTCCACTGACTTTTTTTAGTTTTTGTTTTTACAAAGAAAAGCAAATTTTTTTTTTTTGTGAGAGTTCTTAAATGTATATTTTAATTCTCACATGGCGACTCCATTGAAGGGATAAAACCCTGTTATCTCATAAACTTGCGAAGTTTTGTTGTGTGTAGATGAGCCCATGCAACATATTAAAACCTTTAAATCTCATCACTTGACATCTCCACCTATTCAGTACAAGGTTTAATGGTTATATCAAATGCATACTATTAATTTTTGATATGGATGAAGTGAGGGAGCAGTGTAGTGCCCAGATAGCCAGAATTTTTGAGCCTATCGATTGCTCAAACATCCTGGGTTTTCCTAACTTTTATCATGATGTGGGGGATGTATATAAATGGCTTCCAGTCTTTCATGGAAATTATGGTTATTCGGCCATCTAGCATGTCAAGTCTTTCCTTCAGTTGATAGCTGACTCCAATGTGCTTTATGAAGACAATATGATGGAAATGTTTGCTAGTACTTTTCAGGGTGAGGCCTTTTGTTGGTTCTATAAGGGCCTTCCTAATAAATGTATAACCTCATTTCCAAGCTTCCTTTCGATTTTTTTAAAGCAGTGGAATGATGGTAGGGGTAGTATGAATGTTTTGAAAAAGTTCCTTGAAAATATCTTTACCTTGTACCTATCTGGGATAGAGTATCACATGGAAACATATGATGGACCTTTTGCCATGATACAAAGTATTGAAGACTTGGAATCGCTTCTTGAACATTTACGTGAAGAGGATATCCATGATACTCCCATCAAAGAACATCCTAGTAGTTATTTAAGAAAGGAAGCAATTAAGTAGCTTATTAAAGAATATGAGGTATCTCTCAATACACAACAAGATTCTGAAGAGGGGAACATCCATGACAATCATGTTGAAGAGCTTCACGAGGAGCCCATGATTGAACACATTGTTGAAGACTCTCCTCATGTCACCATAGCTGAAAACATTGAAGATTTGAGGTATTCTCAAGTTTGATGCAATGCTAATATTTTTCCAGAAAGCACTCATGAGGAAACCATTACAGAGATCGACACTTATGAAGAAATTTATGATGTGTATGATGACACTCCTCTATGTTCATCACTTAGGGATGAAGTTTTGGAAAGATTAACTTCTTGTAATATCTTTGAAACCAAAACTTTGAAGGATGATTATTATGAACAGGAGGGTAGTTATATCTTAGGATGTGATACTAGTAAGGAAGACACTCTCATATCCAACATAGATGGGAGTGATGACTATTGGAAGTTCATAGATAATCCAACTTTTGAAAATATTATTGAGAATCCCATCCATGATATGACCAGCAATGGGAGTGTCTATTCAAAAATTTGTGGAAGTCCAATCTGCGATACGTCCATAGAAGGGAGCATGGATTTGGATACTTGGGAAAATCTTAGTATGGAAGAGGAGCATTCAAAATATTCACATGATCATTCATAGTCATATCATGTAGAGCCACACAAAGTCAACAGTAATGAATACATTGAGAAACAGTGTTGTGAAAAGTTAGATGTGATGCAGTCAGTGGAATATCAGTCTCAACCATCTTCTTCACATATAGAGGTTCCTTATGACTTGGAGCTACTTGGGGCTTATGCAACGAGTTATCATTTGATAAGCCCTAATGATCAGTATGATGATGTAGTCAATCTACCTCATCTTGTCGATTGGTATATTAGTCTTATCTAGTCATGGATAGAAGCAGCCTGTGCGAGCACATACCAGTTTGGGAAGAACTTTAATGACTTTATTCATGCATATGATTTCCCATCCAACCCGCCCATTCAAGATCATCATGCAGGTTTTCATTTTCTAAATAAAGTGTCCTTACTTTGGCTGGTAACCAAAGACAAAAAAAATAAAAATTATGTTAATAAAATGCTTAGGTGGTTACATTGGATTTTTTATTACACCTAACCTTTTATATCATGCTTAGAGTAGGAAAATAAGCTCCTTAAAAGAGAGCATTTACTTTCCGCATTTTTGTTTTGTACTTAATATAATTTTTTTTTTCATTAGTTAGTTACATTTATTTTGTTTAAATAAATCAGTGTAATGGTTCATTTGGTTTTTATATAAAGCTTGTGCTACTGAGGTTTTATTGTCAAGTTGAGATGTTTTTATAGGGTGTATAAACTGGATATTATGGTGTTCTTGTATCCTCTCCTTGCCCTATGACCAGATCGAGCACACGTCCCGCAGTTGGAGCTAGATGTTACCACCTAAGTTGTACTTAGTGGTTTTTATCAAGTGAGCCTGGTGAACCGAAGAAAGATGATTTGTTCGGACTTCAGAAGTGCTTCTGGGAAGTGCTTGTTGTACTATATCACATGTTCATACCCCATAGGGAAGTTGTAATAAAATGTTCTAGCATGATAGTGTCTGTAAAAGACTCGGTCTCTTAGAATTTATTTGTCAATCCGATCAGCCTAGGGTGTTTTTTCCCTTGGTTATTATTGGTTGTTGAATAGACGACTGATAATTTTTGAGTTTTTCACTCAATACCTCCAAAGTTGGGGTGGTCGGCTTGGCATTTAGGCCTATTGAGGTTATTAGAATCTATGTGTCAATGTAAAATAATGCTAGGCATTATGGTTGAGTCATATGAACATGTCTAAGTCCCCCTAGGTTTTATTTTTTTTAAATTTTTAAAGTTTTTTTAAAGTTTTAATTTTTCCAAAACTTAGGCTATTTTTTAATAGTCTAAATGGAAAAATTGGTTTTGTAATAAAAGTGGGCTCGAAAATTAGTTTCAGTCATGGGGGTGCTCATTTTCAAGCTCATAGCACCATGTAAACCCATAGATCCATTTTCTCTAAGTTTTTAGTGATTTGTCCATCACTCAGGTAAAAAATCCCTAAAAATCAAATATTGATTATTTTAATTGATAAATTAATTAAATAATGGAGAAAACCCCAAATCCTAAATCATTGGGATTTGCTCCGATTTGACTAAAATCAGTCTCACCGGCTTAGGATTGACTGGATCTGACCATCCCTTGACAGAAGGAGGTGATCTGGGCTGAACAGGGAGTGCATTATTGCATGCAACCTTGGGAATTGTGCCCTCTCTCTCTCCTCCACATGTGTTGGCTCATCTGGATGAGTTTTGGTGGATGCTTCAGTTAGCAGGTTGAGGTGTCAGTCAGATCTTCTCTTCAATTGAAAGTTTCACCCAGTGGGACTCAGATCAGGCTTAGTTAGACATAGATCAAGCCCATATTGACTCCACATGTAGCCTGTAGTCTCTCTCTCCTTGGGAATTGCTCCCCCCAAGCTAGATTTCCCGTTTTTGCTATAAATAAAGCTCAGTTTTCCTCTTCCAAGCTACTTAGAGCCAGATTGAGAAGCTATTGCTATTGTATTGTATTGTTTACTATTTTGGAATAAAGAAGCTTTGGAGGAAAGATCTATGGTGTAATGCTCTTCATGTGTGGATGGTGATTGTCAAGTGCTTATGAGGTATAATCTGTGTTATTTATCTTTGATTTTTTTCTAGTTAATTGTTGGCCTTGAAGGAGAGATATCTCTCTTGTTGGGGTAAGAGATCATTCTAGTTTGATTTATGCTCTTACTATTCGCTTGTTTCAAATCTCTTGGAGTTGCATGTATTTTAAGTTTAATTGCATGCTTTCCAATTATCTTTTTCAAGTAGCACCTATGTTTTAACCATTTGTTTGTGCAAGGATTTCTAAGTTGTAGGTGATCTTGTTAGTTGTGGAGCCTAATATTCCATATCCAGAGATATTATTCAGTTGTGATTCTAACCCAGGAGTACTGTACACTCATTCCCTCTGCCTTGGGGTTCGGGAGCGGAACCCCTTAGAAATTTTTTTGGGATGTGTGTTGGCCAATCGTATTGTGGACCCTGGTATTGGGTTAACCCTAGAATTTTCCCATTGTATTTCCCCTATAAAAGAAAGCATTGTAAAATGACTGAGTATGGTATTGTATTGTATTAGAAGAGAGACTGTGAGAGCGTGAAGAGGAAGTGAAGCGGTTTTGCCGCAGGGTGTATCCCTTCATATTTCTGGACTGTAATAAAATGACTGGCAATTTCTTTGTGGACGTAACCCATCGTTTGGGTGAACCACGTTACATCTGTGTCTCTATGTAATGTTTTAATGTGTTTTTCATCTTGTTTATTGATTTAACTGTATATTTGTTATTGCTCTGCGGTCCTATTTTCTAACAATTGGTATCAGAGCCAAAAGGTCTATTTGGTTGGTAAACTCACAGGAAAGAAGGGTTCCTGGTTTGAGTGGGAGCAATGGCGGAAGAAGGAAAGTTTGGGGTCAAGAAATTTAACGGCCAAAACTATCAGTTATGGAAGATGCAAATGGAGGACTATGTGTACTAGAAGGATCTGTACCTGCCATTGGGCTGAAAAGAAAAGCAGTCGACGGCTATGAAGAATGAAGAATGGGAGGTTCTTGACAGAAAGGCACTAGGAACAATACAGCTGTGCCTAGCTTCGTCGGTGGCCTGCAATATTTTGAAATAAAAAAACAACAGAGCATGTGATGAGCGCATTGAGTAAGCTCTATGAAAAACCCTCGGCTTCTAACAAGGTATTTTTAATGAAGTGTTTATTTAATATGAAGATGTCGGAAGGTGGTTCTGTTGGTGACCATTTAAATGAGTTTAATACACTTACCAGTCAGTTAAGTTCTGTAAAAGTGAACTTTGATGATGAGGTTAGGGCTCTTCTAATCTTGTGCTCATTGCTAGAAAGCTGGAATAGCTTGGTCATGGCTGTAAGTAACTCTGTCCCTAGTTCAAACACTCTTAAGTCTGATGATGTTGTTAGTGTTATTCTTAGCGAGGAGATGCAAAGAAAAAGAACATGTGAGACATTAGGTAATGCATTGACCATGGAAAGCAGAGGGAGACAAAACGAGAGAGGAAGGAGCCCAGGAAATCGCAGTAAGTCTAAAAAGGGAAGATCCAAGTCCAGATTCGGAAAAATAGAGTGTTGGAACTGTGGTAAGAAAGGACACCTGAAGAAAGACTGTAGAGCACCAAAGAAGAAAGGTGAGAGGCAACAAGAGACTACCCAGGAAGATAATGTAGCAGGTGATGTGTTACAAGATGCTTTGATTCTTGCATTAGATAATACTAGTGATTACTGGGTAGTAGATTCAGGGGCTTCATGTCATGCTACACCCCATAGGAAATTCTTTCATGATTATGTTCAAGGTGATTTTGGGCATGTCTTATTGGGGGATGATGAACCATGTAAAATTGTTGGAAAGGGTAAGGTACGAATTAAGTTAAATAATGGAAATGACTGGCTGCTAAAGGATGTAAGGCACATTCCTACTATGAAAAGAAATATGATCTCAATAGGGCAGTTGGGAGATAGCGGCTGTTTGTCTACATTTGGAGAAATGTGGTGGAAGATCACTAAAGGATCACTGGTAATAGAAAAAGGAGATAGGGTAGGTACGTTATATTTATATCCTCATACTGATTATTCTATCTCTGTAGCTTCCACAGAAATAGGTGCGACGATGTGGCATCATATGCTTGGCCACATGAGTCAGAAGGGGATGCAGATTCTCCATTCAAGGAAACTGCTTCCAGATTTGAAGCAGGTAAGTTTGGAATTTTGTGAGAACTGTGTTTATGGAAAACAGAAGAGAGTTATATTTCTTAGGGTTGGGAAACAAAAGAAGAGTGAAAATTTAGATCTTGTCCATATAGATGTATGGGGACCAGCTCAGGTAAATTCTCTTGGTGGCTCTCGTTATTATGTTACTTTTATTGATGATGCAACTAGAAAAACTTGGGTTTATTGTATTAGACAAAAATATGATGTGTTTGATACTTTTAAGAAGTGGAAAGCTTTGGATGAGAATGAGACAGGAAAAAGGTTGAAATGTCTCAGATATGATAATGGAGGCGAGTACTACAGCAAGGAGTTTGACAGTTACTGTTCACACAATGGGATTCGTAGAGAGAATATAGTCCCTGGAACACCACAAGAAAATGGTGTGTCAGAAAGGATGAACAGAACGATCATGGAGCGTGCAAGGTGCATGAGATTGCATGCAGGGTTTCCCTTACAGTTTTGGGCTGATGCTGTAAACGCTGCGGTTTATTTAATAAACAGAGGGCCTTCAAGTGCTTTGGATGGTGGCATTCCAGAGGAGGCATGGATAGGTAAACAGGTAAAATACTCATTTCTGAGAACTTTTGGTTGTGAAGCATTTGTCCATATTGATAAAGATGATAGAACAAATCTTGAGGCTAAATCCAAGAAATGTACCTTTATTGGATACAGGGTTGATGATTTTGGTTATCGCTTATGTGATCTTAAAAATTGCAAAATCATTAGGAGTAGAGATGTAGTATTCAATGAAAAGGTCATGTACAAATATCAGTTGCAGGGAAAGAAAGAAGAAAAAGAAAACACAAAGTACACAGTGCTTGATGAAATCAAAGAAAATGAAGTTCCAAAGGCACCAGAAAATCAAGAGCAGCAGGAAGTATCTGAAACTCCTACAACTGTAAGAAAATATACCAAGTTAAGTAGGCCCCCTGAACGATTCTCTCCTTCATTGTATTATTTATTGATGACTGATTTTGGTGAACCAGAATGTTTTGAAGAAGCAATGCAGGTAGAAAGTAGAAAGAAGTGGGAGCAAGGCATGGATGAGGAGATGGACTCATTGGTAAGAAACTAGACTTGGGATCTGGTTAAGTTGCCTGCAAAAAAAAGGAAATTGCAAAATAAATGGGTTTTTAGGTTGAAAGAAGAAGATGGAGGAAAGAAGCGGTACAAGGCTAGAATTGTTGTAAAGGGGTTTGCATAAAAGAAATGTATAGACTTTGATGAAATATTTTCTCCTGTTGTTAAAATGACTTCAATTAGAACTATTTTAAGTCTAGTGGTGGTAGAATATTTGCATCTTGAACAGTTAGATGTAAAAACGGCCTTTCTCCATGGGGATTTGGAGGAAGAGATTTATATGCAACAACCACAAGGGTATGAGGTCAAAGGGAAGGAGAATTTGGTTTGCAGGTTGAAGAAGAGCTTGTATGGCCTGAAGCAAGCTCCAAGGTAGTGCTATTTAAAATTTGATAAGTTTATGATAGATGTCATTCTGACCACTGTGTTTATTTCAAGAGGATAGATAATAGAAGATATATTATCTTGTTATTGTATGTGGATGACATGCTTGTTGCAGGGTCTAACATGCAGGATATAAATGTGCTCAAAAGAAAACTAGCTAAATCATTTGCGATGAAGGATTTGGGTGCTGCAAAGCAAATCCTTGGTATGAGAATAAAAAGAGATAGGAAAAATCACAAATTGACATTGTCTCAAGGTGAGTACATAGAAAAGGTGTTGCAGAGGTTTAGAATGCAGAATGCAAAACCAGTCAGTACACCTTTGGCTAGCCATTTTGAACTAAGAAAGGATATGTATCCAGAGACACATGAAGAGATAGATTACATGTCCAAGATTCCCTATTTATCAACGGTTGGAAGCTTGATGTATGCCATGGTGTGCACAAGACCAGATATTGCACATGCAGTGGGAGTTGTGAGTAGGTATATGAATAATCTAGGTAAAGAGCATTGGAAAGTAGTATAGTGGATTCTCAAGTATTTGAGAGGTACCACTTCTCATGCATTATGTTTTGGAGGTTCAGACACTGTTCTACAGGGATATGTTGATGCATATATGGTTGGTGATAAAGACAGTAGGAGGAGCACCACAGGGCATGTGTTTATTGTAGGTGGAACAACAATAAGTTGGATTTCAAAACTGCATTAGGTTGTTGCCCTTTCAACAACGGAAGTAGAGTATGTTGCTGTTACAGAGGCTAGTAAGGAGATGATTTGGTTGCAGAGGTTCATGGAAGAATTGGGTAAGAAGCAGGAGAATAGTAGGATGTATAGTGACAACCAGAGTGCCATTCATCTTGCAAAGAACTCAACCTTTCATTCGAGGACTAAACATATACAAATCAAGTAACACTTCATAATATTTGTTCTAGATGAAGAACTGTTGAAACTGGAAAAGATACACACTAGCCAGAATCCTGCACACATGTTGACAAAGGGAGTAACCAGAGAGAAACTGAGTAGCTGCTCTGTTTCTGTTGGACTTCAAGCATGAAGGTGAAAATAAGAAATTTGCCAAGTCCAAGGTCCAAAGCATAGTCTAGCAAGTACAGTAGCGGTGGAGTCACTGTGATCAGTCTCCAAGTGGGAGATTGTTGGTTGTGGAGCCTAATCTTCTAGATCTAGAGATATTATTCAGTTGTGATTCTAATGCAGGAGTACTGTACACTCGTTCCCATTGCCTTAGGGTTCGGGGGTGGAGCCCTCAAGAAATTTTTTTGGGATGTGTGTTGGCCAACAGTATTGCAGACCCATGGTATTGGGTTAACCCTAGAATTTTCCCATTGTATTTCCCCTATAAAATAAAGCATTGTAAAATGACTAAGTATGCTATTGTATTGTATTGGAAGAGAGACTGTGAGAGCGTGAAGAGGAAGTGCATTGGTTTTGCTGCAAGGTGTATCCCTTCATCTTTCTGGACTGTAATAAAAGGACTGGAAATTTATTTGTGGACATAGCCCATCATTTGGGTTAACCACGTTATATCTGTGTCTCTCTGTAATGTTTTAATGTGTTTTGCATCTTATTTATTGATTTAACTGTATATCTGTTATTGCTCTACGGTCCTGTTTTCTAACAGATCTCACTTGTAGAAGGGGTTGAGCTAGTTTGCATCTTCCTCATTTTTAGGATCTTTTGGAGGACATAGTCCCTCGGTGTTCCACCAAAGCAGACTCCAAAGCCCAGCATTCCCAGGCTTCCAACACTCTTTTTCTCTCTTCCTCCTAAAAATCAAAATTTTACCTGGTTACTTTGTTACAAGCTTTGTCATTATTCATATCTATTATCTTAAAGTAAAAATTACATAGATCTATTATTTCAAGGCTCATAATCTAGATCTCATTCCTAAAAATTTTCATAAAGCATTCTAGATGTAGTTTAGGGAAATCGTCAGTTTTGCATGGCAATTTAAAGAGAATCCATAGTTTGCATGCATTAGATTTATGTTTTTGTTTTTAAAAGATAAAATACAGAAATAAATGCACATATCATTGGCTTCCCAAAAAATAAGCCAAGATCCCAAGGAAAGCGTGCTTTCCTTGGCTCCTTTTTTTACCGTTTTAACTAGTTTTAACTTAGTTTTTTTTGGTTTAAAGTAGGCTGACCCAAAGGTACTTTCAAAGTGATTTTGGGCATATTTCATTCTAATAATCTCGCTTTATTTTAGTAGGCATAACAGAAAGAGGAGAAGCTTCTGTTTGAAAGTGGCTTTTGGATCATCCGAATCCCCCCAGGGGTCTCCCTTTTGACTGTAATTTTAATCTTGGTCAATTTGTAAGATCTTGGTTTCATCCTGTATAAGAACCAAGAGGATTTAGATAATTTTACTGATATTTTAGTAGAAAATAATAAATCTTTCTCCGAATAGGCTCTTTCGATCCCATTCCCCATCCCCCCTAGGGGGATTCACGCCTTTTTTGTCATTTTTTGCAATTTTATTTTGTTGCTCTAGATTAGTTTCATTGATGTAGAATAATATGATTTGATTAATTTATCATATATTCCATATTACAATATCAAATTAACTTTAATACTTACCCCACGACTTCTCGATTGACCCGAAAGGGGAAAGAGATGCGTGGTAGGACTAATTAGAAAACTTGTGGTTTGCTTCCTTTTTGCTGCTTATTATTAATTTCTGCAAACAATATTTTAAAATCAACTCCTTCCTTGATTCCCTGATTGAGGTCCACTTGGATGGAAAGAGGTTCCTAGAAGGTTTTTCTTTCTAAAAACTCATCCTTTAAAATTTATTAAAATTGACAAGACTCCGGGGTGTATGCTCTGCACTTGGATGCGGTTCGTCTGATCATTCAAGCTGCATCAAAAGTAACGTGAGTTACTATATTAATTAGTCTTCACCTTCCCCAATTAACCACCATCAGGCGAAAATCCAATGCCTCGATCAAACCGTAAACGGTGGCAAAATACCCAAAGGAAGTGGGAACTCCTGGACAATGACCTCAGGGTGTCGATCTCTGCTGCACCTTCGTGTGTACTATGAACACAGTCTCAGAGAATCCATTTATCCCACACATTCCTTGTGGGTATCCATGAAGGTTTTATCTTTGGACATACTCAAAGTACCTCTCAGGTATATCTGGAGTCCCCCCTCGCCTAATTTTAATCCAATCATATTTCACATTAACTTAAAATGTACCAAGATGAAATCACAAAACATTCACTCCAAGCACATGCAAGTACTTTGATTATTTTATGACTCCATTTTCAAGGCACTCGTTCTGTGTTTAAATCTTTTGATATATATAT
>LPNX010335512.1:136944-290794 GCA_001517045.1 Pseudotsuga menziesii | reverse complement strand
TAGTTTATTAATATTACCCACAACTCTGGCCTTTGGCTAAGGAAACTTGTATTTTTTAGGTAGATCACTCATGGGAATAAATTAGTCAACCTGTGTAGATATTGACAATAGGTCCTACTGGCAAATGTTTCATCCTGTTAATTTTCGGCCAGAATCCATTATTCATGCCAATCAACTATAGTCTGCTTGACTGCCTTTCTTACAAGTCTTTGATTTATATGGTCCTTGTCTTAATAAACTTACAGGCATTCCCCAACAAGTAGTTCATTCCATTCAAATCAGATCAATAAAACCAAAGTTTGAGAAGCATTTTGCAATTCCTCTGAATTAACAGCAGCGTATTTGAATATTGGTTCCCTTAAATTGAACGAGTGTTAGCATTATTATGTCGAAGCTACCTAGGAATGTGGACTTTCCAAGACTTTTTAAGGTGATATTTAACTTCCTAAAACCTAGAAAATGAAACTTTTAAGGTGATATCACCTTACTCTTCATTTTCTTGAGAGTGTAATTTTGGAAGGTGCCATATCTATTTACTATGTGAACCACTTGTCACTAAAGTCAGGTATATGCGATATTTGTCAGTTAGACCACTCTTGGGAATAAATTAGTGAACCTGTGTAAATATTGCTAACAGGTCATGCTGGCAAATGTTTGATCGTGTTAATTTTATGCTAGAATCCATGGTTCATGCCTTTGAAATGTATTCTATTTGATTTCCATTCTTACAAGGCTTTGATTTATATGGTCCTTGTGCTAATAAAGCTATAGACGTTTTCCAGCAAGAAGTTCATTCTATTCAAATCAGATCAAATGAAACAAAAAATTGAGAAGCATTTTGGAATGCCTTTGAATTAACAGCAACGAATTTGAATATCGATTCCCTTGAATTGAATGAGGATTAGCATTTTATTGCGAAGCTACCAACGAATGTTAATATTTCCAAGCCTTATAAATTTTATATTGACCTTCATAAAACTTAGAAATTTCATCAGCCTTGAATATAAGTTGTGGTTTATCTCCTTGTCATTTCCTATATAGTCTAATTAGGGGTACGTAGCATCTAGATTGTGGGTTTCAGTAGGGGATATGGCCCATGGCTCTTTGTTTTTTATTCTTGTAATTTTTGTAGCCACCGTTTCTATTTACAATATGAGCCACTTGGTATTAAAATATGGTATGCGTGATGCTATCCAGGCTGGATCTTTTATTCTAGCTGACAATGGTATTTGCTGTATATATGAATTTGATAAAATGCACGTAAAAGATCATGTATATTCTAGTGAATGCTATGGAATTTGTATTGCACTTGGCCTTTTCAATTACATTTTGATTATGTGATATTTGTTAGTTATACCACTCTTGGGAATAAATTAGTGAACTTGTGTAAATATTACTAACAGGTCATGCTAGCAAATGTTTGTTCCTATTAATTTTTTTTCTAGAATCCATGGTTCATGCCTTTCTACTGTAGTCAATTTGATTTCCCTTATTATAAGGATTTTATTTATATGGTCCTTGTGCTGGTAAAGCTATAGAATTTTCCTAGCAAGAAGTTCATTCTATTCAAATCAGATCAAATGAAACAAAAAATTGAGAATCATTTTGGAATTCCTTTGAATTAACAACAACAAATTTTAATATTAGTTGTCTTGAATTGAATGAGGATTATCATTTTATTGCGAAGATACCAAGGAGTGATAATATTTCCAAGACTTATAAATGTGATATTAACCTTCATAAAACTTAGAAAGTTCATCAGCCTTGAATATAAATTGTGATTTATCTCCTTTTCATTTCCTATATAGTCTAATTAGGGGTAAGTAGAATCTAGATTGCGGGTTTCAGTATGGGATATGGCCCATGGGTCTTTGCTTTTTACTCTTGTAATTTTGGTAGGAACCATTTCTATTTACAATATGAGCCACTTGGTATTAAAATATGGTATGTGTGATGCTATCTAGGCTGGAGCTTTGATGCTGGATGACAACAGTATTTACTGTATATATGAAGTTGATAAAATGGATGTAAAAGATCATGTATATTCTAGTGAATGCTATGGAATTTGTATTGCACTTGGCCTTTTCAATTACATTTTGATTAGATTGGCATGCCATTGATCCACACCTCTAACAAGATATACACATTTTCTATTAAAGGTTTCAATTCATGAGGCTATGGAATAATAGACAATAAGCATTACAAAAGCTGGCATTCAAGCAACTCTCAATGCTCGTACCTCTATCTTAACAGCTGCAAATCCTAATGGTGAGCATTATGATAAATCAAAGCCGCTAAAGGTAATGTCTGTAGGTCATTTTAAATCCAAAGCATCATTCAAACTTGATTGAGATTTGCAACATGTTTTTTTGGTCTTTCTCATCATGTTGTTTGGTTTTGCAGTACAATGTGGCACTTCCTCCTGTGATTCTCTTCAGGTTTGACCTGGTTTATGTCATGATAGATGATCCAGATGATCAGACATATCACCATATTGTAGATCATATTGTTAGAGTTCACCAAAAGCATGAAGAGGCATTATCTCCATCTTTTACTACTGCTCAAATTCAGTGTTACATTGCTTACGCAAAAACCCTTAAGCCAAAGGTTGTTTCTTTGTCCCATTTTGAACTGGTCTTCCAATTTCCAAAAGAACTTTTAGCATTCTTTGCCTCTTTTCAGGAACCCTTGACAGTGCTTTTCATAATTAATTGTTTAATGCATTGATTGGTAATTATGCTTGAACTGAGTATAGCTAGGTACTGAAGCCAGAAAGGTTCTAGTTGATGCATATGTATCCTTACGGCGAGGTGATGCTGCACCTGGTAGTCGAGTTGCATACAGAATTATAGTGAAAGAATTGGAAGCTTTCATAAGATTGTCTGAGTCCATTGCTCGTGTGCATTCGGATTCTGAGGTACATAGGACTTCCACATTTTCTGACATTAGCAGATACTATAACATATCCTGTAATGATTGTCTAGGATTGTTGGAATGTTACCAAGTGTGGTCGGCCCATGTTCATATGGAAGCAAGAATAATAATCACATCCATCATCAGGTTTCCTTTTTGCAAATGTTCTCTCCCTTACCTTTGTTTCAGTTTGATGCAATATTTTGTTAAGTTATGATCTAATATGTGTCCTTGCTATATAGTTGTTGGAGCAGGGTCCCGCAGCTACAGAAGAAGCTGCCGGTTTAGCGGACAGACAGTTTTGGCGGATAGACAAGATAGAGATACGACACTGTAGCAGTTTTCCAGCTGTAGAGCAGAGCCGAAAACTGTGACTTTTAAGATAGAGAAGTCAAGGAATATGACGGTACTTGAGCGGTCAAGATGAGAGAGCTCACCCACTGCATTGAAGGTAGCGGCGGAAGATAGGAGGGCTCAGCTACCCTCATAAAGGAAAAGGAGCAATGAGGCTGAGGCATTGAAGACAAAGGATAGCAAGGGAAGCATCACCGGTACCCATGGTCAGTGCTGGGAAGCATGGAAGACTGTAGGAGGCTTTGGTGAATGGAAGCGGTGCATAGTACCCATGATCAGCGCCGAGAATCATGGAAGACTGCAAAGAGCTGTGGTGTGACAGATAGTGGATACCTCAAAGTACATATACACCAATTGTCACTAGTTAGGGTTTGGGTTACTATTGGGACAGGCCCACAGTGTTGTACTGACGAGACCTTCAGGCCACCTATAAAGGGATGTATTTTGTCTTGTAAAAGGTTGGCATTTTGAGAATTTTAAGCCATCCAGCTAGTTAGCCATTGAGTCTATTAGCTCACAGCTACCTTGTATTGTAATAGAGTTGAGCTCTAGTTCTATTATTAGCTGTAGTATATTACTGTAACCAGTAGCTAGCTCATAGAGCATGCATGTAACGATCCTCAGGGATCGACAGAGAGGGAAGAGTATATTGTAAGAGAGACAATATAGAGATAGAAAAGAGATCTAAGAGAGAATATCTCAAGCTGCATATGTGGTGCAGTAGAACTGTGTTTACCTTCCCCTGAGCTATAATAGAAACACAGTTCTGTGGATGTAACTTCCATCCTGGAGGTGAACCACATTAAAATCGAGTGTTATGTGATTGAGTTATGTGTTGTGTTTACTTGTTGCATCTAACAGTTAGTATATAAGACTTTTCTTACAGTTAATGTATGAATGCATTATTCAGTTCGCAGTAATATAGAAGGATAGATATAAGTTGAATCCTTTGGCATGTTGTATGCAGGTTCATTTATGCTTTGTTGAAACAGTCACTAGGCGCAGTGTTAAACAGCCTATCATGTTGAGTCCTGCAAGTTGACATGAACAATGCTAAGTGCGTTGTGCTACAGAGTAGGATATCGCAGGGAGGTGATACCGCATTGGCAGAGTAGCTGCGGTGCGCGATACCGTAGGTTAAGGACTTAGCGTTGGGAGGAAGTTACATGTTTCCTGGTGCGTGGAGGTGTGATAAGGCTGGAGTCATTGCGATTTGGTGGAAGTTGCGCGACGTGGAAAGGGAACCGTGCGACAGGAATAAAGAGATCTCACACCTATAAGAGCTGTGAGGCAAGGAGATCACGCGACGTAAGTGGGGAGTCACGCGACACACAGAGAAAGAGACCTCACGGCTAGCAGAGCTGCGAGTCACAAGTAGGATGCCACAGAACCTGGTCCAAGATGCTTGAGTCCTTGGCCAACCCATTAGAATCACTTTGGGTGAGACTTCAGGCCGCTTCGCAGTCTATCATCAAAAGGGCCAGTGAGATAGGGGTGTTTTTGGTTAAACATAGTAAACCTGGGTCTTCCCATGATAGCCAACAAATGGTTCTGTTACCGGCTTTGAACAAACAGAGCACTGATGTTCTGGTGGCACCCTACCAGAGATGAACTCAATGAGTGGGTTTGGTCTAACCTAAAAGAGTTTGCCGAATGAGAGAACAGGAGTCCTAAACTAAACATAGAGGCCTGGTTACAGAAACGTGTCCTTACAGACATCCATGCGATATTTTTTACGACCTTTGGAAATGAGCTTTACGACTGGTTATCAAAGTTGGCCGATACAGGCATATTCAAAAATAAAAGAGACATTGTCTGGACATCGAAGCTAATTCAGACAGTGGAGAACCTTGATAATCCCCTCATGAGAGCAGTAGACTTCTGGCTTGCGAGTGTGCTAGGAGGATTTGTCACAGAGTTTGCAGTTGACCAGATGAAAAGCTTCAGCGAGGCTGAGCGCTACTTCTTCAAAGGATATCGTGGTAAGTACCTAATATCTTTAAACTTTTCCATTAAGATTTTATTACATGAAAAAGGAACAATGGATCTAGTCTCAGATGAATAAGTAGAATTAGTAATGTCACAAGAGTTTGAAAGTGATTTTGATGACATTGGAAGAACATGAAGTGGAAATAAGTATAAAGTAGATTTCAGATCTCCAATATTTGAAGACAATTCAGATAGTACTAGACAGTAGAGTCATAGTACCATAGAAGGAACAGAGGGGGGTATGCCTTACCACCCTTACACCCCACAGAAACAGACCGGGACTCAGAACAATCCCATAGGAACTCCATCAAGTAGCTCACAGGCAGTACCTGCCACTGCTACATCACCTCCACCTACACCGCCAAGTGGTAGTAACACATTGAATCAACATCAACCACGTAGAAACAGAATGGGGGATGATATGAAGCTACCTATATTTAAGGGAACAGGGGCAAAAGACCCAGAGCAGCATTGGTTTCTATGTGAAGCCATGTGGACCATTAAAACAATCAATGACGATAACCTTAAACTTGTACAATTGGTCACCACACTAAGAGATTAAGAATTAACAAGGTACATAAAGTATAGCACAGTACCCAGGACACTTGCCCAGCTCAAGACCGCCATGATTAAAGAGTTTAAGAAACCTAAGTCTGAGTCACAGTGTATTACAGAAATCAAAGACATCAAGCAGCTACCTACAGAGTCGGTGTGGGACTTTGATCAGAAATTCAAAGCCCTTATCGACCAAGTCAGTTTTGAGTTCGCGCCAGAGCAGCATAAGGAATGGTTTATTGCAATGCTACTCCCTCACATTAGACTACCATTAATGTAGCAGAAAATCCAGACGCAGGATGATGCGTTGGAGATGGCGATGAAACTAGAGGCTTCACCTCCAGCTGAGAGTAGTACAAGCATGGAAACCTTACAAAACTAGTTGGCTAATCTCACATTATAGTTGCATGAAATTAAGAAAGGGAAAGAGGTTGCGCAAGACATATGGTGCATAAAATGTAAAGCACAAGGCCATAGTAAAGACAATTGCCCGGTCTTTGTAGAATATATAGCAACAGGGGCTCCTAACCCCTTACCATAGACCCACGGACCGTGGTGTGAAATATGCAAAACGCGAGGACATCTACCTCACTAGTTCCCTCTACTTCAAAAGTACACGCAGACACCCAAGAAGTTATACTGCGTCTTCTGCAAGTCTGTAGGCCATGATGAACACGATTGAAAAGCCTATGATCTCATGTTTGGAGCAAAGCAAGACTTGTACAGAGTCCAGTCAGAGACACAGGGTCCAGCAGCAGGACCACAGCCTGATCTGGCTTACGGTGGCCGTGGAGGAGGATTCAGAGGATGAGGCTGTGGAGGAGGCTTTGCATGAGGAGAAGGTTTTGGCTGTGGTCGCGGACCAGTTACTTGTTACAACTGCGGAGTTGTAGGACACTATGCTAGGGACTGTCAGAGCCCCACTACCACTTGTAACTACTGCAAATCTTATGATCATACTATAGAGGAGTGCCCTACCTTGATAGCTAAGTTCAGAGAACCTAAGCTAGCAGTACACCAGAACATCCAGCTTATTGCTGCTGAGCAGAAAGAGCCAGAACCAAGAGTCAATATTGTGACTCATAGCGGTGTTTCTACTAGTGGGACATCGCAGGAGACGAAAAAGAACATAGGGAAGGAGTGGGTGCGCAGAGCTCCTAGTAAAGCAACACCACTCGACCTACAGAAGAACAAATAGACATTTCAGGAAGATAAGTCTTTCTTTGATGAACCTACACAATCAGAATTGCAGGTACCGCCGTCTAGGGGTGTACCGTAGCAAGAACCTTGTGGCGATAGCCTTGTACAGACATTGCAGGCTACCACATTAGAAAGATGTGATGAGGACGAGATGACAGGAAGTGTACATTCCTTCCTGCAGAGTTGTTTAAAACTTGTAAGAAATGAGCAAGCTATCACAGAACTTCAGCGCATCATAGATCAGTGTCAGCCATGTTCTTCCGTGAGCAGTACACTGCGTGCTCTTCATAATATTACAGGACATACAAGAACAGGAAGAGAGATGCGACTCACAGTACAGGTTGGAGAGTTTGAAATGGATGAAGTGATCCTAGATATAGGATCGGGCGTGAATGTTCTGACTAAGCAGACATGGGAACAGATGGGTAGCCCTAAGTTAATCAGATCACCTATCCATCTGAGATTAGCTAATCAGTAGCAAGTATCACCTCTTGGTCGGTTACCACAGGTACTAGTTGACATTGATGGAGTTCGCAGCTTCACGGACTTTGAAGTTATAGAAATCATTGGCGATAGTAGACCATATCTAGCACTACTAGGCATTTATTGGGTGATCGGTAACATGGTTGTTATCGACCTAAAGAGAAGACAAATGACCTTTGAGGATGCACAGATCCGGGTCATCGCGTTGTTGGACCCCTTTCAGGGTCCTAGATATATCGAACCTATCCGAGCAGAGGAGGAGGCACGTAACATGGAAAGTCTCTATCAGATGACTATAAACCAGAGTGACTACGTCAATCCGACAGAAGAAGGGAACATTAGTTGGCGATGTGACAGCTCATGCGCATTGGATTCAGATGTTGGACTAGAGAACTGGCAGAACAGACTTCATGAAGTCTCAGTGCGCAGATGCACGTACTTGACTAAGTCATTGCGATGGATTGGTGTGGAGATCAATGAGATTCCATCATTTCATGGTCCAACAGATATCCAAGACTTCCTTGAGCAGTTTGAACAACAGATTCCTCACGAGCAGAGGATCGTAGCTATGGACCTTGCAGTATGAGCCACACCTGCAAGATGGTGGTATGCACATAAAGAGAACATCGCATCATGGGATGATATTAAAAGATTGATGGAAATCAGATTTTCTGTCGACAGGGAGTATGTCCAGCAGAAATACACAGGAGAGAGTGACCCCAGAGCACATATTCAGACATGCGAACAGAGCTGGTTGGACATTCCCGAGAATGAATGGGTTCACCGATTCATTCATACTTTGGATACAATTTCAAGGAACTGGTATACAGAGACTGAACTACGCAAAGGAACAACTACATGGCCACTAATGATAGACAACTTCCTACTCACCTTTGCTTTTGAATATGAGTATCCAAGTGTTGATTAGGCCCTAGATATAATAAAGAGTAAGATATTTGAGGACTATACCACATCAGAGCCAACTCAACTTGAGTGGGCTATCTAGCTAAAAAAGGCGTTAGAGTTTTATAATTTTGCATCTGAACCAGAGGAGGAGGATGAAGATCCTTGCAACACCAACATATCGGAGTCAGAAGGGACTCGTGATGTTGAGGGACCACAGTTAGAAATTCCAGCAATTATAGAGCCCATCAAGATTAAAAAAATCAATATTGGCACTGATACAGAACCTAAGTTTGCCTCTATTGGAGACTATTGGAACGATGAAACAGTCGGACAGATTGCAGACTTGTTACATGACTATCAGGACCTATTTCCCACCAAGTTCACAGAGATGAAGGGAATAGTTGGAGACCTGGGAGTCATGAGGATACAATTGAAGGAGGATGCTAGACCAGTCAAGCAGTGTCCATATAGATTAAATCCGTGCTACAAAGAAAAATTCAAGGATGATATCGATAAGATGCTAGCAGCAGGCATCATTGAGCCGGTAGAAGAAAGCGAATGGGTTAGCCCCATGGTCGTACAAGAGAATAAAACCAAAGGAGACATCAGGATCTGTGTCGATCTGCGCAAGCTCAACGATGCATCACTTTACGATCCATTTCCGACACCGTTCACTGATGAGGTATTAGACAATGTGGGAGGACAGGAAGTCTACTCCTTCACTGATGGCTTCTCAGGCTACCATCAGATCAGAATACATCCAGAAGATCAATCCAAGACCACCTTTGCAACAGAATGGGGCTCCTTCCAGTATACGGTAATGCCCTTTGGTCTTAAGAATGCAGTAGCTATATGTTCTAGAGTAGTAGTTGTTGTATTTAAAGAATACATCCATAAATTCCTAGAAGTATATTTTGACAATTGGACTGTATTCGGACTAATTGACAAGCATATAGGATATTTAAGACTGATGTTAGAGAAATGTAGGCAGTACCAAATTTCTCTAAACTTGAAGAAATGTATATTTTGTGCACCATTTGGTATTTTGTTGGGTCACATTGTTTGCAGACAAGGCTTGATGGTAGATCCCACAAAGATTGCCATCATTGTAAATCGCCCAGCACCCAACTCAGTCAAGCAACTGAGGACAGTACTTGGTCATACCTGGTATTACAGAAAGTTCATCAAGGACTACGCAAAGATTACAGCACCAATGGAGAAATTGTTAAAGAAGGATGTAAAATTCCTATGGAATGAGGAATGTCAGCAGAGCCTAGACACACTTAAAGAGAAGATGGTCATAGCGCCCATCCTAGTATTTCCAGATTGGACTAAGCCATTTCATGTACATGTGGATGCATCTGGCATCGCACTAGGGGTTTTTTTAATGCAACCAGGAGAAGGGGATATTGATCATCCTATCACATATTCCAGTAGAAAGCTGTCAACGGCAGAAAAGAACTACACCACAACAGAAAGAGAAGGCCTAGCTATGGTGTATGTGCTACAGAAGTTCAGGCACTACCTATTGGGTGCCTCGTTCAAGATGTTTACTGACCATTCTGCATTGAAGTATCTGGTCAATAAGCCAGTGTTATGGGGGAGAATCTACAGATGGTTACTACTCTTTCAGGAGTATGAATTTGAAATCATTGTTAAACAAGGAATATTGAACGCTAGACCTGATCATCCATCATGGATAGACTCAGGAGAAGAGCCAAGTAACCTAGAGGAGAATTTTCCAGATGCGCAGTTGTTTTCTATCCAGATTACAGACAACTACTATGCTGATATTATTCACTTTCTCACTACAGTATTAGCACCTAATGAGTTCACTAAGCAGCAAAAGAAGTAGTTGGTTGTTAAAGCAGCAGACTTCACCCTGATCGTAGGACACCTATACAAGTTAGGACCGGATGAAGTTTTGCGCAGATGTGTGATGCTGCATGAAAAAGACGCTATTATCAGAGAGGCACATTCAGGAATCACAGGAGGTAATTTTGCAGGAAAGCCGACTGCGCAGAAAATCCTAGCCGCAGGATTATGGTGGCCTACGTTGCATAAGGATACCAAGGACTTTTGCAGATGTTGTGATATCTGCCAGAGGGTAGGAAAACCCTCGCGATGTGATGAAATGCTGCTGCGACCGTAGGTTATGCTGCGCGCATTTGAAAGGTGGGCTATAGACTTTGTGGGTCCTATCAACCCACCAGGAAAGCACACTGGCGCGAGATATATTATCACCGGAATAGAGTACCTCACCAAATGGGCAGAGGCCAAAGCAGTAAGAAATTGTGATGATGCTACAGTCGCGCAGTTCCTTTTTGAGAACATCATAAGTAGATTTGGATGCCCAGTAGTTTTGATGAGCGATCAAGGCACACATTTCTTGAACTACACCATTGAGGCTTTCACAGAAGAATTCCAGATTCAGCACCATAAGAGCAATCCCTACCACCCACAGGATAACGGTATGGTGGAGGCCTTTAACAAGATTTTAGAAAATGATCTTACTAAGATCTGTAACAGTCAAAGGAATGATTGGGACCTCATATTTAACGCTGTATTATGGGTGTATAGGACCACATGCAAGAAAATTATAGGACACACACCTTTCAGCTTGGTGTATGGACATGAGGCTGTTATGCCTATGGAGTATACTCTTCCTAGATTACGAATCGCTCAAATCACTGGGATGACTGATACAAACATAGTGGAGGAAAGGCTAGCACAACTGCTTGCCTTAGAGGAAGACGGATTCATTGCTGGATTCCATCAAAAAGTGTAGAAGGCATGAGAAAAAGCTTGGCATGACAGACACATTAAGAGTAAGACTTTCCAGATCGGATACCTAGTACTCCTCTATGACAGTAAATTCATTAAGTTTCCAGGGAAGTTCAAGACGCATTGGCTGGGGCCATATTAGATACAACAATTTACAGAGGGAGGTGCCGTTCAGCTCAGCCAGCTGAATGGGGAGCTTCTTCCCACATTGATTAATAGCAGTAGGCTTAAGCTCTATAGTGATAGCCACCCCACCTCTTAGCCCTAGCTTAGCCAGTTTATGGTGGTGCAGATGTCCAGTGTAGTTGAAAGGAGGCATCGCACCGGGAACTAGTCTACACCGGCAGGTATCATAAGTATGAGGAATCGCATAAGGCCGGTTCATTTTGCGCAAGTCATAAGTGGCTTGAAAAAAAAAATTTGCTTGGTTGTTTGCATAGGTGATGCGGTGTTGCAGTGCAGCAGTGCGATGTTTCCCTGTGCCACGTATCCAGTTTTCCAACCGACAGAGGGACCGTCATGTCGCCCTCTGACAAGCCGTTAATGAGGAAATGACCGGTATCCCTTACCATAGATTTGGCTGCAGAATAATTAAGTTTCCAGATTTGGCAAATATTCGACGAGACCGGCGCATGTATACACATGCTTCGAGGGAAGTGTGATCGGATTTCTCCATTTATTGAGGATAAGATGATAGGTGTGGTCCCGTCCAAGTAATTATTACGACCGACGGATTCAGTTTAGATGACCGTTGCATCTGGGATTGTTTCCTTCGGCATAAAAGCAGAAATTGTTCATTCAGGAGGGTTACAATTGCAGAAAACCCGAGAGCTATAGAGAAAGATGTTCAAAGTTTCCTGTGCGGAGTTCATTCAGTTACAGAGTGCTATGATTCCCAGAGTTTGAAGCCATTGCACGCCCAGGATATTCCACTAAGTGGGTTCTGTCCGAGGAGGAACCTATAGGCGACATTTTGAGAAGGTTTGAGCGTCACGACATTTCAGGTATTATGACGACATCGGCAAGGGGTGTCTAGCCAAGCTCATCACAGACCCAACAACCGCCACAGATGAGGAGCCACTCTCAGATACCATAGGAATGTATTTCGAAGTTGGAGGAAGAAGTTCATAATGCAGCAGACTACATTACGCCACTACCTGAAGACGCGCCCGAAGTAAAACTTCCCAAGAGCGGTAAGTTTCCTATCCCCATACCACAGATTGATTCACGAGTAAAGGAAGATGGATACCTCTTAAGATATGCAGCTACTGCTAAATTCATAGATTATAACCTGGCCGATGCTAATACATATCCCCAGTTCCAGCCGGATCAGTACCTTATAGTTCAGAAGAACCTAAGGACAGGTGCAGACGAATATATTCCCATGGACCATGTTCAGATTCTTGAGTGCTCAGGCCTACTGAATCTATTGAGACTACCACATTTCGAACGCGTCGCAGAGGTTAATGTCGTGGTGCACATCCTACTGTCTTGTTTACATGGAGGTTACCTTTGGTTTGGTAACAAGGTCGACCTGAATGTCGAACTCATACATTGCATCACCGGACTGTCCAAGACTAGTCAGCACCCGACGATAGATACAATAGGAAAGACCAAGGAACCCAAGCTATCACCTACCCTAGTTGCCAGGTACCAGCTATAGAGAGGAGGTTGGGCTTACGATATTGAAAGCATATCAGACAAAACACTCATATTTACAGCTAGCTTACTTGCAGGAAAATGGTTAACTAAGGTCCGGCCCAAGGAAGTGACAGGGTCCGTAATTAAACTTTCTATATAGGTTGCAGAGGGGGAACATTTCAACTGGTCTTTATTTTTGTTAAATATGTTTCAGACAGATTGTTTGGTGGCACAGGATGAGGCCACCCACCATTTTCATTTTTCATGGTTGATTATACTCTGTGCATTTGTAGGGTGGAAGGAGCCGCCCCATATCCAATTTAAGCATCTAGCAAGCAGTGAGCCCAGAGGGGTGCGCTATACAAACCTGTGGGAGACTAACAACCCAGAAAAGAAAAAGCTCAATGCGATAGTATTCTATGAATACTATATGCTGCTGAAGAAAGTCGTCCTAGAAGTACCACAGATCAGCAAGGAGGTTATAGACGCATATGATGCTTGGCTTAATTTTATGGTGGACCACCATAGAATCAACCTGAGACCAAAGAGGACTATAAGGGATGATTGGGCTCCTGGCTGGTTTAGGATGACATCACATGATATTGAAGGCATCATTAAAGACTTTGACAACCAATGGAAGTGAGAATACGAAGATACCACACCTCTACAATTAGATATTGCATAGATAGACCCAGTAGACAAGGTTAAAGACAGAGTAGAAACCCAGACACAGAATGAAGAGGATACATTAGAGGAGGAGCCCATGAAGAAAAAACAAAAGGTTACAAACCCAAGTGGGGAGATTAAATTGACAGCTGATGACTATGACCAAATCGCAGTAAGAATAAGGGACAGAATGAGCGACACATTTTAGGTGATGCAGGCATCACAGGGCAAGTTGCAGGGGGCCATAGACCAGCAGTTAGGCGAGTTGAAAACACTGACTGAGAAAACTGCCATAATCCACACTCAGTTGAGCAAGGTACCAGCAGGAGAAAGTTTGAAATAGTCGATCTCCCGTGAGGAGATCCTAGTGAAGGGTCGTCTCAACACAGTTTTGATTCCACCAGGGACCATCAGATTCCCTACGTCGATGACGGATCCACCGGTACAGTTTAGGAAACCTGTTGACGTTAACCTTGTATATTTTCACATTGATCAGTTGTAGATGATCCAGCAGCAGCTAAGCGCAGAGCTCAGAGGTAGAGAGATTGTGACTTATCAAGAAAATACGCAGCTGATGCAGAAGAATGCAGCACTTGCCACCAGTTTTCAGAAGAAGGCAGATGAATTATGAACATATGAAGAAAGGGAATAGGATCTTTCTCAAGTTATACAAAGCATCGCATTGGAGTTACCCCAATGCCACATTGAATTCTCCTTGCCTCTTCCGCAAAAGGTAAGAAGAGTTGCATATAGAGCAAAGGCTCTAGAGGAAACAGTAGCCAGGATGGAAGAATCAAAGGCCAAGATGGAAGAAGACCACCAAGCACAGATCGAGGAGCTTGAAGCTTATGCACGAGACACTTCCCAAGAAGATAAGAAAGTGAGAGTAGAGGCCTTCTGACTCATTTCTGCACAGATGTAGTCCCGCATCGACGATGCACTGTCAGTACTAAATGATGCGATGAACACATGGTCGGACTTGGATCAGCCGCCTGAGAAAGTAGAAATCCAGCAAAATATTCAGCAGATAGAGAATACCACGGCGGTAATGAAAGAAGAAATTAAGAGCTTAGCAGCTCTTCAGAAGATGAGTAAGACAAAGGAGATGAACCGCTTGCAGCAGGAGGTGCAGCGATTAAGAACAAAGGAGATACACATCAATGACCTGCTTCAACCCTACCAGGAGCAAATTACTGAGTTAGTCGATACGGTTGAGCAGAAATTGAAGGAGTTCACTACCACCAGAGAGGAAACTGACGCAACAGAAGACGCCAGTATTAGTCAAGCTTTTCTTGACTTGGCACAAGAGTGTATTGAAGTGATGCAGAAGGAAGTCGCAGGACTTTGCGACAGGTTGCAACGGACTTCGCAGGAAGCCAAGGAGAAGCTATAGTAGGAGAAGCCCACTAGTAGTGGCTCGGGGATGAGCCATAAGTAAGTGTTAGGGGACTATTGGAGTAGGGTCCCGCAGCTATAGAAGAAGCTTCCAATTTAACAGACAGACAGTTTTGGCGGATAGACAAGATAGAGCTACGACGTCGTAGCAGGTTTCCAGATGCACAACAGAGTTGGAAACTATGACTTTTAAGATAGAGAAGTCAAGGAAGATGATGGTACTTGAGTGGCCAAGATGAGAGAGCTCACCCACTACATTGAAGGAAACATCGAAAGACAGGAGGGCTCAGCTACCCTCATAAAGGAAAAGGAACAACGAGGCTAAGGCATTGAAGATAAAGGACAGCAAGGGAAGCAGCGTCGGTACCCATGGTCAGCGCTGGGAAGCATGGAAGACTGCAAGAAGCTGTGGTGAAGGGAAGCAGTGCATAGTACCCATGATCAGCACTGGGAAGCATGGAATACCGCAGAGAGCCGTGGTGTGATGGATAGCGGCTACCTCAAAGTACAGATACGCCGACTATCACTAGTTAGGGTTTGGGTTACTGTTGGGACAGGCCCACAGTGTTGTAATGGCGAGACCTTCGGGCCGCCTATAAAGGGATGTATTTTGTATTGTAAAAGGTTGAGCATTTTAAGCCATCCAACTAGTTATCCATTGAGTCTGTTAGCTCACAGCTACCTTGTATTGTAATAGAGTTGAGCTCTGGTTTTGTTATTAGCTGTAGTATCTTACTGTAACCAGTAGCTGGCTCATAGAGCATGCATGTAACGATCCACAGGGATCGACAAATAGGGAAGAGTATATTGTAAGAGAGACAATATAGAGATAGAAAAGAGATCTAAGAGAGAAGATCTCAAGCTGCATATGTGGTGCAGCAGAACTGTGTTTACCTTCCCATGAGATATAATAGAAACACAGTTCTGTGGACGTAACTTCCATCCTGGAGGTGAACCACGTTAAAATCGAGTGTTATGTGATTGAGTTATGTGTTGTGTTTACATGTTGCATCTAACATTTAGTATATAAGACTTTTCTTACAGTTAATGTATGAATGCGTTATTCAGTTCGCAATAATATAGAAGGATAGATATAAGTTGAATCCTTTGGCATGTTGTATGTGGGTTCATTTATGCTTTGCTAAAACAGTCACTAGTCACAGTGTTAAACAGCCTGTCATGTTGAGTCTTGCAAGTCGACACGAACAACGCTAAGTGCGCTCAGCCACGGAGCAGGATATCGCAGGGAGGCGATACCACATCGGCAGAGGAGCTGCGGTGGGCGATACCATAGGTTAAGGAGTTAGCGTTGGGAGGAAGTTACATGTTGCCTGGTGCATGGAGGTGCGATAAGGCTGGATTCATTGCGAGTCAGTGGAAGTTGCGCGACATGGAAAGGGAACCGTGCAACGGCAAGAAAGAGATCTCACGGCTAGAAGAGATGCGAGGCAAGGAGATCGCGCGACGTGAGCGGGGAGTCATGTGACTCACAGAGAAAGAGACCTCGTGGCTAGCAGAGCTGCGAGTCACAAGTAGGATGCCACAGAACCTGGTCCAATATGCTTGAGTCCTTGGCCAACCCATTAGAATCACTTCGGGTGAGACTTCAGGCCGCTTCATGGTCTGTCGCCGAAAGGTCCAATGAGCTAGGGGTGTTGTTGGTTAAACACAGTAAACCCGGGTCTACCCATGATAGCCAACAATAGTGTTGACTCAAATGATATTGATCTGGCTGATTTTGAAGATGCTGAGAATAATAATAATATAGATAGAGGTGCTGGGGTCAACGAGAACCAACCTACAGAAGCAGATGACCATCAACCTTCAGGTAAGTGCATGGAATACATTATGTTAGAAATTGGTTTTTACATGTTAGATGGGCTGAAGCATTGTTATGCCCATGGTTTTGTATTTACAACTTTATTTTTTAGGGGATGGGATAGCAACAGTAGAAGGAAAAGATGGTGATCAACCAAAGAAGAAAATCATAGTTACATATGAGCATTTCCAAAAATTTACTCGTGCACTTGTCATGCGGCTTAGAAAACATGAAGAATCAAATAAAGATAGTATTGTGACAATTTGCATGTTCTATCCATGTTACTGTATCTGTTAGCAACTTGGCACACCATCTAGAATTTTTATAACTTTGAAAGCGATTTTATAAATCACTCACTATTTTGCTGAAGATAATCATATCGAGAAACTCACAATGCTATTGTGACCTTCCATTGTGTTGACTGATGGGTCATTTAGTACCCGATGTTACAAATAGATTCATTTATTTATTATTTGGTTTCTACAGAGGATGGTTTGGATGGTTTGAAACAGGCATATTTAATCAAGCGGTACATTGAAGATTTGAACTCCCAGTAGGTGTTTGATACAATGAGTGGACTACTGGAGGAGGTAAAATGTGTGAGATCTATTATACAGGTATGGAAAACTTAAATATATTTTTTCTTTAAATTTCTTCTCCATTGATTTTAAGGTTCGATGCAGTATTAGCTAGGGTGCAAAGGGTCACTGTGTTAAGCAATTCATATCGTGTTTTGCATCATTTGATAGATAAGGAAGGTGTCCTCGTGATTCTTGATGACAGCCAGACAGCACCAGTACCTGGGACAAAAGGATCATCCCAATCAACTAAGAATGATTAGAGGGTTTTAGTAGCTAATCCTAACTATGTGTTGGAGTAGTAGGCTCTTTAGTATAAAATTTCAGCTAGACTGTCATGGTTTTTTCCATCTATTCCAGGGATATCTTACAGATGGGATATTTTTCGACTGAAGCTTTGAGAGGGGTGAACCAATAGAATTTGAAATTGGCAGTGGTCAAGTAATTAGAGGTTAGCTCTTGGGGTTTATAGTTTATAGTTTATAATTTTGGGTTTCCATATATATCTATGCTTTTAATGATTAGGAAAAGTTCTTTGAGTTCTTTGTGAGTTTCTGAAGTTGACATTTACTTGAAATATGCTGATAAAACTTTGTATGCCAAAAATCCCTTTGTGAGATCTGAATTTACTATTTCTCAAGGGACATAAGAAGTCAAGATTGTATCATTGTTTGAAATTCATAATTGATGTCAAATTTTGATCAATTATTGCATCTTTATTTGAGATACAATCAAAACATATCCTTTCAAAACTGAAAACATGGATTTGGTTTGCACATTGCAATTACACTTGGTGGTTTGTGTCAAATTCATTGGTATTCTCATTTGACCACTATATTTGAAGATTTCTTAGTAAATGCATGCAATTACTAATTGATAATGTCTTTGTGCCTTGAAGGTGAGCTGGTTGCCCATATAAAATTTACAGTCGTGTTGATACCAAATTGATCAGACAAAATCACAAGGCATCCATTGCAAGAATTGAATCCAACAAAGTCTATTGATGATTCAGAGATAAAAGCATGGCTATCTTTAGGCCAGACCAAGTCCAAAAAAATGGAGGTGGAAAAAAATAAAGGTCATTTGATCTCTTTGTACAGTATATTTATTATTTACCAATCTATTGCTGTAATTCATTTGTTGGTGTCTTAAGCTATAGTAGAACATAAATTATTAAATTAAATTTTATTTGTTACATTCAAAAAGGATTCTCAAGATAATTCAGTAGATGACAACCAAAAGTATGAAAAAATACAAGTCATTATTAACATAGGTGGTTTGTGTAGGTTGAAAGTTGTGATGTGGCCGAAGCATTCAGGCTGCTTGAAGTTTCCCTTCAACAATCTGCAACTGATCATGCTACTGGTAAATCCTACAACTTTCTTGATAAAGGTGGTCAGTTTAAAGGGGATCATAAATTGGTAGTGTGTGCAAGGGCATAAGAGAAGAGAGAACACACACACAAGTTCTCAACTGTACATATATTGTGTACTCTTCATATTCCATGAACAAACAATTAATTCTACATTGAATTGTATATATTTGATAGGGCACTTCAAAATAATCTATAGTTTGTAATAAAGGAGTTAAACTTTTGCATAAAGACTTAATATAGATTCATAGTTGTTATGTTCTTAAATGATGGAGAAAGTTTAAGTTAATTTACAACCATGACTGTATACAGGTAGATGTTGAGGAAAGCATCATTGTTGGTGGCAAGTGTAGTCTATTGAGGCTTCCTTCAAAGGTTGATGCTATCAAAGATACACTTGAAAACAATGAGCAAAAGGTGTGATATTTGTCTCTGTCATTCATGATCAAGTTCAATGGGGGTGGAAAAGATTCTAGAGCCATGTTTTATAGTCAAATGACACATTATTTGTTGAACGTAGAAATATTATGTGTATACAAACTTACATTTTTTTTAATCTTTTGCAACTTGTTATTACATAGGCTTTAAACTATGTCGGCCTTTGTGGTGCTCATAGATTGGTGCAGGCAGTGTTAAACGGGCTTTAAGCTACCCATTGAAATTAATTGCAAAGAGTGTTGGAGTGAATGGAATTGTCGTGGCTGAAAAGGTCGGGACAAAACCTACCATGATTGTCAATTAATTTTCATACATATTGGAGTTCTTTTCCTTTTAATGCAGACAAACTTATTTACGTTGAGATTCAGCCTAATTGCAGATGGTATTATTTCTCTATTCGCTACCCTTTTTAATATATACTAGACTTAAATTACATTCTTCATTTTTCTTAGGCACTGAATAGTGTAGATTTAGCCTTTCAAGTTTAATTAACCAATTCTTAAATTGAATTTGTTAGATTATATTTTCCTATTTTGCACATGATCTTGGTTACTGTTGTTAACTGTTGAACATTATAAATAATTTTCTTCATTGTTTTTCTACTTTACAGTTCATTGTTTTTCTACTTACAAGTGAGAATTTTCTATTGGATTTTGCAGGGGTGAGCTTAAATAAGTGGTCCATTGAGTATGAAGAGCCCACTACTGAGGATTTTCCATTGAGTATGAAGAGCCTATTGTTGAGGGTTTCAAGCTGTTAAGTATGGTTTTGAAGCTTCCGAGGGATCTAAGTATGGATTAGAAACCAAGTACAAGTGGGATGGTTTAGCTATTGTAATATTTTGAAAATTCGTCAATGTACTAGATGATTTTCATGTAAAGTTACATGGAGATAGTTTTTGAGAAAACTCATATTTATTGTAATACTTTACATTTCATATAATTTAATTTGTGCGGCTTAAAAATTATATGGTTGTACTTTATATTATTTATAAGTGTTGTAATTAACTAATTAACGTGACATTGCATAATTCATGTGTATTAGATGATGATAAATAATTTATTATTCTTTTTTTAATTTAAACATAATATCATATTAAAAATTTATATTGATTAATAATGGACACTATTAAAACTACTAAAATATAACAACCACACATAAAATGACTAAAAATGACTAAATTAGTGACCAATAATTGAGATTAATGACCAAAATTCACATATATAATGACAAAAAAATGAGAGATACGTGACCAAACAATGAGATATAAATGACCAAAAAAATGACCAAAATTCGCATATCAATGACCAAAAAACAGTTTTGGTGGCTAATTTATGGTCTTTTATTACGCGACCAAATTTGGTCATATTCTAGTTTGTCATGTGGTCATTAATTTGGTTATAAATGTGGTCATATATTTGGTCATTGATTCAAATATATTACCAAATTAATGACCAAATATATGACCAAATAAATGACCAACTCACAAGCTATAAATTACCAAAATAAAAATGACCAATTTTGGTCGCGTAATAAAAGACCGTAAATTAGCCACCAGCGATCGCCAAACCAAAAGTGGTCATTGATATGTGGATTTTGGTCATTTATTTGGTCACTAATCTCCCATTTTCCACTAGTGGTTGTACATACAACTAGTTGGGAGTTTGTTCTGTCTTACACACATCTCCATTTGGCATATGGTGTAGGTGTTTTCTCTAGATACATGTAGTAGCATCATGAGATCCATTGGAGGTATTCCAAGAGGATACTACATCATGTGCAAGGAACAAAACACTTTGGGGTACAGCATGTTGTTGGTTCTCCACTAGAACTAGTTGGATTTACTGATTCTGATTGTGATGGAGATTCCATTGACAAAAATTCCAATTTAGGTTATGTCTCCATGCTTCCACATGGTCCTATATTATGGTTAATCAATAAATAGAACACCATATCCCTCTTTTCATCTGAGGCCGAGTACATAGGAGAGATGAATGCAACTACACAATGTGTGTCCTTGCAAGGTACTCTTCGGGAACTTGGATTTGCATTTGATTCACCCACAGTAATTTGGTGTGACAATCAAAGTGCAATCAATATTTCCATTGATCCAATGTAGAGACAGAGGACCAAACACATTGAGACACACATGCACTACATATGGAGCTTGGTGCATGAACATGTGTATCCTTGCAGTGTTTCCTATCTGCAAGGAAAACAGCTGACATAGAGAAGACATTCATCTATATGAGATCCATTATTGGAGTGGGTGATACATGGTGATGGATGATATTAACTTTCATATTTTTCTCCATCTCCATTTTATAGGGGAGGTTTTGTTCCCATGTGGTCTTCCTCCTTAACTTGGTTATATGGACTAATAAAAATCTTGTTGTATAAGGTGACTTGAGCCTTAGTTTCCAAGGCCTCCATAAATTTTGGTATAAGCTATAGTAGCTTAGAATTAAGGGGGGGGGGTGTTATAGCACTAATCCACCTTAGTACCATGATCATACACCTAGGATACTTTTCATTATATTTATGCTATATCATATGGCCTAAAAATTAGGCTATGTTGATCATTACTAACACTTGAGGTGCTCAACCTTAATCATTCAGACAAATGAGGTGTTCCAATTTGATCATTCTGGAAGTCCATATGCCATCATTGATGACATATAATTCTTGGTGCATTTCCCATCCCTTAAATCATGGAAAATGTTTGATGTTAAGCACTAATTCATGTTTGTGGTGTTTTTTGGCCTTCCTTGGGAATTTATTTCCTCCTAGAGCCACTTCCACTCATCCATGTGCTCACCCATTCCTATCCTACCTTCATTTATATTCCAACATTCTCCAACCATGTTCACACTTGCGTTTGTGACCATTTGGGGTGGTTAGGTAGCTCATTGGTCCAACTAGGGGGGGTTTCAGGTCAAATCATAGTCTGACACTTGTATGAATCCATATGGCCACCAAATACTATTTATTTATCCCTAATTTAATATAAATCTGATCCATATATATTTACATGTTTCACCATCATACTGATATGAGTTATTGACTACATTTGTGTATGATAATTTCAATATTTCTGATGTTTTTGTACATAAATATGTGTAATATTGAATTGTGAGAATCCCCTTAGCTCCTATATTATACTATAAATCAATTCTCACAATCACTATTTTATTACCCAATTTATATTGTTCCCACCTCTCCATTTTCTTTATACAGTTGCTCATTTTATCCTTGTACTATAGTCAACTCAATAGTTTATACATGCTCAACATGAGGAAACTTGAGTTTCTTATTTAACACCTGAATCTATTTATCATTCTCCTTGATTAATGCTTTAAATATTGATGTATTTTTTCTATCTTCACTAACTTCTATAATCTTTTGTTCCAACACTTCTACTTTAAAAAGTTTAGCTTTATTTTCTAACTTCCCATTCTTTAGTTGTTTTCCAATATTTTTTTATCGTGCCTTGGAGTTTATTCTTACTAATACACAATTGCAACAACTCTTTGAATATCATTTATATAGTGTCTATGTAAGTCAATTTTATCCATTGAACTTATTTGACCCATATTTACTTTAACCTATGTGGCTATATAATCAACTGCAGTTTGAATTTTTTTTATTTATGTTCTAGAAGATCCAGGTAAGTGTGCCATATTTATAATCCACAATAGTTAATAACCTCCACTATTATTTCTCTTCTTTCCACACTTGAGGATTAATATATTTAATTTCCTATGGATTATGATTGTTTATATTCATATACGAAGTGAATAAAGTTCCATTTGAACTTCCATGTGTCATAGGAACTGATTGTGCTTATGCTCCTGATAACGATGTTGAGGGATGATGTTCTATTGTAAAATTAGATTCACTTTATGTTGCAATACGATTTCCTAATGTATCTTAATGGACAATCATTATTTCCATAGATTCTTCCATCTTTTCAATTCTGGCCATTTTTCTACTAGGGCGTTCATCTATATCCATGTCAAAAAGATTTTCGGTCTGCACACCTGCAACCCGATAATTCATGCTTGCGATCTTGGAAATTATGGAATGCTTCTTCTGAATCAATATCTAAAAAGTGAATACTTATCCAACTTACTGACCCATCAGTGGTGGGATTAATGTGATCATCATGCCATCCTGTAGTGAGGTTACAAATATGTTCCAATAATTTATATTGAAAACTCTTTTCTACCCGTTAAGTATACCTTGGTCCCTAATATGGATCCAACGATTGCACCACCCTGGTACTGTTCGCTTCAAATTTCATTGTATCCTTTTTTAAATAAATAATGACCATATTTTGAAAGGCCCAATAAATACCTAACAAATTTGGATATGGTTCCTTCTCATCCATGATCTCAATGACCTCAAATTCTACATACATTTTTATACCTTCCACCCCTCTCATTTTTGTTCCCATTTCTAACTTATAAGGAGTGTGAATAAGGGATTTTGACCAATCAAAATTTGTGTTCCTTTTTGTTCGATAATTAAGAGTTGTGATTTTTTAGAAGGGATTACTTATAAAATTTGTTGGACATGCTCCCAAAGTTCCATATTTTTTACTCTTTCCAACTACTCATTCTTCTAATGGTCATACTTGGTTGCTCCTTCTTTGTTCCTCTTATCTAAACTTGCATGATATGGACCATAAATCCAATTTTCTATTTTTTACAATACCAAATGCCCCAATATTTCTTCATCTATGATTTGGGTTGTTATTGTTATGACTAGAAAATACCCTACTTTCTTGGGCAACTTAAAAGTGATTGGGATTTTATATTTGTCAAAGTGGACTTGGTTTGAGGCAAACCTATCCCTAATGTATTCCAATGAAAAAATAGTGTAAGTCGAGAAGGATTGAAAGAGGTATCGTTGTAACTACGAACCATATACTTAGATGATGGATTTTGAATATTGTAAATTCAAAGGATATTATAAATGTATTTTACTGTTGTAACCCAAGGGAGATGTTACTATTCCTCCAACGAGGTGTTACTATTGTATTTGGTCATTATAGAATCATGAGGTAAATCCTCCATTGTTATTCAGGTCAATAATACCCTAATGAATATAATATAATATTGTATTTTTTTTGTAAGTGAAATCGACCCACTTAGTTAAGTGGTGCCAACTTTTTAGGTTAAGAGACAAGTGACAAAAATAGTATAAATAGAGGATATTTGTTCCTCATTTGAAAACACACTCACTTGTGCACAACACATAGGAGAGAGAGAGAGAGAGAGAGAGAGAGAGAGAGAGAGAGAGAGAGAGAGAGAGAGAGAGAGAGAGATGTATCTATTGGAGGGAGGTGCACCTTTCTGGGGACTTGTATTTTACTTTTATACATATTATATAGAGGAATTTTTGTTGGCTTTTCTTCCCCATGAGGGTTTCCGAGGATAAATCATTGTGTTCTTTTGTGTCGTCATGCTTGTCTATCTTTCAGTGATATTTTTTATTATGGTTATCCTATAATGATGCTAAATGTTATAATATCTGATATAACCATGAAAATTTTAACATGGTATAAAAACCACTCTGAAATAATTCTTTTTGCAGTTGGAACAATGCTACAGCTATAGATATTGAAGATTAGGGTTTCTTGCTTGAAAACCCTAAAAGACTAAAACTAATCATTTTGGAACATTCTCTATATCTCAATATTGGAGATGGTGTAGGAGACAAAAAATTTACAGGACAAATATAAATTCCTAATGTAACATTTGTAAAAATTCTATCCTCAGATTATATATATTCTAGGGGATATGATTCCTCCAAATTAGGGTTCTAGCATCTCCTAGGATTCAGACTTAAACGGGTGACCTAGGGAGAATATTTATATATCAACCGAAAATGGTCTAAATGAAATTTAGAAAGATGTTACATATAGTTCACATACTTTAATTTCTATGCTAAAAGTTTTATACCCCAATTGTGAAACAATGACTCGTGGAAGTCCATACAAGTTCATTATGCTGAACAGTCTTGAAATAAGTCACCTTCTGAAAACCACCATAATTCCCAATTGGTGAAATAAATTCTTCTATAACCTATGGTGTTGGAAAGAATACATAATATTCTACCTCCATGCAAATTTTTAGACACATAGGAGCATTAATTTTGGATATATCGTAGAAACAATATTAGGAAATTCTATAGAGGAAAATGAAGAAAACTAGAGCATCTGAAATTTTGTAGTTCTGATCATAGTTTTGGGAGAATGAGTATGATGCTCATATATTCTTGAATAGGCACATATTTGTATTCAATAAGATCCTAAATATACCAAATTTGAAAAATTATGGTTTGTCTTTTAAACCCTAGGTCCACCGGAAGCAACATTCTAGAAAAGCTTTCAAGAAAGCATCATATTGAAGCAATCTCCTTGGTCAAAGGAGGAATTGTAGATCCAAAAGGAGATGAAGAAAAAGCACAAGAATGATTCTTCCAAAAATAAAAGATAAGTGTTTTAACTGTATTTCCTATATATGTTTTGTATTATGCATGATAGAATGTTTGCATTAATGACAGTATACTACTAATATGCATGTTATGGGTAAGTAGCCCATGGTGCTATACAACTCTCCATTGGTAATTATCTAGAATGAAACCTATTTCCTAACATATTGGATTAGTGCACAATATCAATGATTTTATGGTAGATATGGAAGGAATATGGTAAGTTTCCATGATATATGGATGTTTGTTGTATTTGATAAAATAGTTGCATGATACATAAGAATTTTTCTTTATGCATATGTCCTATAAAATGTTTGTAACCATGCAACTAGTGCATTTGAATAGTAGGAAAGGTCATGTGAGAATTCCTACAAGAAAATGAGGATGAGACTTGTTCTGAAGAGCAAGTGATGGAAATTCAAGACTCACTCCAATAAACATGAACCTGAAGCTCCCAGGTTCAGAAACACCATGACGAAAGAAATAGATTCAGAGAGTGGTAGATCCACATCGAGAGAGGAAGACCATCTTGGGGCACAAGAGATAATTCAAGATGAAGAAAATTATGGCAAGAATTCCAAACCAAATTTATATTTATGAGACACACTCTAGTTGTGTGACATAGTTGGATGACATCATTGATGCAAACCCTTCCAACTATGGAAGAAGCTATGATTAAAGAGCAACAGTTGATCATGGGGAATGATGTCTAGGATATGGTTCTAAGAACTAAAGGGAATTCTGCAGTGTCTTCCATATGGATCTACAAGAACAAATATACAAATCACGGCTCATGGTTTGTCTTAGAAAGAATAAACTATGGCATGAAATATTCTATTGACCAGACATAATTCTCTAGTAGAATTATATATTGAGCAAAGAACCACCTGTACAAAATAGGATTTGTATGAGATCAGAAGGAACCCATAGATAAGCAAATCCAGGAGCTTGAAAGATCACCTAGAGTGATGAATATTTTAATATTTGCTACAAGGATAAAGATGGAAAGCTATAGAAGATAACAAGCTCACATATGGGTGCAAGAGGAACTTTTTGACAAAGTTCAAGATAAAGGGATCTCGGTATTTGGTAACCTGAGATGGATACATTGTAGAAGAGGATGCTACCCATCACTCCAGTACATAATTTTTTTATGCATAGAGTAAAAAATGCATAGTGATGATGATGCTCTTCTTCAAGGGGAGTGACTATAGAATATCTCTAAGTTCAACATGGTGTGATAGGATGAACTCATCGTAGAAGAAATGATGGAAAGATACTAGAATGATGTTTGGGATATAGTACCTAGATAAGAAAAGAAGAGTGTGGTATCTTACAATTGGATCTACAATATACAACATGTTTCTTATGGAAGGGAATATTTGTGGCTCAAGGATTCTCTGAGAAAGGGAATTAATGATGAAGAGACATTTTTTCCAGGAGCAAAGTACACTTCCATTAGAACTATCATGGCACTTGCTTCCATGATGAAGTCATACTTACACCAAATGGATGTAAATATGACCTTCCTTAATGGTGTGATTCAGGAAGATTTTTACATCAAACAACCATAAGAATTTGAAGTCGAAAAATGAGCGACTCATGTATGCAAGTTGAAAAAGGCATTGTATGTACTTAAGAAAAATCCTAGAGCTTGGTATGGAAGAATAGATAGCTTCTTGACAAGCATGGTATTTACCAAAAGTAAATTTGATCCTAAACTTTACCTCAAGGTTATGGATGATGAAACGTATGTCGATGATATATTTCTGACTTGAAATGAGGAACAGATCACATATTGTTCAGGTACACAGGGTAGTCCGAAAAGACCAACTGCCTTGAACAACTGCTTCACACCAACAGATCACAAATCAAAACACCGATGTTTGTCACATGGCTAAAACCATCGATAGGGAAACAGTCCATGGCCCCAGCCAAATAGCTACTTGGAGCAATTTATTATGCAAAAGAAAGAAAGTTACATATGAGCTTCTCATAATTGATCAACTAGCCAAGGACCCTCAATGTTATTTAAATAGAGATCATGGACCAATCGAGTGTTAAGCCACAGATCAATGGTAGGTATGATGTAAGAGAAGTTGAACCATCGTATCACTTTATGTCTAGAGCATATCGTGACTGTTGGATTAGAATATTTACAAATGCATACTAATTCATACTAAAGAAACACACTTTACCTAACAGATATATTACACAAGTTGATCTTAACTAACTCCTAAGTGTCTAAATATCCTAACATCCCCCCTTAAGAACAACTTGGGATAGGATTGAAGGGTTTACAAAAGTGACACTATTAGGAGAAGGAAGGAGGCATTAGAGCCTATGCCCCCTTAAGGACACATTCCCGAACTCCTAACATAGATCAATGTTTAGAAAACTTTGCTTCTATAAGAGACTTGGTGAAGATGCCTGTAACTTGATCATCTGTAGGGCAATAGAGCATTTCAAGAACACGATCATGAACAACATTTCTGATGAAGTGCATGTGTAGCTCAATGTTTTTGTTGCGTTGATGTAGAATTGGATCTTTGGTAAGCTTGATGGCACTTTGATTGTCACACCAAAGTGGAGTAGGCTATTGCTGCTCGAATCCAAACTATGAAAGGATTTGTCGTAGCCATAAAGCTTCCTGAATGGCATTAACTGTGGCTCAATATTCTACTTCTACTAAAGAAAGAGCAAGAGCTTGTTGTTTCTTACAAGCCCAAGTGACAGGTCTAGATCCCAGACTGAAAACATAACCTGCAGTAGACTTTCGATCATCAGGATCACCAACCCAATCTGAATCAGCGAAACCAACCAACAAAGGTTCCTCCCATGTACTGTAATGAATCCCAAACTGAATTGTACCTTGAATATATCAAAGCATTCTTTTTGCTGCTTTCCGGTGACTTTCATGAGGAGTTTTCATATAATGGGAAACATGACCAATGGCAAAGGAAAGGTCAGGATGGGAATGAGTCAAGTATAAAATACTACCAACAAGCTGACGATACAAGGTGGCATCTACTTTAGAGGAAGTACAAGTGGTCAAAATTTTGACTCCAGACTGGAAGGTAGAAGGGGTTGGTTTACAATCTTCCATGTGGAAGCAACGAAGAAGGTCACAAGCATACTTAGACTAGGAAAGAAATATTCCTTCTTTGGTGTGCAAGATTTGGAGACCAATAAAATAATGTAAATGTCCTAAGTATCACATTTCAAAATTTTTCTTAAGACTGGATTCCACATGGATTATAGGTTTAGGTTCACTACCATTAAGGATAAGATCATCAACAGAAAGAACACATATGATGAGATGGTTTCCTACTTTCTTGGTATAGACATTGGGGTCAGAATGGCATCTAGAAAAAATAGTGTCAAGGAGAAAGCCATCCATTTTGGCATACCAAGTTGTAGGAGCTTGCTTAAGGCCATATAAGGATGTCTTAAGGAGACAAATAAGGCTAGAGTTATCCTAAACATATCCAGGAGGTTGTTCCATGTAAATTTCATCCTATAAATCACCATGTAAAATGAAAGACTTTACATCCATTTGATGGACTTCCCAGTTATGTAAGGCTGCAAGGGAAAGAACAAGGTGGATGGAATTCATTTTTGCGACAGGAGCAAAGGTTTCATTGTAATCAATCCCTTCAACTTGGTAAAAACCTTTGGGAACTAACCTTGCCTTAAGTATTTCAACACTTCCATCTGATGCATACTTATTTCTATAGACCCATTTACATATGACAAGTTTTATTCCTTTTGGAAGATGAACAAGATCCCAAGTATTGTTCACCATTAAGGAATGATATTCTTCATCCATAGCTGGATCACAATCTGAATTTCTTGAAACGTCTACAAAAGTTTCTGGATCATGATTCTTGGAAACTTGAGCTAAAAGAGAAGAGGCTTGCTGGAACTGAGAACGTGTTTGATGTTGATCTCTAGGATCACTAGTAATATCACCAACTGCTTCACATGTTGAACGGACCCATCGAGGAAGAATTGGTGCTGGTGCAATTGGAGGAACATGAGCAGGCGGAGGTGGATTTTCATCCTCACTGTCATCATCAGAAACTAGATTTGGAAACCTATCGAGGAATTTGGGAGAAGAATAAGAAGAAGGAACAATTACCGAATCAAGTTCGCAGGACAAAGATGGCACACCCGCCAAGTTAGGCTCGCAGGCCAAGAGATTTTCATCAAATTTAACATCTCTTCTAATGATTATATCATGTGAATGGGGTTGAAGAAGTCTATAACCTTTTACATATTTAGAATATCCAACAAATATGCATTTTTCACTTTTAGGCTATAATGCTTTCCATTTTTCATCTGGAATGTGAGCCCATGCTTCACAACCAAACACACAAAAGTGAATTACATCTAGTTTAATTTTACTCCATGCTTATTCTAGTGTTATACCTTATAAACCTTTAGTCGGTGTGCAATTAACTATGTAATTTGCACAATTTATGGCCTCAGCCAAATATTGAAGACTTAGTCCCTTAGATTGGATCATACATTAGCCATTTCTTTTAAAGTGCGGTTCTTCTGTTCAGCTACACCATTTTTTTGTGGTGTATATGGAACAGTGTGTTGTTGTTGGATTCCTTATTCAGTGCAGAAATTAGTGTTGGTCAAATTTTAGGAAAACCCGGGTTTACTTTATTGTACCAACAATACCCCTAGCTCACTGGCCCTTTCGGCGACAGACCACAGAACAGCCTAAAGTCTCACCTGAAGTGATCTTAGATGGGGTGGCTGAAGACTCAAGTGTCTTCAACCGGGTTCTGTAGCATCCTAGGGTCTCATGACTCTTCTTAGCCAGCAGGATCTCTCTACGAGGGAAATCTCTCTTTCTAGCTGGCGCTGGTAGGGAGCGGACTCTTATCGTGGCATATCCTCTATGGTGATGCACAAAATTAATCTTCTACTCAGATCCTTCCCTATGATATCTCACACTATAGCTCCTCAGACGATGCAATGTCACCTTTCTATGCTATAATATGTCCTATAATGAGGCTCAATATGTGTATCAACTCTCAAGGTCCTGTGACCTCCTTCCTGGGTCTAATATCTCTGTTAACCTTCACAAGGGTGTTAAACCACTTCACTTAAACCTCTGTAGTTTAACATGCTAACATCAACTACACTGAACTTGCGGAACTCATATACCGGAGTCACCTAACGCTGTAATTGTCAACTATCATGAATCAAGCACTGATAAACTCATATATAGGCTACTTTATACATTCAACTTAAATTTAACCTTATATGTGCTATAAACTGAAGCATAACATACATACATTCATCAACTGATAAGCAACATTCATGTAACAGGTAACAGATAGCAAACAGGTAAAACAAAATCACATGAACAGTTGCACAACACACGGGTTTTACGTGGTTCACTTCCAGGGGGGAAGCTACAACCACAAGAGCTGGTTTTTATCTTATATATTGAGAGAGTAAACATAGTTCCGCTGCAACATATTATGCAACTTGAGATCTTATAGGAAACTCCACACACACAACCAGGAGCCCTTCTCTCTTAGATATCTTCTCCTTCTATATTGTCTTCTCCTTACAATATACTCTTCCTCTCTCTCTCTCTCTCAATCCCTGTGGATTGTTACATTCAGGCTCAAGGAACCAGCTACTAGTTGCAGTAAGATAATACAGACTTAACAACAAAACCAGAGCTTGACTCAAAGAATAGCTAACTTACCACTAGCTAATTGTCTATCTGAATGTTTGGCTAGCTAACCTTTCATAATACAAAATAAATGCTTATATAGGAATCCCAAAGGTCTCACCCTGTTACAACACTGTGGGCCTTTCCCAACAGTAACACAAAAACCCTAACTGTGACAGTCAGCCTATCTGTACTTGAACTACCGCTTTCTATCACACCACAGCGTTTTGCAGTCTTCCACGCTTCCTGACACTGATCGTGGGTATGGGCACCACTTCCTCAGTCACTCCATTTCTGTCCTTTGTCTTCAATACCTCATCCCATTGCTCCTTTTCCTTTATGAGGGTAGCTAAGCCCTCCTGTATTTGCTGCTGCCTTAAGTGTAGTGGTTGAGCTCTCTCTTCTTGGCCACTTGGGTACTATTTCCTTTGACTCTCTTCTTCCGATATAGCAGATTTTCCTGTAGCTGTGAGGTCCTACTCCAACAGTCCCCTAACACTTACTTGTGGCTCATCCCTGAGCCACTAACAACTGGTTTCTCATGCTGTAGCTTCTCCTTGGCTTCTTGCGAAGTCCTTGTAAGTATTTCTCGATGTCCTGCGACTTCTTTATCCATAACTTTGACACACTCTTGTGCTGTTTCAAGCATAGATTGACTAATGACAGAGTCTTCTGTATCATCAATATCACTTTTGCTTGTAGTGAAATCCTTAACCTTCTGCTCAACCACATCAACCAGCTCTGTGATTTGTTCCTGATATGGTTGAAGCAGGTTATTGAATTGTATCTCTTTTTCTCTCAACCGCTGCGCTTCCTGTTGCAAATGGTTCATCTCTGTCGTCTTCTTCATCTTTGCAAGAGCTCCTAAGCTCTTCACTTCTTCCTTCATTGCTGTTGTGGCCTTCTCTATGTTTTGGATACTCTGCTGCAATTCCAGTCTATCTGGGATCCAAACCACCCCTTCCATTTCTCATGGCTGCTTATACTATGTGCATTTGTCGGATGGAAAGAGCCGCTCCATACCCAGTTTCTACAGCTACGAAGTGGCGAGCCCAGAGGCACATACTATGCAAACTTATGGCAGAGCAATAGCCCAGCCAAGAAAAAGATCAATATGATAGTATTCTATGAATACTATAAACTATTGAAGAGAGTCATCCAAGAGACACCCTGGATCGGCACAGAGATTGTGGACATGTATGATAATCAGCTTGATTTCATGGCAGACAGCCACACAATCTACGTAAGGTCAAAAGGGTTTAGAATGGATAACTAGGCAAATGGTTCATTCAGGATGACATCGCAGGATATAGAAGATGTCATCAAAGACTTTGATGAAGAGTGGAAGAAGGCATTAGAAGATTCCACAGCACTACCATCAAGTACTACACAGACAGACCCATTGGACAAAGGAAAAGACAAAGTGGCGTCCAAGACAAAAGATACAGCAGAAGTGCCACCACCGGCACAAAAGAGGAAAGATGTAGAAGAGGTGCCACCAGGGGCACCAAAGAAGAAAAAATCAAAATCCTCAAAGGCACCTATAGAGACCGCACTAAAGGAGGATGACTATGAACTCATTGCAATGAGATTGCAGGACGCGATGCGGACATCGTAGGAAAAGCTGTAGAGCACGATTGATAAGCAGCTTTTGGAGTTAAAAGCACTAACTGAGAAGACTTCCACAATGTAGATTCCACTATTCAAGGCGATGGTAGGAGAAATTTCAACACCATTGACTTCCCGCAAGGAAGTCTTGGCAAAGGATCACATCAATACAGTGCTGATACCGTCAGGGAGTATCTGACTCCCTGCTCCGATGATCGATGTACAGATACAGGTTAGACAACCTGTCGAGGTTAATCTAGCCCAGTTCCTTGTTGATCGATTATAGATGATCCAGCAACAGATAGCTGCAGAACTCAGGGATAGAGAGCTTGCGACTTATAAATAGAACACTTAGCTGAGGAAACATAATGTAGAGCCCACCACAGGATTTCATAAAAAGGTGGAAGAGTTAAGAGTACATGAAGAAAGAAAATAGGATCTAAGTCAAGTCTTGCAGAACATCACATTGGAGTTACCCCAGTGTAACATAGTGTTTGCCTTACCTCTAACGCAGAAGGTAAGAATAATTGCAGGTAGAGCAAAGGCTCTGGAAGAAACAGTGACCAAGATGGAGGAAGACTACAAAGTGCAGATTGTTGAGCTTGAGGCTTGACCACCAGGCACACCTCAGGCCGACAAGGAAGAAAGGGCAGAGGCCTTTAGACTCACTACAACACAGACCTAGGTTTCCTTTAATGTACCAACAATACCCCTAGCTCACTGGCCCTTTTGGTGATAGACCATAGAACGGCCTGAAGTCTCACCCGAAGTGATCTTAGATGGGGTGGCTGAAGACTCAGGTGTCTTCAACTGGGTTCTATAGCATCTAGGGTCTCATGACTCTTCTTAGCTAGCAGGATCTCTCTACGAGGGCGATCTCTCCTTCTAGATGGCGCTGGTAGGGAGCGGACTCTTATCGCATCGCATCCTCTATGGCGATACGCAAACTTACTCTTTTTCTCAACTCCTTCCCTGCGATATCTCACACCACAGCTCCTCAGATGACGCGATATCACCTTTCTATGATGTAATATGTCCTATAATGAGGCTCAATATGAATATCAACTCTCAAGGTCCTGTGACCTCCTTCCTGGGTCTAATAACTTTGTTAACCTTCACAAGGGTGTTAAACCACTTCACTTAAACCTCTACAGTTTAACACGCTAACATCAACTACACTGAACTCGCAGAAATCATATACTGGAGTCACCTAACGCTGTAACTATCAACTATCATGAATCAAGCACTGATAAACTCATATACATGCTACTTGATACATTCAAATTGCGTTCAACCTTCTATGTGCTATAAACTGAAGCATAACATGCATACATTCATCCACTGATATGCAACATTCATGTAACAGGTAACAGATAGCAAACAGGTAAAACACAATCACATGAACAGTTGCACAACACACGGATTTTACATGGTTCACTTCTAGAGGGGAAGCTACGTCCATGGGAACTGGTTTTTATCTTATATCTTAAGAGAGTAAACACAATTCTGCTACAACCTATTATGCATCTTGAGATATTCTGGGAAACTCGACACACACAACCGGGAGCCCTTCTCTCTTAGATCTCTTCTCCTTCTATATTGTCTTCTCCTTACAATATACTCTTCCTCTCTCTCTCTCTCTCTCAATCCCTGTGGATTGTTACATTCATGCTCAAGGAGCCAGCTACTAGTTGCAGTAAGATAATACAGACTTAACTACAGAACCAGAGCTCAACTCAAAGAATAGCTAACTGACCACTGGCTAATTGTCTATCTGAATGTTTGGCTAGCTAACCTTTCATAATACAAAATACATGATTATATAGGTGGCCCAAAGGTCTCACCCTGTTAAAACACTGTGCGCCTTTCCCAACAGTAACCCAAAAAACCTAACTGTGACAGTCGGCCTATCTGTACTTGAACTGTCACTTTCCGTCACACCACAGCTTTCTGCAGTCTTCCATGCTTCCCGGCGTTGATCGTGGGTATGGGCACCGCTTCCTCGGTCGCTCCCCTTCTATCCTTTGTCTTCAATAACTCGGCCCGTTGCTCCTTTTCCTTTATGAGGGTAGTTGAGCCCTCCTGTCTTCGCCGCTTCCTTAAGTGCAGTGGTTGAGCTCTCTCTTCTCGGCCGCTCGGGTACTGTTTCCTTTGACTCTCTTCTTCTGATATAGCATCTTTTCATGTAGCTACGGGGCCCTGCTCCAACAATTGGTGAACTTGTTGTTAACATATTCTCCTCCATTGTCAGATCTTAACTTAATAATTTGATGTCCAGATTTTTTTTCAACAAGGTCCTTGTAGGGAAAGAACATGTTAAGTACTTCACTCTTAAGCTTTAGGAAGTAAACCTAAGTGCATCTAGAGTAGTCATCAATGAAAGTTAAGAAATACTTGAAACCAAAAAAGGATGTATATGGAAGAGGGCCACACAAGTCACTATGCACAAGCTCCAAGGGAACTAAGGCGTGCCAAGAGGCACGTTTGTCAAAACTGTACCGATGATTTTTTTCAAGTACACAACCAGAAGAAACAACATCCTTGCAAGATGCCATTGGAATACCAGTCACCATATTGGCTTTACATAGTTGTTGTAATGAGCGATAATTTAAGTGAGCAAATCGCTCAAGACAAAGTTTTCTCAAGTTATCAATATGAGCAACAAAAACTGAAGGAAAAGGTGATGACCCAAATTTGTTAAATTTGTACAACCTGGTAATATCATCAACAATTCCAGTAGCAAGGAAATTTTGAGGATTTTTAAAATCCTTGATTACAACTTGGTGAGCTGTAAACATCACAGTTTTAGCTTGACCTGAATGAGTAATTTGATAGATTGATAACAAATTGTAGGAAATTTTTGGAACACATAGTACATCACTGAAATTACCATTTTCTACTGGAACTGTTCCATATCCTACAACAGTTAGAGATTTATCATCACCAACACATATTTGTTTGTTGTTACATTCATGCATAGTAGAAAAGATGGCTTGATCCTTAGCCATATGATAAGATGCTCTTGAATCAATGAGCCATTCAATTGAAGTAGAAGAAGAAAATTCAGTATAAGAGTAACAAGAAGCAAAAAGTGCATGTCCATGAGAGGTATATTCTGAAGATGAATCTAGGATGATGTGGTGCTTCTTCATTGCTACTTCTAAGGCTACCATCTTCTCGAAACAGTTAGATTCATCATGATTATCTCTCCCACAAAAATTGCAATGACGCTCAATATTCTTTCCTTTTGTCTTGGATCCTTTGTCATTTTTTGAAGAAGGAGTTGACTGAGAGGGTTTGGGACCCTTGTTGTTTGGCTTATTATTGTGAAAATTCTATTTCTTGGGAGGCTTGGACTTTTATTTCTATTTGGACAATAAGGATTTTTGAGATGTATTTGCATTGTTAATTATTCCAAGATGAATGAGATTATCTAGCTCTCTAATTAAGGAATCACAAAAGGATTCAAGACTAGGCTCTTGATAGCTAGCTGCAGTCAAGGATTCTTTCATGGAGTAGAATGTAGATACAAATATAGAATATGCAGGTCCAAGTTCGAAAATAATATGATAAATAAATTGTTCATCTTCTTTCTTAATCTTGCATTCTGCAGATAAGAGTCCAAAAGTTTTATACCTAGATAAATAGTCTTGAATGCATGAAAAATAATTTGGATTCAAGGAAATCAACTCATTCTCAAGTTGATGACCCCAAATTTCATTGTGTTTACCAAACAGAGATTCTAACTTTTCCCATGCTTGATTCAGTTCATCAATTCCAGATATTTGGAAACGAAAATTAGTAGAGATTGACATCCCAATCAATCCACGAGATTCATCACATCTATTTTCCCATTTAATTTTCTTATCATCATCAGTGGGTTCTATTTCTTTCTCTGAGGTTGTCCTAAAAAGTCCCCTACTTCACATAACATCCTCCATATGCTATTTCCATGAGAAATAGTTAGAACTTGTAAGTATAATATCACAAGGGGTGGCCATACTATAAAATAATGGATGAAAGAACAAAAACTAATTGTATGGATGCAAAGAGGTCAAAACATATGCAGTTTTTAAAAAAAGGCATTGAAAACTTATTCTAGAAGATGAAGTTATGCTTGATCAAAGAAAATGTTGAAGATATCCCCAATAGTGACATGGCAGATATTAACTTGACCAACTAAAAAAAGAACCCCCCTCTTCCCAATATCAACCTTTGACAATCACTTTACAATAAAGTTGCTTTTAATTGAATCACTTTTGTAGAATAAGTGATGTTCACTTTTACAATAATGTTACTTTAAATAGTGCGGCAATAAATTAGAAGACTTAAGTGACTCACTTTTTATTTTATTTTATTTAAGTGAGATGCACTTTTACAATAAAGTAACTTGGAAATAGAAATTGCATGCACTAAAACGTAGCTTAATAAGACTTGAACTAAAGACCTATTAAGGAATAAAACAACTTTGGACCAAGTGATCTAAGTTTAAAAGGTACGTTAAACATAGACGGGTTCACCTGATAGCTACAAATCATGTGATGAGGTACCTAAAATGTACCATAGACTTGGTACTTTATTATGGTAGAGATCATGACTACAGATTGTATGAATATATAGATTTAGATTGGGAAGGAAGTGCTGCAGACACAAAGATCACCTTAGGTGGATGATGTTGTCTGGGATCTGCCATGATATCATGGTTTAGTAAGAAGCAGTCTAGTGTTTATCTAAGTACATATAAAGAAGAGTACATCTCACAACTTGATCTGCTATTTGGGAAGCCATATGGCTTCAGAACTATGATCGCATGACTACTTGACATGGATTTGTATACCACAATGATTATTTGTGACAATGAGAGTTACATAAAGATGATAAAGAATCATATGGGATATGGTACTGAAGGGAGATATAAAACTCCAGTATGTGATTACTGATGAGAAAGTTGCTGATGTGTTGACCAAGATTTCGTGACAAGCTTGGTGTAGTTTGAAAAGACTTTCCTTGCAAGGAGGAAAAGTGATAATGATACTACATACTTTAATTGCAAAGAAAAATAGTGATGTTGATATAGGCATTTCCTCGCAAGGAGGAACGACGAAGATATGCACCCTTCTTGAAATGGAGAAATAGGTCGAAGATATGGACCCTTCTTAGAAAGGATAAATAGGTCAAAGATATGGACCCTTCTCAGAAAGGAGAAATAGCTCGAAGATATGGACCCTTCTCAAAAAGGGGAAATTGGTCAAATATATGGAACCTTCTTGGAAAGGAGAATCAGGTCAAATATACAAACTCTCTACAAAAAGGAAGAACAACTTGAATATATGAACCTTCTTTAGAAAAAAGGAAAAAGTCGAAGATATGGACTCTCCTTGGAAAGGAATAACAGGTCGAAGATATAAACCCTCCTTGGACAAAGAGGGATCATGTTCATAATACATATCCTCTTGAAAAATGGTGAGTGATGATGAGATTGGCATCGATTATGGAATGGCAGTGATGCTCCAGAATGAAAGAGGTGAAGTGCGCCTGAATATGCTGACAAGGTCCGTGTTAAAATAGTAGTAACCAGGAATGTCTTCCTACATGCATGTGTTCTTGGACATAGAATAATTAAATTAGGAAACCAGTTGTAGTAAATTTAGTTTTCCTAAGTTTAATTTTGAAAATAAATTAAAGCGATCTAGATTAACTTTAGTGAAACACTAGTTAAAGTGAAAGTGAAATTAGGGTTTTTGCTTTACCGAAAGTTACAAAAGAGATGTCAATTCGTGGAGAGGACACCAACACTTGTATTACAATAGAGATAGGATACATATAGGGAGAGAAATTAAGATAGAGGATTTAGCTGAGAAGATGGAGGAGCGAGTAGCAGGATCAACGAGCTTTGTACATCTGGGTCATACACTCACACAGGAGGATGTTGAGGTTTAGCAGGATTTTCCTAGTGATTCTCCTGGGTACTACATTCACCAAGTTTGGGTGAATTTGCAATGATTGTAACATTCCATATTTTCTCATATTAAAATCTATATATGATTGTTGCATCGATTTTCCCATCTTAGGTTTTCTAGGGGTTTTCGCACCCAAAATAATAGTGTCAATATTGTGATGTGATGTTGTGATTTATTTCTCAGTTTAATATTCCGCTACATACTATAAAATATATTCATGTGTGGTTATCAATAAAGATTTGCATGTGTTGTTTATCCCTACTTTAAATATTAAAGAAAAATTTACATGATATGAGATCTCTGGTGAGCTAAAGCTGTGAGATTTGGAGGACTTGTGATATGTTGGAAACGGGTTTTGGATACATTATTTGCATAGCATCATGGATGTTTTGCATGATAAAAGACACTAGGAAACTTAAATATGGTGTATGTTATGGAGAGAAACTTCCTATGGCTTGGGTTGTACCACAACATACATCTTTGACACTAGAAAACAATATTTCCAAATATGAAAGAGAAACCAACCATATAACACTAAGGGATAGTGAATTGTACCTTTTTTTGGATGGTAGAAGTAGATCCCCATTGAGATTTTCCAATTCACACTTGCATTAACAATTTTCTCTCAACAACAACACATAAGACAAGCATGATCTATAATAATGTGTTAGACATAATCTAGCATATATATTCAACAATGTATAAGCAATTAAATACATCCATGGATTCAATATTCATATTTAAATGCACATAATTGGACAGGAAAATATATTTATATTAATAAAATCAGAAATTACAATAATGACAAGCTATGTCGGAACATCTACGAATCAGAGAAATCGAGTCCTCCACCTCGGCCTCCACCACCTCAATCCTACATCTCTTTATAGAAAGATCATAAGAAAAGGAAAGCTTGGGAAGAACACAAAGTGCTCCAAAGGGACAAAGGGATGCAGACTCAAGTATATGCAAACTGAGGCAACAATGGACTATAGTTTCTTTGCTCTTTAATTCATCCTCTTCAATGTATCCATGGGGTTCCTCATATACCACTCCAAAATGGTAATCGAGGGTTGAATCCAAGCGATCTAAAGGAATATGGAAGTCCAAGAGTCAGGATCTTCTGACACATATGAGGAAAACTCCAAAAATATTTGTACTTATGCACACATCCCGATGTATGCATGTTTGAAGTCCAAAGTCGCGTACAATAATAAAAAGTGTTTTTTAGGGATGAAATTGGAACATCAAAGTATAATATAATTCCATGGGGTATAAAGAGTCTGCAGAGGGAAATGGAAGGCCATAAATATGTGATTAACCATGTGTGGTAAAATATGCTTTAAAAGATGCCTCCTAATGTGTGAGGTCAGAAGGGTAACATGATGCCCAAAATACATTATAAAATCTATCCCAGAAGTGGAGTAATTAATACCCAGGTCGAAGAATGAACCACTCATCAGTATAATACAATAATCAATATTTTTATGTGACTTCAAATACATATAGAAGTCCCGAATACATAAGAGTACAATGGCCATGAATAGGAATGATATACAAAATGTGACATGTGTGGTAATCTCCACGTACAATATACAATAGATCAAAATATCCAAAGTGGAATATGATATCTAATAGATCAAGATCTCCATAGTGGATGAAGATATTTGATATACACTAGAATCAAATCACGAGAGCTAATATCTCATTAACATTGGCACGATCAAGGAGGTAGCATATATGGAATGCCACCAAGCTAGAAGGTCTTCTACATGAATCGCTACGAGTACATGTCCTACTATGAAAATAGACGTATCAAGGTCGAACATAGTAATCCATCATCTGATTACCTGTCATTCATGTATATTTTTAACAGATGCGAGATCACCCATGGATAATGAAAATGGGAATCAAGGTAGAGAGTCCAATCTAACAAGTGTGAATAGATGTATTGAGGTCGAACACTTGGAAGAATCCGTTGATCAGGGGACAATGATGTATTCCTCAAACTATCAATGGTGAGAGAACCTACCACTGATGACTATAATTATCAAGGCACTCAAATGACTCTAGACTCCTATTATAGAATAAATGATCTGAATTCAATGGAATGGAATCTGCTGGAAGGAAATAATTAAGGCATTGCCCATCAACCAACACGAGGTACTCAACAATGATGTATAATGTGGAATAAATTGAACAAGATGTGCATGAACTATTAACAGTACCAGTAATGACCGATAGGAAAATTCAAGATAGCTAAGGAATGGCCGACTTAGGATTCAACTTCCTTTGAACAAGAGCATAAAGGAAAATGGTGATTGAAGGTAGGAAGCATGGACTCGATATTCAAATTGGGACATATCTGTGACACATGAAGCATCAACAGAGGCTCCATATGGACTGGAATATTTACCAATTGATGGAGATAAACTCAAAGTAACGATTACAACTCCTAAATTCAAACTAATAAACCAACCAATGGATGTGATATATAGTGCTCTGTCGAAGGAAACATGACTCTATTGCTACCAATGATAACATCGTTTCCTATCCATATTTTTGTTTTTGTTTTTTTAAATTGGACCTTTTTTTGGATATTTTGAAAATCTTGAAAAACAAAAAAAGTGGTTTATAGTACAAATATAGGAGGAGACAAGTGTTAGGGGACAATAAAACTAGTTCCAAGCAGTGCAACATTCCTATGCTCAATGCAAGGATATATGTGCAGGATAATGACACTCGGCAGAAGGTCTCCTCATGGTAAAAGGGGTGATCAAGCTATAAAATATATGTAAAAAGGATCCACTTGGATAGACATGAGACAAGCTCAGGCGATATGGATGATAAATCAAAGTGAAGGAGATGATATAAATCTCAAGAAGGAAAGAAAAAATTATGAAAATGGAATTACAACTTGATATATACAAGGGAGTCCCACAACATAAAGGATAAATGTCAGCATGGGCATGAAATGCAAAAGAGTATCTAACTAGGGCACCCATGTATAAGAAATCCCTACCATTGACATAACGAAACTTCTAACAGTAGCATGAAGGTTCTGTGACATCATGGAATGGGTTTGTACCTAAGGTTAAGATGAAATGGTCATAAGGTCATGCAAAATGTAGGCAGATGTAAAATCCTAACCTATATGGCATTTTAGATAGGATACCTATAATAGGAACGAACAGATCGAAGACTCGGTCAAACCCTACTCAAAATGGGATCCTACAACATCATATTAATCCAAATGGTTCAAAATGGTTAAAAACAATAAAAAACTATAGGAAGTGTGTAAAAATTTCAAAACATTTCTAGAAAATAGTGAAAAAATAAAAAATTTCATACCATTTTGAAAACTCACCCACCATAGTGCTTTTTTATCCATAATTTTAAGAGTTGATTCTAAGAGCATCATCCGGTGAAATCACTCCATTTTTTTTTTAGGTAATTACTCATGCCCTCCTCTTTCAATTTCATTCATAAATTTTTAGTTTTAATGGTCAATTTTTTTACTTAATCCATCCCAAATAGTGTGTTTTGGCCCATGTGGAAATCGGGTCTTTTTTCCATGTATAGGGATGGGTATACATGGAAAACACCATAATACCCACATACATACATGGTTGTTTTGTATACAGTCATGTAAAAGGTCGCAAACATGATTTTCAATGGAAAACACTCATGAAACTTNNNAGAGAGAGAGAGAGAGAGAGAGAGAGAGAGAGAGAGAGAATGGTGATGTTGAAGAGGCTGTGTAGGCTAATCTCATGGCTCAGCAAGCACTCAGGGCTTGTGGTTTATATAAGTTTTTGCATCTTGGAATCTTGGGGGAAAATCCAAGGGTACTCTAGCTACTAGTAAATTATTGGGATCCATACTCAGAGACCTTTTAGTTGTATTGCATGTCACTCAGCATCGAACTTGAGGAAATATACCTTATCACAGGTTTGTCCCATCGAGGGGAGGTGGTGAATCTTTGATCCCATGGAGGCAGGTTGACTATAGAGGAGTACATAGTTGTGTATTTGCTTCCTAATACAGAGAAGGTTTAGAGTCAAATACTGACAAGCTCAGTCTAGAACCTTGGGATAAAAGCCATACTATTGGCATTAGGAAGGATTCTAGGTTTAGCATCACTCCACTAGTCATCAAGGCCAATGATGTTCTATTCCATAGAGTGCACATGAGCTATGATATATGATTGGAGTACCTCCTTGATAAGCAACATGAACCAATAACTCAGTGATTGCAATATGGGAAGGGTATGGAACTTTGGGTTTAATAGCATACCGAGTACTTTCTTTTTCGAGCAGGTGCTAGGGATAAGCCCTAGAGTTGACATTTCTCCACATGAAATTAGGTATCCGTATCAACTACGCTGGGCCAATTTCATGTAGAGATTGGGAGGGGGAAGGGTGGCTAACCCCTATCCAGCAGACTTATTTCTCTAGTGGCAGAGACAGATCGTCACCATAGATGACTATTCCTATGTAGTGATCGACGACGATGAGATGGATTTACTTGTCATTGACAGAAGGGAAGAGATATTGATATCATTGGTTTGGGTTCAGAGGAGACGCTCCAAAGAATCCACACAAACTTCATTCACTTAACATAGAGGGTTCCCATGGCACATGTCAAGCACTTTCCTGAGACCATGCAGCGCTAGGTGGCTAGAGTACCATGTTAGATTTTTATCATTTAATCAATATGATCTAGGATCCTATCGAAGAGAATAACATGCATAGTAGTAATCAAAAGAGATAAGAGACACAAAGAGTTTTACTTGGGGAAACCATAAAGGATAAAACCATGCAACTTCCTCAGAGATAGAATGAGCACCAATAGCAAAAGTAAAACCCAAAAACACAAAGATGATCTTCGACAGTTGATCTCTCTCTCACTTGTGTGAGCTCCTCCTCTCTCCCTCATGCACTATGGTTGAGTGAGTGTGTGTTCCAAATAGAGAGTAGCGATCTCTATTTATACTAGTTTTCCACTTGACAATTACTTACTAGGGTCGACTTCTCTAGGAGATTCTAATAACCCTAATACCCCTCAACTGTGGGGACTATTTCCCCAACTTACAATGTAGGGTTGTCCTCCATGAATTTACATGAATGCATTATATTAATTACTCTCTCGATCGGAACATCAGGGTAAATGAAATACAATATAAGATATACAAGTGAATACATTCTGAAGTTACAAATACATCAACACCCCCTCTTAACTAGCAATGTATTCTCTTGACACAGTTCATCAGCACAAGTCTTCATCACTCGATCATCATCAAATATGTATCATCATCAAAGATGGATCATTATCATCATCACTACTCCCACTATCTTGAGCAAATGTGTTATCTCTCAATTCTATTCATCATAGGAATTTTTAAAGAGTGACCCCTTTTTCATGCTCGTTGTAGGCCTAGCCTCCATTTAGGTATTCATCTTCTTCGGTGCTTATATCTAATGATGGGAGGTCCAACTTGCCACCATGTCAGAAATACCCAATGTTTACATCTAACCATGGGAGTCTCAGTATTCCACCATGTCAGAAAGGCCCAACACTTACATCTAACCATGGGAGGCCTAGCCTTCCACCATGTCAGAAAATCTCAGTGCTTACATCCGATCATGGGAGGGTGAGCCTACCACCATGTTGGAAAGTATGATCACTTTTATCCGACCATGGGAAACCCATCTTGCCACCATGTCCAAAAGTCCCAACACCTACATCTAACCATGGGAGGCCCAGCCTGCCACCATATCAAAAAGGCTTAGTGCTTACATCCGACCATGGGAGGCATAGCATGCCACCATGTCGAAAAATCCCAATGCTTACATCCAACCATGGGAGGCCTAGCCTACCACCATGTTGGAAAGGCCCAATGCTTACATCCGACCATTGGAGGCCCATCCTGCCACCATGTTGGAAAGGCACTACACTTACATCCAACCATGGGATTCCCATCCTACCACCATGTTGAAAAGGCTCCACACTTACATCTAACCATGGGAGGAACCAATCCTACCACCATGTCAGAAAGGCTCTCAGACTCATTACTTCTCCTTGGAAGGAAACTCGATCTGGAGAACACGAAGCTTCTCCCTGAGCTACTCAAACTTCACTTTGGCCATTTCTAGCATAGAATAACATGAGGATGATTACATCCAAGGATAACTTGTGACCTTTTCCAGGACTTATTACATGTGAGGATAACCTACAAGCCTATTTATGTCTAATCAACCTACGAGATTCGCCAGGATTTTATGCTCAAAAACCTATCTCATCGACTATGCTAGAACTCCCTCTTTTGAGAGATCTCAATCTGGATCACATACTGGAGCTTCACTAATCCTCTTTGCATCATAAAAAAATGCAAGTCAGATCAATCAAATCAAATAGTATTTTTCAAAAGAAACATACTACCTACCAAATAGATGAGCAAGTGGCAACATATTTTTCCTTCGATGTACTCAGCTCCATTTAGGACTCCGTCATGCCAAACCAATAACCCAAACTGGATCTCAAACTGAAGAAGAATTCCAAGGTGATATTCTTCTCAATGGTACTACCTTCCCAATCTTAATTCACATAACCCTCTAGGTTAATATTCTGATTCGCTTCATATTTGAGCCCATAGTCAACTATACCCTTCAGGTACCTCACTGCAATATTTGCAACCAGGTCAACATGCCTCGGTTCCATTAGGAACATCAATGAACAAATCATATGACGATACATCATGGCATCAGCCATCTTTGATGAAGCATCACTCAATAGCTTCATGTTAAATGCAATAGGTGTGGCCATGGCCTTGTAGTCATCTTCCCAAAACTCTTCAGGATCTTCGCTACATACTTCCCTTGTCCAAGGGAGATTCCATTTGCACTTTGCCACACCTCCATTCCTAGAAAGTAGTGCGTCATACCCAATTGCTTCATCTCAAACTCGACATGAAGTCTCCTTCTTGTATGTTTAATGGGTTCCTCTTTTCCTACCAAGAACAACTCATCAACATATAACATGAGAATCAATGGTATTCCATATTCAACCTTGAAGCAAAGGTTGGAATTTTCTTTACTCTTAGTAAATCCTAGAGCCATTAGTAAGTTGTCAATCCTATCATACAACATCGAACCCTAGGATCTTCTGCAGTCACACCCTCTGAAGTGGAGCATCATTCTCCCTCTACCTTTCATACTCTATGTATTGAAACATTCTGTACTGGAGTGACAAGTAGCTTCCTATGCTACTAATATTCTATGTATCCATCTAGGGTCACTATATACCAAGATCGTCTATCTTGAACCTTTTTCAAAATTTCTTCTTGCACCCATATGTGAGATTTTCATTCTCTATAGACTTTCATATTCAAACTTGTAGCAAAGTTAAATATATTCATTACTTTAGGTGATCTCCTAGCTCCTGATTTATGTGTTATCCCATGGGTTCCTTCTGAGCTCGTACAAGTCCTTCTTTAATTTTCACACATGAGTCTTCTTGTCATGTGTCTCAACTCTCAGTGGCTGCAAATGTCTCTCCGTAGTCTATTCCTTCCTTCTATGAGAAGCCTTGTGCTACAGATATTTCCTTCTATCTCACAATTTTTCCATCTACTGCATTTTGGATATTGTAGATCCATATGGAAGAAACCACATAATTCCCTTATACATCATTCTTCTTGAACTGTCGTCACTTGTTCTTCAGAAAAAGCCTCATCCTTATTTTCTTGTAGGTGATTGTACACAATATTTCTTACAAGTCAAATGCACCAGTTGTATGGTTAGAATCATTTCATAAGGCATATTCACAATGGAGATGTATTATGCATAAAGATATAATCATGCAACTATTTTATCCAATACAACATTCATCCATATCTCATGGAAACATTCTAGATGCCTTCCATCTCTACCATGACATCATTGAGATTGTGCACTAATCCAATATGTTAGCAAAGAGGTTTCATTCTAAATAAGTAGCAATGGAGAGTTGTATAACACCATGGGATATTTACCCATCACATCCATATTAGTAGTATATCGTCATTAATGCAAACATTTTATCATTCATAACACATCAACTGAATATAAACAAATTCATAACCAAAAAATATCATGAAATGAAAATTGAACACTTACCTTTATTTGTTTCATGGGTAGACTCCTTATTTCAGCTTCATGAACTTCTTCATTCATAACATCATAATTTCTTATCCAAATCCTAATATGGATAAGAGGTTCTTCGGGAATTAATTTCTTCATATTCCTCCTTGCTTGAGGGATATTCTTTGAATCGTGAGCACTTGATCTTCAGTTTATCCCACATTCTCTTCTCTTATTATGAGTCGAGATTCTTCTTGTGTGCACTCCTTCAAGAGTCTGCTGAAGGTAATCACTTTCTTCTGGTACACATTCCTCTAATGAATGAATCCCATGATCCTGAGATGCCATTCAAAGTCGTTATAACAATATGTATTCTTATTTGATTGCTTCATCATAACATCAAAAAATTCATTTGGTGTCTTCAAGGATGAAACATGAGGAATGATATGATATTTAATAGAATCTACAATGATTCTCTTGGCTCTATCCTTGGCCTTATCTCCCTTTGGATCCTAGACCTTTCTTCCAATTTTGAGGTCTCTGTCTTGGTTTCGGAGCTAGCTGATCTAAAGTTTGTTACAGGAACCCTAGTTTTTAAAACTTGGAATATTTCATATCTTATTGGATAGAAATATGTGCCTCCTGAAGGAGAGCTGAGAAGCATACTCATTTTCCCAAAACTATGATCAGAAATGTAAAATATCTGATTCCCTAGTTTTCTTCAATTTCTTTTACATAATTTCATGATATTGTTTCTATGGTATCTCCTACATCACTAATCCTCCATGTCTGAAACATTTCACTCATATATCCTCCTTTGTCCTCTTTCCATCACCACAGGTTTTAGCATTATTGGTTTCACCAATTGGTAATTATGAGAGTTTTCCCAAGGTTACTTATTTCAGGACTGTTCAGCATAGCGAACTTGTACAGACTTCCACATGTCATTGTTTCACCTTAGGGGTATGAAAATTTTACCATAGAAATTAAATTCCATTCCCTATATGGAAAATATTGTGAAATTTCATTTGGAACTTCGTTTCCTGAGATATAAAAATTCTCCCAAGGTGTCCTGTTTAGGGATGAATCCTAGGAGAGGCTTAAACCCTGATTTGGAGGAATCATATATCCTGGAATATAGTGAATATGAGGTTTAAAATTTTACACAGGATAAATCAGGAATTTATATTCATCCTATAAAGGTTTCAGCTCATGATCCTTCTCCAACCTCAAGATATAGCGAATGCACAAAAATTACTATTTTTAATCTTTTAGGGTTTTCTGGTCCGGGGTCAAATTAGGGTTTGACTTTCCCGGAGTTTTACCCAACCAAATTTTTTGATCTTGGTCTCTAAATTTAGATTTTCAGGAGGAGAAAAATCCTATGCTGGGATCACTAAAAAATTCATGTTCTATGAAAATCCCTAATTTCTCGCATTAGTGATGGTCAAAAACTGAAAATGCCTGGAATCAAATTCTGCTTCTATAGAAAGATGCACCCCTCAATGGAGAGTTATCCTAGCCTCCGTTTATTGATGATCTATGGAGAGAGACCCAAAAAGTAAGAAGACATAGATCTTGTGGCTATGATACCATGTTATATTTTTATCTTTTAATCAATATGATCTAGGATCTTATATGAGAGAATAACATGCATAGCAATAATCACAAGAGACAAGAGACACAAAGATTTTTCCTCGGGAAAACAATAAATGAGAAAACCCCACAACTTCCTCATAGATAGAATGAGCACCAATAGAAAAAGTAAAACCCAAAAACACAAAGATGATCTTCGACAACTGATCTCTCGCTCACTTGTGCAAGATCCTCCTCTCTCACTCATGCGCTATAGTTGAGTGAGTGTGTGTTTCAAATAGAGAGTGCCAATCTCTATTTATACTAGTTTTCCAATTGACAATTACTTACCAGGCCCAAATTATCTAGGAGACTCTAATAACCCTAATAACCCTCAACTGTGGGCACTATTTCCTCGACTTAGAATGGAGGGTTAACCTCAACTCAATTGTTGGGACTATTTCCTCGACTTACAGCATAGGGTTAAAATTAATGACTTTACATGACTTTATTATATTAATGAATCTCCCTATTGGAACATCGAGGTACAGTGAAATACAATATAATATATACAAGTGAATACATTATGAATTTACAAATGCATCAACATACAACAGGAATGGGTTCGGTTACTTCACCATCTAGCTCGATCCGTGGTGTGCTACCATGATCAGCACCCTCCTCCACCTCAATCTTAGAGACCTAGGTGTATATTTTTTTTATGACCATGTAATATAATTTGGTGGATCAAAATCCCCAATTTTGTATATGAAACTTAGGTATTATGAAGTCACATTTTCTAGACTTAAAGAAAAAATATTTATGATGATCGATTATTATTCTATTGACATGTGTAAAATGTGTTTGTAAAATTCTTTTATCATCTATGAAACAAATTCCAATCTAGTAAATAGTTAGCATATGAATTGTCACGTCCCCAAGCCTCCGACCAACAAGGAGGACGCGATCTACGAGCTTAATAAGACCGGGCTAAGTGCCCATGAACATGTACAGGCTTGAATAAAATTCATAAACGGAATGCTTAAAGAGAATTTGAACTAAAAACATGCACACGGGAATGTTTATCACACATAGATGCATTTTTATCATCATACACAGCTACAATTATTTATCCTTGCACAGCGGAATCAACATGCAACTAAACAAGCATTCATTCACATATTCATCAATTTCCATTAACAGAAATTATAGAATTGCAGAGGTAAAATGCACAAGATCACTTATCTTATAATGAACTTCTTCCGCAACCAGCTACGTCGCTGCAACGTTCCTCCCAACCATAGGCCAGCGTGCTCATCAATCTCTCAGCAACGCTTCCACCCCCGAGCTGGGCATGATTCTCCAAGGAATAAGGGAACTAGCAGGCTTACACATAGCCAGGATACACAAAACACATAGCCAAGCCAACCAAGTTGGGTTTATCAGGCCATTAAGGAGCTGAAGAAGGAAATTGCTAAGCTGGTGAGCTCATTATAGAGCCAAGAACACCCACACCAAAACTAGCCTGACCTCTAAGACACCCATCCACACCCAACACAAGGAATCAGTCCCTTCTCTGCTACACAGTCCCTCAGGCCCTGCATTCCCTTCCAGTGCTATTCAGGGGTGATGGAGAAGAAGGCCAACCCTCTAGCTCTACCTGTGTGGTTTCTAGCACCAGGTTTATCAAGAAACTAAGCCAACACCCTTGCTCCCAATACAGTCTGAAGACCAACAATTGCACTCCGGCAATTAATTCAGCTCTCACAGCTTAAACAGGAAAACGAATTACACAACCCCAATGAAACAGCAAAAATGGCTCACAACATGGGGGAAACACACAGTCCTGAAGCTTATCAGGGAAACCAACTCACAGCAGGGAAAAACGTCCCAAATAGCCAGTGCGTGAGACCCAAAAGTCAGTGAGACAGCCAAAAACGTGAATGGCTCTTCACAGCCATGGTAAGAAACACATGAAATCACAAAAACGTGAATGGAGAACGCACCAGCATCTCCAAAAACATGAGGAAGGAAACCCAAGCCCTGGCATTACAAAAACGACCTCCAATCCATGGGAAAAATGAAGCAAAAAACCAAAATCGTGGATGGAAAGACACAGGAAAAACTCCAGCTGCCCCCAAAACGTGAGGAAACTGAAAAACGTGAATGCCTAGCAGAATGGCATACGTTTTTGGGCATTTTCCTTGCCAAGGAAGTCAGAACACGTTTTTCAAAAATGGGTCTCTGTCCAATTCGAATTTGGTTTCCCATACTCTTCCCCTTCCATGCAATAACTGCCTCAACCACATTCTGGCAGAAATAAATGATTGGGGAAAAAGACAAGAAAGGTAGTTGACAGTTTGATGGGTTCTCTCATGGACAGTTGGCTTTTCCCCATTGGCCCATAGGTTAAATATTTCACTCCCCTTATCCTTAGAAAATCATGCCCCATTCGATTTGGTTGCCGCGGCCGTAGCTGGTTGTGTCCATTAATTAAATTATGATGCATATGTACATAATGGCCAACATAATATGTGCCGCATGCCCCGATATTCAATCGGTGACAAATTTTAAATCCAAAACATAGCATAACTGATCAATGGTGGGGCCTTGGCCTTTAGCTCCACACCATGATCATTACAATATATACATCATATACATCTAATGTAACGGGGTCAAGACCGGGACGTGACATGAATCAACAACTTGATTAAAATTTCTTGTAATGTTAGTGTATGTTATGCTCTCAAATTGTCATTCTATCAATATTACATGCAATAATCTTTGAAAAAATGTCGGATCCCTGACATCATACAAGAAATTAAGTTGTGAGACCACTAACTACGAATCAATATGTACCTCAACAGAAAGGACATGATGTGAAATGGAATCATGCAATAACTCAATCATGACACTATATTCTGCAACATTGTTTGACAAAGGTCATAAACATAGGCCTCTTGAAGACAACACTTGAACCTTAGGAGTATAAATCACCCAAGAATTTGAAGCTGAATTTTGAGTGTGGAATCTAGCACCATCAACAAATCCTATGTGAACCGAAGAATCCATCGACATCTGCCATAACAAACGAAAGCTAATAAACAAACACGATTTCCATAAGAAGACAAAACTACGCTATGTAAAATATACAATAATATACAAAAAAATCATCCTTGGCTAAATATCATGGATAGTATTTCTTAAGATAGAGACCATTTCTAGGCTCCACCAAGGTAGTCCCTTCATAATCAACCAACTCATAGGCACCTTTCTCTAAGACACGCTTGACCACATAAGGACCATGCCACATTGGGTTAAAATTTCTTTCCCCCAAGGGTTCATTAGCTTGATCCCACAAAATGACCAATTCACCTTCACTAAACCTCCTAGGATAGATAGAATTATCATACTGGACCTTAACATGACACTTTTAACCTTAAGGGTCACTAAATCATCTCGATGCTGCTCATCAAGTTGCTCCAAGTGGACCAGACGTTCTTCCAATGTGGAAGTCTCTAGTAAAATCTTCACAACTAGCTTCAAAGATCAGATTTCACATTCAACCAGTAATACTGACTTGACCCCATGAAAAATTTGATAGGGACAAATACTGGTGGTAGTCTTGACTACGGTTCTATAGGCCGATAAAGAGGGATACAACATGATATGCCAATTAGTCTTTCTTTGTGCGATGGTTTGTTGGAGAATGGACTTAAGTGACTTGTTGAATGGTTCAACCTATCCATTTGCTTGAGGATAATAAGAAGAGGAATTCTCTTTCTTATACCCTAACTTCGACAACAACTCTTCCATCATTTTGTTCTTAAAGTTCCTGCCATGGTTAGTGACAATATCTCTCGAAATATCGAACCATGTGATAATCTGGTTAAATATGAAATGTGCATCTGTTTCACCGTCATATTTGATAGTGAGAATAGCCTCTACCCATTTTGTAAAGTAATCAACAACCATAATAATATGATGGTGACCCCTAGCCGAATCTGGGTTACAATCCATAAAATCGACCCCCCACTTGGTGAAGGGACTGATGGTGATAATGGGTTGCAAAGGGGCATGAAACAAGTGCATATTCTATGCAAACAATTGGAAAGGGATAACCCACTCTTGATCACATTAATGTAATATTTAAATATGGAAAAAAAAATAACCCACTCTTACAATTGTTTGGGATGTAGAAATCCTAGATAAATGACCACCACACACCCTTTCGTGGTAATCGTGAAGCATGACCTCAGCGTCCTCATGATTTAAGCAATGACGTAAAATGGAATCAACCCCAAAATGGTATAAAGTATCATCCAATATGAGGTAGTTCTTCACTGCATGACGTAGTCATCGACGCTCATCTTACAAAAGGTGAGTAGGAACCGTCAATGTTCGCAAATAAAAAATAATATCCCCATACCAAGGGTCTGCAGTTGAGATGAGAAATATATTCTCATCAAAAAGATAATCCTTATGAACCTCCCCTTCATCCAAATTTGGAAAATCTGATATGAGATCAACAAAAATTAATGATTTCTTTGACTTTTCTGAAACAAAATCAAGATCAAACTCTTGAAATACCACAATCCATATATTATACTTTCCCCCAATCATCCTTCTGATGAGGACAAATTGAAATGGATTAATGTGAGATACAACCAAATATTGGAGAAGGAGGATGTAATGCCTTAAACAATGAACCACATGGATGGTGTCTAAGGCTAGCTTCTCAACATGGGTATAGCAAAGCTATGCATCAATAAGGTTTTGGATAATATAGTAGATGACATGCTCATGGAGCTCCTCATCCTCTTGAACCAATACCATACCAATCATCTGTTGATATGCAACCACATAAATCAATAAGTCACGGCTATAGTCTGGTGTACTAAGCACGGGAGATGATGCCAAGGCTTTCTTCAAAGCATCGAAAGACTCTTGGGCTAACTCATCCCAGTATAAAGGGGTGTCTTTATTCAACAAACACATGAAGCCTTTGGTCAAATTGGAAAAATTGACCACAGACCTTCGCAAGAAGTTTTCCATTCCTTGTAAACATTGAAGATGTTGAATGTAACGCGGTGGATACAATTGAAGTATTTCCTCAACCTTCAAGGGATCGACTCTAATTCCCTCCTTGGACACAATGAATCCTAGTAAACGACCAACCTTCACACAAAAGACGCACTTATGAGGATTTAACCAAATTTGATAATGAAAACATTTTTCGAAAACCAATCTCAAATGAGAGTGAGGAGCTAGATCATCCAAATACACTTCAATAATGTTTTTAATATCATGAAAGGAAAAGGTAATGGCCCGTTTAAACGTAGCTATGGTGTTTTTAAGGCCGAAGGGAATCTTCCAATATGCAAAAGTTCTTCAAGGAAAAATAAATGCAGTCTTATGTTGGTCCTCAGTTTTAATCTCTATCTAATCATGTCTAGAAAATCCATCCATAAAATATAAAAACTCACTTCCCGCACACTCATCCAATATTTGATTAATAAATGGTGTATGGAAATTGCATTTAAGACATGCTTGATTTAAATCATGAAAATCAGTGCATATTTGAATTGTTCCCTACTTCTTATCCATTAGAACACGATTTGAAACCCACTCTGTCAAGGGAATGAGATAGATGAAACCAACTTTGAGCAACTTCTCTATCTTCGCTTTAATAGCAGGTGCTTTCCTAAGGATTCATGGCACACAAACGTTGTCAAACTACTTTGGCATCTAGATAGGTTTTGATTTCATGTTCGACAATCTGAGGGTCTTTTCCTGACATATCTTCGTATGACCAAGCGAAAACATCATGAAACCACTTTAAAAGCTCGATTTTCTCTTTAATCTCATCGGGGGAGAAATCCACCCCAATGTACATGTGCTCAATGTTACGAAGAACATTAGAAATATTTATAGGTATTGTTTGTGACAAGTTAGCCATGTTCCCTTTAGAAATATGACAACAAGAGCTTAACGGGACCATGGGACTACCAAATTTCTCGCTCAGAACCTCCCTAAAGTCATCAAACTCTAAATGATCAATATTAGGAAGGAAATATGATATATGGTGCAAATTTTCCCAAGTTTTTTCTATCCCAAACATAGCCTCAAGAATAGCTTCATCTAATGGAAAAACATCATCAAGAAAGTCTTGAGAGTGAGATGACTCTACTGGCCAAGTAGGAAGCACATAAGGGTCCTCCTCCTTCATCCACAAATAGGAAGGACTAGGCTCTACACCATGATTAATATTAGCTTGATATGGCACCAATGTTGTAGGAAATGACATGTCATTCTTGGAAGGTATAGAACTATCACTCGAAGTACTCGGTGAAGGAAGAATCCAAGGATCCTCCATATGAGAGGTTCGAAAGGAGACTAAATTCAATGAGGTCGAATCCTTACCAATAAAAGACCCAATAATAAGGATGGGTTCAGGAAAACTAAAGTTTCCCATGAGAGAAGGATACATGCCCACACGCACATTCTCAGTTGTTGGCTGAGAATGATTGATTATCGGGATAGAAGCTCCCGATGATGCTTTTAAACATGGATGCTAGAAATATTTTTGATTAATAGTAATGATCTTCCCATCCAAAGGAAAAAAAACCACTCAAAATATGAAAGAGGCTACAACTTCCATATTGTAAATCCAGTTCCTACCCAACAAAAGATTGTAGTCGAGGGGCGCATCAACCACCTCAACCTCGATCGCAATAGTATTTTCCCCTAGTTAGGCCTCTAGGGAAGGACGTATACCATGCGGCTGAAATGATATTACATCAAATGCAATCAACATGTTTTCATATTTAGACAATGTGGGAGAGTATAAGCTCTTCCAACAGGCCAAAGAAATCACGGAAGTGACAACTCATTCATCAATCACAGTGCACTTTATGGTGTGGTATAGAAACTCTATGTGAATTAGAAGAGACATAGAGTAAGGAAAGAGAGGATGGATTTCATGAGTTTGAAATTTAATCATGGAAGGAGAGCTATCATCACCAACCCCAAGAGTAGAAAAAAATGCCTTCCTTTGCAGAGGAAAAGTCTGAAGCACTTCTAATACAGACATCGCACAAGGAGTTTGGCGCAAATCCTCAATAATTGAATTGTTCTGGGAAGCTCAAGCATTAGGATTTTTCCTCGAGCACTTTAAGACTCCCTTAGGAATGCAAGGCAGAGCTTTAGTCTTATCCATAAGCTTTTCAATTTGCAAAGAGCTCTCAGGTGGAGCATGTTCTTTCCTAAGGTCTGGCCGTGACGTACCATAGTCTTTCACATGCATCACAACATTTGTATATTTTACCATGTTGATGCAACCATGGCCACTAGCAGCATATGGCTGGTTTTGAGTTCCACTAGAAGAACTACCAGGATCCATGGTCCTTGCATTCATATTTTGATTATTTGGTAAAGGATTTCTGAACGCAACTGGGCCCTGTGCTATGAACTTGGAGTCATCTTCCATTTGAGGGAACAAGTGAGTGAGGTTGTCCTCCTTACACAACTTGTAAGGAAATTTGACCCTCCACTTAGGCTTCTTATCCCCCAAGTATTATTTGTGTTCTTGTCATTGTTTTCATTATCATTCTTATTCCCAACCTTTTGTTTATTTATTCCTTTCTTTTTATTGCTTCTAGGTTGTTGGTTACCTTTCGGGTTCGACGATTGCACTAAAATTACATCTGTCGATTGGGTAGGATGAGATGAAGTCATAGCTTGTACCGACGCAGACTGCTTAAGCAATAACTTGCTCACTTGTTTTGTAAAAGTCATATCTAGGTCACTAAACCAAGTATAAATCCCCCTAGGTAACTCTATATAACATTTCATATCTAGACCCATGAGGGTGCATTGAAATATCCTCAAACGAATAGAATCATCATTTAAGGAGTTCAAAGAGCACCAAAGATGGAAGGTCGTGACGTGCTCACCAGGATATTCACCAGACTTACGTTTGAATTTTGGAATGTCTGAAAGAAGTTTCATGGGAATTGCTGGCCATGATAGGTCATAAGATACAGGATCATTTGTCAATATGATCAAATTAGGTAAATTCAAAGTCGCAAGGAAAGGGAGCCTAGGTTGATCTGGTTGGTTGCATGCTCCCTGATATGACTAGTTCGCATAAGGCTGATCGTTATATACACCATGGCCCTGGCCAGTGGGATAGTAACCTCATCCCATTTTACCCATAAAGGATTGCATGGAATCATTGTAATTTGGGGCACCGTGAGACTGGGGTTCTACAAAGCCATAATCAGGAGACTGGTACATGGGTTGATACTTATATACATAAGGTGCATAGGTTTGTATGCATGATGGTTCATAAGAAGGTCCATAAGTCATTCCATAAGCTAGAAGATGATATGGTCAATAGGAAGGTACATAATATGGTACATATGAGGATACATGTCCTACTGACACATAATGAGGCACATAGGCTTGTTACACTATGATGTGAGCAGAAGTAGAACGAACATGGCTAATAGTAGAACTCTAACCTGAAGCCCCACTAGATTTAGGAGGAGGATGCATCCTCAAAAAAACATTTGAATGGATTGGTGTTGAAGAAGATGAAATATGTGAAGGAATATAACTTTTTCCCCCAATATTCACACGTCTAAGTTCTCGTCCCTGAATGGGAACACTAGTTCCACGCCTAGGGTGTGTGTGTGAAGAAAATTCCACCGCAGGGATGTAAGGTGTAATGTGACTAGTGCCACCAAACCTCTCTAGCTAGAAAGGAATGGAAGTGCCCCCAAGAGTAGAAAAAGGGTTAACACCCGATCTGACATGGGGTGTCAGATCAATCTCAGGAATATCAAGCATGCCATACCTAATAGTTCTAGTTCTAGTGGATGCATGGTGAGTTTCATCACCCAGAAGCCAATATCGGTGATTAGGGTGCATGAAATATGTGAATCATGAAAGATATTCATGTGGAGGTCCACTCAAATGATGAACAAACCCTACTAGAGTCCCATATGTTCTTGCAGGTCCATCCTCCCATACTGGACTAAGAAGATCAGGGATCTTTGGGATATTAGGATCATGGTCACCCATGTTGTGTGAATCAAAGTGAGAATGAGTTTGGATGGACTGTCTGGTTCTCTCTCCCAAAGGAGGAGGAGACGTAGAAGGAAAAATTCCTTCTAAATGACGAGAACGATGAGGTGCTACACCCAGATTCACAATGACTCAACAGAAAGAAAAGACTTGATCTAGATACGCAACCCTAAGAAAGATAGTGTGCACAGAGCATACACCTAAGAAAATATAAATCCAATACACAATCAAACCAAGGGTAGGATATATAACCTCCTGAATGAAGCAGGTATGTCTCTCCTAGGAGAGGCTTCAGACTCCCATACAGAACCATGGTTTGTAACTAATTATAGTGGCCCTCAGCTTCAACACATATAGCGAATGTGTTGTTTGACCCCTACCTAGCTAGGACGCCTACTTAATAATCTCTACAAATACCCCCCTGATACCTAGGTAAGGAAACTAAGGTCACCTCAATATAACCAATGATCAGGTGGACAGTCACAGGAGAGATCGACTGTATGGGAAGGGTAGCAAATCTTGAAGCCTAAAAGCACAAAACGGTACCCCAAGGGTGCACCGACCGTACCTCAAAGGCCCTAGATATGAATACAATCCTGTAAATATCTCTGGTGCTCACAGAAAGTGACCAGGGGTCATCCCAATAAGAATTGTGTGCACTGCCTCATGCTTAACTCCCATGTAAGAGGAGCATCCTAAGAAACACTAATTATACCAAGGGTTTCACACTCTCACTTAAACAGACACCTACTTGTTTTTTTTATTGGTCTTGGAGAATTAACTCACAATGAACTATTCCAAGTCCCTAAAACCTAATCTTTTTGATGCACCCTATAAGAGAAAAGAGTGTAATTCATTTTATTAACCATTGTTTTTAAATGGCTTTGATTACTCAAAGGGAAATGGCCATGCAACTAATGACGTTATGACTCCGTAGTGAAGTAAATATGCACATATAACAAGAAATGCCAAGCGCAATGTGTAGAATGAAAAACATGGTATGCCACTACATGAGATGCAATATTTTTCCTTCAAATGTAAGTGCAATCATTCCTATATGAAAATATGACTATAACCAACAAGAAAACTTAATGCAAATATCATGCCAATGCAAAATAAAAAATATGCATAAGTATGCAAAATCAAAAATGTTTTTGTATTTTTTGAGAATAAATGAGATATGAAAGTAATAAATGACTCTACAACCCACAAAACATACAACCACACACAAACAACAGCAAATAAAGGCACCAAGGTAAAAGAGACCTAATGCACTAATCCCAAAACAAAAATGAATAAATGAATTCGAAGAACAAAGCTTAAAAAATAAACTAAAAGAAGTCTCTTGTCAGAACAAGAGGGTGTATATAGACACCAAATGCATCCAAGAAGACTCAACAATCATCAAAATTTACCTAGCAACACTTAATCCTCCAACTAAGGCTCAAAATCAAGGCATACAAAAATTTTCTCAGTAAATCAGAGTACATACGCGACTGTTCAAGAAAAACCCGCATGTATACACGGTTGTGAATACAAAACCTGCGTACAGGAAGAAAAAGGAAGACGAAAAGGGAAAATAGACAAGATGAGATCAAATTTACTTCTTCAGGACCCTACTAGGAAAACATGCCCCCAAACCTGACACAAAAACAGAGAAATCAAGAGAAATTCAAGCACATTGAATACCAAAAACCCCAAAGAGAAACAACTAGGAACCTCCCTAGTATGGTCTCCAATTTTGTTACAAAAAGAAACTTGCTATGGCTTGGGGTTTACCACAATAGGCATCTTTGACACTAGAAATCAATCTTTCCCAATATGCAAGAGAAACCAATAATCTAACACTAATGGATACTGAATTGTACCTTTTTTCGAATGGTTGAAGTAGATCCCCATTGATATTTTCCAATTCACGCTTGCATTAGCAATTTGATCTCAACAATAACAAACAAGACACACACACTCTATAATAATGTGTTATATCTACTCTAGCATATATATTCAACAATGTATAAGAAATTAAATACATCCATGGATTTAATATTCATATTCAAATGCACATAATTGGATAGGAAAAGATATTTCTATTAATAAAATCAAAGTTTACAATAGTGACAACCTCTATTGGCACGTCTACGACTCAGAGAAATCGAGTCCTCCACCTCAGCCTCCACCACCTCAATCCTCCATCTCTTGATAGAAAGTTCACAAGCAAAAGAAATATTGGGAAGAAAACAAAGTTCTCCAAAGGGACAAAGGGATACAGATTTAAGTATAAAAAAACTGAGGCAATAATGGACTATAGTTTCTTTACTCTTCAGTTCCTCCTCTTCAATGTATCCAAGGGGTTCCTTATATTGCACTCCAAAAGGGTAAGGGAGGGTCAAATCCGAGTGATCTCAAGGCATATGGAAAGAAAAGAGACAGGATATTTTGACTCATATGAGGAAAACTCCAAAAATATTTGGACTTATGCAAACATCCCGATGTACGTGGGTTTCAAGTCAAAAATTCATGTGTATAAGTGAGTATGCGTTTAAAATTCATGTACAACAATAAACAGGTGTTTTTTAGGGATGAACTTGGAACATCAAAGTATAATATAATTCCATGGGATATAAAGAGTCTGCAGAGGGATAGGGAAGGCCATAAATATGTGATCAACCATGTGTGGTAAAATTAGCTATAACAATGTGCAAGACGGAAAATAGAATATTTTATATATTTTGTGTCACCTTTTGTAATTTGGACCATATTTTGTCAATATTGGTCATTATTTTGTAGAACTGGTTAAGAATTAGTTAGAAGTTTTCTAAGTGGAACTTGAATGTAAATGTGCAAGCCTATAAGTAGATGTTGAATTGCAAGTGTTGATGGTCTTATATGAATCTTGTGAAAGGGAAGGATCCAAGCTCTAAGTATTTGAACTAAGATATGTTGATCTATGACCTATTTTTGAGAATTTGTGATTTTGGACAGAAGTAATATGACAAGATGGAAGTTGATGTGAATCACTGTGTTCCTTTATTGTGTCATTGTTTTACTATTTTCTATGATTCAATGATGAGTTCTATGTGAATCTACAATATGGATCTATGATGCAATGTTTCCCTCTTCTAAATGATGTTATCTTCAATGGATCTATTTGTGCATCAGTATGCTTACTAGAGTTATGATTGAATGATGTGATTCATTGAATAATGATAATGAATGGACAAATTGAATGATATTTTAATAGTGTACTAAGATATTAAGTTGATTTCACGTTATCCTCTCGCCTATTCTATGGAAACTTGGTTCCATCATATCTCCCTCGGACATCTCGAGTGAGACCTCATCTGCTGCACATGTGTTGATGGATAGGGTAATACCTTCCTGGGCCGATTCTTAGGGAGATCATGGTGGTTTGGATATCAACAGAGTGGGAACCCCTGTCGAATGGTTTTTTTGGCTAGGTTAGTGTCAACAAATGGTTCCATTACTGGGACATTGTTTCTACTAAGGGAAGGACATGTGGCATCCGAAGAGACTAGAAATTCAAGATTTGTTTGACAATAAGCTATGAGAATTTACTAAGATTGTTACAGCTGATTTTACCACACATGGTTGATCACATATTTATGGCCTTCGGTATCCCTCTGCAGACTCTTTGGACCCCATGGACTGATATTATACTTTTGTGTTTCCAATTTCATCCCTAAAAATACCTATTTATTGTTGTACATGACCTTTAATCCAATACTCGCATGTATATGCGAATTTTGACCTAAAACCTGTGTACATCGAGATGTGGGCATAAATTGAAATATTTTTGGACTTTTCCTTGATGTGTGTTCGAACCACTTGACTCTTGGCCTTCCATATGCCTCTATATCGCTCGTATTTGACCCTCCATTACCCCTTTGGAGTGATATATAAGGAACCCCTTGGATACATTGAAGAGGAGGAATTGAAGAGCAAGGAAGCTATAGTCCATTGTTGTTGTAGCTTACATATACTTGAGTCTGCATGCCTTTGTCCCTTTGGAACACTTTGTGTTCTTCCCAAGATTCCCTTTTCTTGTCAGCTTTCTATTGAGAGATGGAGGATTGAGGTGGTTGAGGCCTAGGTAGAGGACTCAGTTTCGTTTGTTCATAGACATGCTGATAGAGGTTGGCAATTATGTAATCTCTAATTTGATTAATAGAAATATCTTTTCATGTCCAATAATGTGCATTTCAATGAATATTGGATCCATGGATATGTTTAATTACTTATACATTATTGATTATATATGCTAGAGTAGATATAACACGATATTATATAACATGATTGTCTTGTTTACTATTGTTGAGAGCAAATTGGTAGCGCATGCGGGATTGGAAAAAGTTCAATGGGGATATACTTCAATCGTTCGGAATAAGGTATGATTCGAGATACTTTAGTGTTAATGTTTGGTTTCACTTACATATTTGGAAGGGATTGATTTCTTAGGTATAGTTGTCTATTGTGGTACACCCCAAGCCATAGGAAGTTTCTCTCTGTAACAGAATTGGCAACCATACTAGGGAGGTTCCTAGTTGTTTCTCTTTGGCAGTTTTCGGTATTCAATGTACTCAAATTGCTCTGATTTCTTAGTTTCTGTGTTGGGTCTGTGGGCATGCTTGCCCAGTAGGGTCCTGAAGGAGTAATTTTTGTATCAAATTGTTTGTTTGCCTTATTTTTCTTCCTTTTTCTTCATTTACCCAGGTTTAGATTTCACAGTCACATATACACATGGGTTTCCCTTGAATAGTCATGTATGTACGTTGGTTTACTAAGAACAATCATGTATGTCTTGATTTTTAGCTTTATTGGGAGGATTAAGTGTTGCTGGGTGATTTTGGATGATTGCTGAGTCTTCTTGGATGCTTCTGGAGTCTATATCTACCCTCTGTTTCTGACCAAAGACTCTTTTTAGTTTGATTTTTAGAAATGTTTTGATCATTCATTTTCTAATTTTTTGTTTGAGATTAGTGCATTAGGTCTCTTCGTGAATTAGAATGGTACTTGCATTAGGTTTACTTGGTGAATTTTAGTCATATTTTCATATAGTAATCATTGCACTTACATTTGAAGGAAAATTTTTGCACTTCACATAGTAGCATACCCTGTTTTTTATTCTACATAGTGCATTTGCATTGCGTGTTAGGTGTGCATTTTTATTCAGGTTGTGTCATAACACCATAATTTGCACGACCCTTACCCTTTGAGTAATAAAAACCAATTAAAATCAACACTTAATAAAATGAATTAGGTTTCTCTCCAGGTGAGAGCATGAAACCCTTGGTATAATTAGTGTTTCTCAAGACGCTCCTCTTACACAGGATTCAAGCACGAGGCAGTGCACACGATTGTGACTAGGATGACCCTTGGTTACTTTCTATGAGCACCGGAGATATTTCTACGATTGTATTCGTATATGGGGTCCTTTGAGGTATTTACTGGTGCACCCCTGGGGTACCAGTTGTGATTTTAGGCTTCAAGCTTTACTGCCCTGCCCATATGGTCAATCTCTCCTGGGACTATCCACCTGAGCATTGGTTATATTTAGGTTACCTTAGTTTCCTTACCTAGGTTATCGAAGGGATATTTACAAAGGTTATTATGCAGGTTCCCTTTCCAGGTAGGTGATGGAAAACACAATCATTATATGGGTTGAAGCTGATGGCCACTATAATTGGTTACAAACATCTGCTTGTCATGTATGGGAGTCTCTAGCCTCTCCTAAGTGAGACATACCTGCTTCATTCGGGAGCTCACTTATCCTACCCTTGGTTTGCTTTTTGTTTTGGCTTTATATTTTCTTAGGTGTATGCTCTGTGTATGCTAGTATACTTAGGGTTGCGTAGATAGATGAATTATTTTCATTTTGTTGAGTCATTTTGGATCAGAGTGTGGCTCCCCATCGCTCTCGTCCTTTAATAGGTCTTCCACCTTCTACATCTCCTCCTCCCTTGGGAGAGAGAGAGCCAGACAGTCTAGGTGGACTAGTCATCAGTTTGATTCACACAGAGATCTCTCCATGAGTTGTCATGATCCTGAGGTCTCGGAGCTTCCACCTTCCCTGCCTCTGGTGGTGGAAATTTATCCTTCAAGCACATATGGAACTCCGCCTGAGTCTGGTCCTGATGGGACCATACCATCACAAAATGATTTATCATAGTTTGTTGATTACATTAGCTATGACCCTCAGTATTGGTTATAATATCTAGGTAAAGAGACTCACCATGGTCCCACCAGTACTGGCCACATTAGATATGGCATTCTTGATATTCCTGATCCCGCTCCAGCACCTCATGTAGAGCCGATTTGTGACCCTGGTATTGTGCATGGGGGCATTTCCACTCCTTTACATGCAGAGAGGTTTGGTAGTAGTATTCACATTGTGCCATCCACTAAAATAGTGGAAATTCCTTCACACACATAGCCCATACCTAGCCCTAGTTTCCCTCTTTAGAAACCTAGCCCATACCTAGCCCTAGTTTTCCTCTTCAGAAACCTCAGCTGAGACATGTGAATATTGGGGGTACAAGCTATATTCCTTCACACATTCCATTGTCTTCTCAACCTGTTCCTTCAAATTCCTTTTTGACGCATCCTCTTCCTAAATCTAGTGGTCCTTCATGTCAGATTTTGACTACAAGCCATGGTCGTTCTGTGACTGCTAACACTGTAGTGTCACAAGGCCAAGTGCCTCGTGTTGTGTCAGTAGGTCATGCATCTATTTCTAGATCATCTCATGGAATACATCGTGGACCATCTTATGGAATATCTAATAGAACATCTTATGGATCATCCCATGGAGCATCTTATGGTACAACTTATGGAGCTTCCCATAGACATTCTTATGGACTGCAGTAGGGACAAAACTATCAATTGTATGGGTATGGGTATCAGGAACTTGCTTACTCTTTTAGATATGATTTTGTAGAACCTCATAATAAAGGTACTCTACAATGATTTCATGTAGCCCTTCATGGTTCATATGGGAGGATGTTATTATCCCACTGGCCAAGGCCATATTGTGTATAGAAATCAACCTTACATGAACCAGTCCTACCAGGGAGCATGGCATCGACCGGCTCAACCTAGTCTCCCTTTCCTTGCGACCTTGAACCTACCTGATTTTTCAAGATTGACAAATGATCTTATGTCTCATAATCCGTCATGGACAATAATCCCTACCAATATTCCTTCAAACATTCCCAATTTTGAAGGTAAGGCTGGTGATGATCCTAGTGAGCATGTCACAGCCTTCCACCTGTAGTGCTCTTCCAATTCCTTACACGATGATTCCATCTGTTTGAGGATATTTCAACACACCCTCACAGGTCCTGCAGCAAAATGGTATATAGATTTATTGGGGGGACCTATACTATGTTTGATGACCTTTCCATGACGTTTCTTAATCATTTCCAGCTACCCACATGTTACAACATTGGTACCAAACTCTTGTTGACCTTCCGACAAGAAAAATCCATGCATATTTTGGATCATATTCAAGAGTGGCATAGACGGAAATGATTAATTAAAGCCTTTTTACCACAAGAGTTTCTTTTAGAGTGGTTCCTCAAGTCATTATTACCTTATTTCGAGAAGGATGTTTCCACATCCGGAGTTCAAAATTAGGACCAAGCTATCTTTAGGTCTCAAGAGTTGGATTTGATCTATGCTCAATATGAACTCTTGTATAAGATTATCCTAAATGCTCCAAGATCCAATTTCGACCCCAGGATAAATCTGGGCCACGTGCTGATGGCATTGTTGGCTCCATAAATACCAAACCTGGAGACTCGGTTACGAAACAAGTGAGCCAGTTATTGGTTAACTAGCCTGCGTCGAGATAAGCCATGTATTTGTCTCAACCTAACCAATCGGTGAGTGTACTTTTAGTTCAAAATTCGAACCTGAAAGGAAAGTAACACCCTGGAAGGAATAAAAAGAAATGGAAAAATAATCATAAGGGGGGGGAATAAAAATGAAAATTGTAATAATAATGACAAGAACATGAATAATGTTAGGGGGCACAAGAAAAATAAGTGTAAGGTGAAGTTTCCTTGTAAGTTGTGTAAGGATGATAACCTCACTCACTTGTTCCCTCATATGGAGGACGCCTCGAAGTTCATAGCACATGGCCCAGCTGTGTTTACTAATCCTTTACCTAATAATCAAAATATGAACTTGAGCACCATTGATCCTGGTTGTGCATCTAGTGGCACTATAAACCCATCGTAGGCCACTAGTGGTCACAGTTGCATCAACATGGTGAGCTCTACAAAAGTTGTAATGCATGCAAAAGATTATGGTTCATCACAACTAGACCTTGGGAAAGAACCTGATCCACCCGAGAGCTCGTTGCAAATTGAAAATCATACAGATAAACTTGAAATTCTACCTCCCATTCCTAAGTGAGTCTTGAAGCACTCGGGGCACAATGCTAATGCTCAAGCCACCCAGAACTATTTAGCTATTGAGTATTTGCACTAGACTCCTTGTGCGATGTCTGCATTAAAAGTTTTTCAGACTTCTCCTTTGCAAATAAATGCCTTGGTGTGTGCTCTTGGGGTTAGTGATGATAGATCTTCTTCCATGATCAAATTTTAAACTCATGGAATCCAGCCTCTCTTACCTTACTATATGTCTCATTTGATTCAGATATAGTGTCTCAAAATTACCATCATGCATACTGTCATTGATGAAGGCGATGTTGCTTCCGTGATGTGTTTGTCTTGTTGGAAGGGTTTAGGTTCTCCCACATTGTCTCAGTCTTCCAACATGTTAACTGCTTTCGATGGAAGGTCGTTTCAGCAGCATGGTATACTTCCTTCTCTATAGGTCCAATTGGGAGGGAAGACTATCACGGTCGACATTGGGGTGGTTGATGCACCCCTTGACTACAATCTTTTGTTGTGTAGGAATTGGATGTATAATATGCAAGTTGTAGATTCTTCCCTATTTTGATTGGTTTGCTTTCCATTTAATGGGAACATTATTACTATTGATCAAAATTCATTCCATAATCCGAGTTTCAAAGCATCATCTGGAGCTTCTATCTCAATTATCGATCATTCTCAGCTGGAAACTGAGAATGTGGGTGTGGATATGTATCCTTCTCTCATGGGAAAATTTAGTTTTCCTGCACCCATTCTTATGATTGGGTCTAGTATTGGTGGGGATTCATTCTTGTTGAATTTGGTATCCTTTTGCACTACTCATATTGAATATCCCTGGATTTTTCCTTCACCGAGTACTTCAAGTGTTCTTGTCAAGACAGATGTGCCATTTCTTGGAACAATGGTGGCATATGAATCAAATCATGATCATGCTGTAGAGCCTAGTCCTTCCTCTTCGTAGATGGAGGAGGAGGACACTTTGTTGGCACCCAATATGCAAGTTAATTACAGCTCACATACAGAGTGTGCAATATTTATTGTCAACCCAAGGACATCTTGTATTTCAATCATAACATACACAATATATGATTAAACACTAAATTGCTGTAAATGAACAATCATATTCTCTATTCATCTATGCTCATCCCAAGAATCCACTTAATATAGTTTACCTTCTAAAGAATATAGTCACAATTACCTTTTTTTATTCTTTATCTAGAAATTGAAAGAATCATGAAATCACATCTAGATTACTCTTGCAAAAAATGAGATCCTGTTTACCAAATAATCTAATGATTAACCCAACTATCTTAATCTAATTATTCTAGAAATCCAAAAATACATGAATTGAGTGCTAGTCTAGGAATTCAGAGCACAGAAATTGAGTTCAACTATCCTATGAATTCAATGTACAGGAATGAAATTCTGCAACCATAAAAGCAAAGAACAAACTGCAAGGATTCATGGAAACAACAACTAAAATATCTAAGGATGAACAAAGCTGTTACAACTACCACACAATTTTCATAAGGAATAATTACCTACCCAGTCGATTGTCACACCATGCCACTACAGATTTCCAAAAGATGCAATTAATAACACACTGTAAATCCACAACTATTACAGCTTCCTATGAAGAAATAAAATTAACATAACATCACATGACATAATAATTAAAATGCCTAAATTAACTTAGAAATCCCTTTGGGAAGGTAGGCCCATCCTTCACACAAGGATGATGGATATAATGAACATTAAAACCCTTAGATCTGAAGTAACTCCTTGTATTAAAAAGGCAGATCGATTACACAACTCTTAGTCACAGCTAATACAATGAACTGGTTACGGGTTCAACCCCTGGCTCAAAACAGTTCTCCATATTTATACAATGTAAATCATAACATCCTATCCCTATTATTGGGCAGCCATGAAGATCTATGATCTTTAGGTGCCCTAAATTACAACACTTGTTACAACCGTGGCAGGATGAAAAGATAGGAAATATAGGGAAACTGTTAATTGACCCAGAAATAATGATATCCTCAGATCATAGCTATACACAAGCAGCATTGCATTGTTGACCTCCAAATCTATCGCATTCTATTGTAGCTATCTCTGTACAGCTTTGCCTGGAATAATATACTAGGACCACATTTCTTGGGAAATGGTTGCATGGATGGCAATCATCTTGAGCGATGAATTCCCATCATTTTTGTAGCATGTTCATCCTACTATACCTACAGTCTCTATATCTCAAAATACCTTTATAAATCATCATATGTTAGCATATTGAGAGATATAAAGCCTTATTTACCAAAATCATAAATATTAATAAAATAAGACAATAACCAATCATACCTTGATGGCTTGAAGAGTAGAGTGAGGGAAAAACATCTATTTGGCATACTCAATGGGGGAGGGTAGGGAAAAAAGAGGTGAATAAGGATGGTAAAAAAGGGGCCATTTCTGGACCCAACATCTCCCCCCAACTGTCTTGTTGCATATCCTCATGCAACAACATCCATTATTCTGAATCTGAATCTTGCACTGAGCTCTGTTCATGGAGAGAAGAGAAGTTGTAGGGGAACTCAGATGTCCCTTCTTTTTCTGTGAACCCCCTATGGGAAACCCAATATCTCTAACATTTCTACTCCTCTGCCTTAGTCAGTGATAAATCCATATTGTATGGTTTTTATTGTTGATGTATATGTAACTTCGGAATGTATTCTTCTATGTATCTTATGTATTGTAACCTGATGTTTATTCCGGGATGTTTCTATTGTGTATTTGAGTCATATGATCATGCCCTGATGTTCCGATCGGGAAGATTAATAATGTAAACAAGTCATATCAAGTCATTAGGTAAGTCCCCACAGTTTCAGGGCACTCGAGTTATTATACACTAATTAAGGTGTAGGCTTGAGTAAGTAATTGTTAAGTTGGGATGACATGATTGAGTGCATTTCAAGTGAAGGGAAGAATATAAATAGAGAGTGAGAGTCTCTCTATTTATCACTTGTAAAACACATCACTTACTCTCTCAAGTGTGGCGCACTAGTGAAGAAGGAAATATACTGGGACTAGAAGACTACTGCTGTCGGGAGTGCATCTTACTGTTTTGGGGTCTTACATCTTGTGGTGATTCTATCTTTGAGGAATTTGTGGGGTTTTCTCCATTTATGGTTTCCCCAATCAAAACTCTTTGTGTCTCTTGTCTCTTGTGATGTGCTTATGTTTTATTTTTGTGCTTGTTATTCTCTCAGTGAAAAGATCCTCACATAATGCTAGCTTAAATGTTGAAAAACTAACATGGAATCAGAGATAACCTGAGAAGAAGACATTGTGCAGCTGCAGGAACTAGGGATTCCTATTTTGTGGACCTTCCTCCATAGATTTTCAGCAAAAGTAAGGTGGAACAACTCTCCTCCTTAGGGTGCATCTTTCTGTCGAAGTGGAATTTGATTTCGAGCATTTTTAGTTTCGATGTGGAAATTAGGGATTTCTACAAAAGAGGAATTTTTGAGTGAGACCAACATAGGATTGTTCTCCTCATCAAAACCGAAGTTTAGAGACATGGATCAAGAATTTTGGTTGGGTAAATATCCAGGAAAGTAAAACCCTAGTTTGACCCCGAGCTAGGAAAAACCCTAAATACTAAAACTGATAAGTTTTGGTACAGTCGCTATATTCCAAGGTTGGCGAAGTCTCAGAAGCTGAAAATTGTAGGAGCAGAATATACAATCCTGGTGAACACTGTGTCCAAACCTCAGCCTCAGTTATGATTTTTCCAAGTTAGGGTTCTAGCCACTTCCAGAATTCATCCCTAAACAGGATATATGGGGAGATATGCAATATCTTGGCATACATAGGTCCAAATGGAATTTCTGAAGATGTTCTAGAAAGGGCACGAACTATAATTTTGGTAGTCTAAATATCAGACTCAGAAGATGAACTAGTGACACGTGGCATGCCATACAACTTCACTATTCTGAAAAGTCCTGTAATAGGTCACCTTGGGAAAAGGATCATAAATCCCAAATGGAGAAACCAATTCTGATTAAACCTATGGTGTTGGATTAGGGACATGCGAGGTTACATTATTACTAAATTTCAGACATAGAAGATCAGTAATTTCGGAGATATCTTAGAAACAGTAACAGGAATTTCTGCAGAAGAAATTGGAAATCTAGGGCTTCCTGTTCCGGGAGCTTCCCTCCACTATTTTCAGAAAAGGAGTACATTGGATAGATCCATTTGAAGAGATATATCTGTCTATCCAATCATATCTAAAAGATTCCAAGTTTTTAAAATTAGGGTTTCTGTGGTAAACCCTATATCAGCAAACTCCGGGACAAGGATGGACACCTCAAATCGGTAAGATCTAATCCTTTGCTATTTCCATTTGAGGTTCTCATTTCAAAGTGATCTATCACAACAGCTTGATGATAAGCTTGTTGAAGTTGACAACTTCCAAGCATAGAAGTATTTGATGTATCTGAAGAAAATGGATTGGACACCTACATGAGTATAGAGGTTCCAGTTTCAGAGGGAGACGAGGTCAAGGCCAAAGAAGACATTATGCTCATGCTGCAGAGGATGATGAACCATCCAGAAAGAGATCCAGATATGAAAGTGAAGATTCTTCAAGCGAGGATGAATATGTTATGATATCAGCTCTCATAGGTAACATTATTCATGGAAGTGATGATTGGATTATAGACAGTGGGGCTTCCAAACATATGACAGGATTCAAGGAATCCTTTGTAAGACTGTCAGAACATGAGTCACCTCACAAGGTGAAACTAGGAGATGACTACCAATATCCAATAAAAGGTAGTGGGGAATCTTCATACAAGCTAGAATCTGGTAAGTCTCTGACAATGAAAGAAGTATTGTTTTTTCCAGGACTCAATAAGAACCTTCTCTCCATTCCATCATTGATGCAAAAGGAATGCAGGTTGCATTCATAGATGGTCAAGTCATCATGTGGCCAAAAGGAAAGACTATCGATGATGCGGTAGTGATTAGAGAACAAGAAGGAGGCTTGTACAAATTGAAGGGCCATCCAGAACAAGCCTTGATCCATGAAATAGTAGAGCCAAATGAGCTTTGGCATAGAAGGCCTGAACATGTGCATTACAGAGCACTACCTATTGCAAGCAAAGCTGTTGAAGGTCTTCCACAATTTCAAGCTATTTGAAGGGAAGAAAAAAAATTAGAATATGACCTAAAGAAACCAGTTGAATAATGTGAAGATCTAAAATGCAGAGACCATGCAGTCATAAGAGTCTCTCAAATTAAAGAACAACTTGAAGCGGTAAAAGAAGAGGTAAAGAATGCAGAAGTGGTGATGGCCACCTTGAATGGCCTCCCAGGATCGTGGAATTCATTCATTCAAGGAATGTGTTCCAAAAGGAAGTTATTACTTTCAGTAGACTCCAAGAAGAATAAGAAGCTCAACTCATAAGAAGAGAAGAGAAGATGGGAGCAACTAAAGATCAAGCTCTTACCATCCAAAGAATATCCCTCAAGCAATGAGGAATATGAAGAACTCAACTCTTGAAGAACTTCTTATCCATCATAGCATTTGGATAAGAAATGATGCTATCATGAATGAAGAAAACGATGAAGCTGAAGGCTCAAGAAGGAGTATACCCACAAAACAAATAAAGATAAGTATTCAATTGTCATTTCATGATATTGTTTTGTTATGCATTTGTTTATATTTAGTTATTGTATTATGCATGATAGGATGCTTGCATTAATGACAGTATACTACTAATATGCATGTGATGGGTAAGTAGCTCATGGTGCTATACAAATTCTCCATTGATACTTATCTAGAATGAAATCTCTTTGCTGACATATTGGATTAGTGCACAATCTCAATGTTGTCCTGGTAGAGATGGAAGGCATCTAGAAAGTTTCAGTGAGATATGGATGAATGTTGTATTGGCTAAAGTAGTTGCATGATCATATATTTATGCATAAGAACTTGCTAGTATAAATATTCCTTATGAAATGTTCTAACCATACAAATGCATTTGACTTGTAGGAAAGATCACATACATATTCACCTGCAAGCAAAGAAGAATGAAAACTTGTTTCGAAGAAAAAAAGACGACAATTCAAAGACAAAGAATAATATGACGAGTGCAGTGACATCATTGATGCAGAACCTTCCAGCCACCAAGAAGAAAGGGAAGACCAGTTTAAGAAGAATGATGTCTGGGTATAGTATCGATACCTGAAGAGAAGTTCATAGTTCCATCATGCAGTAGATGGAAACATCATGGGATACAAAGCAAGATTCGTATCACGAGGCTTCTCACGAAAAGAAGGCCTAGACTACGAAGAGACATTTGCAGCCAGTAAGAGTTTAAACACATACATGATGAGTCTGATGAAGATCTTAACCTTTGGTACAAGGTTGAAGATGTAAGTCTATACACTAGATGGTCACATAGAATATTAGTAGCATAGGAAGCTACTTGTCACTCTAGTACATAATGTTTTCAGTGCATAGAGCACAGAAGACAGAGGGAGTATGATGCTCTGCTTCAGAGGGAGTGACTACAGAAGATCCTGAGGTTCAACATGATATGACAGGATGGATAGATTATTGATGACTCTAAGCTTTATTGAAAGTAAAGCGGATTCCAACCTTTGCTTCAAGGTTGAAGATAGAAGACCAGTGATACTCCTGTTATGTGTCGATGCACTATTGTTCTAGGTATGGAGGTGTGGCAGAGTGCAGATGGAATATTCCTTGGACAAGGGAAGTATGCAGTAGAGATCCCAAAGAGGTTCAAGATCATGGACTGCATGACCACACCTATGGAATCAAACATGAAGCTATTAAGTGATGCTTCATCAGAGACGGTTGATTCTATGATGTATCGTCAGATGATTGGGTCGTTGATGTACCTGAGACCAGATATTTGCTTTGTTGTGAACATGTTCACCTGATGATTGCAAAGCATGCAGGAGTACAATTTATTATGGGCTCAAGTACGATGCGAATTAGAAGATTAACCAGGAGGGTTATGTTGATTCAGATTGGGTAGGCAGTGCCATCGACAGGAAGAGTACTTCAGGATGTTGCTTCAGTATGGGATCAGGTGTGATCTCTTGGTTTAGCAGGAAGCAATCCTGTGTGGCACTGAGTACAGCTAAAGCAGAGTATGTTGCAGCTTGTTTAGCTAGTTGTGAGCTAGTATGGATGCGGAAGATATTGTCTGATATATTTGATCTCAAGTTGGATGCTACTTGTATACATTGTGACAACTAGAGTTGCATGAAGTTGTCAAAGAATCCAGTGTTCCATGACAAGTTGAAGCATATCGAGATCAAGTATCACTATATCGGGGATATGGTATAGAGAGGAGCAGTGAAGCTCCAGTATGTTGCGATGGAGGAACAGATAGCTGATGTATTGACGAAGCCATTGGCTAGGATGAAGTTCGAGTACTTCAAAGAGAGACTTGGTGTTCTCTAGATCGAGGCTTCCTCCCAGAGAAAGTGATGCGACCCATAGCCATTCTAACATGGTGAGAGGATTGGTTCCTTCCATGGTCAAATGTAAGGGCTGAGCCATTCTATCATGGTGATAGGGTTGCTCCCTTCCATGTCAGATATGAGTGCTAGACATTCTGTCGAGTAGGATAGATGTAAGGGCAATTGCCATTCTAGGAATGGAGGCACCTGGTCAGTTACCAGGAACACTCAGTGTAGGACTGAGTAGCCATTCTGATGTGATAGAGGGATATGTTCCCACTTGATTAGATGTAAGGGCTGAACCATTATGTTCATGGCTAAAGGATTTAGTTCCTTCCATGTCAGATGTGAGTGTTTGCCATTCCGACGAGCATGTCGGATGTAAGGGCAACTGCCATTCTCTAGGAGAATGGAGGCACCTGGTTAGTTACCAGGTAGCTCAATCGAGGACTGGGGGCCATTCTGATATGACTGCTGGGATGTGTTCTCGTAGGATTAGATGTGAGTGCAAGCTCTTCCATCAGTGTGGTCGGATGTGTTCCCCTGGATGGTTGTGCCCTTCTGACGAGGAGGTCAGATGTAAGTGCTAAAATATCTCATCACTGTGATAGGATTTGTTCCTGTCTAGATTGGAGTCTTCCATCAGTGTGGTTGGATGTGTTCCCCTGGATGGTTGTGCCTTTTTTACGAGTAGGTCAGATGTAAGTGCTGAGCCTTTTCATAGATGTTAGTGATGTGATGTCCTATCATACTGGTGAATGTGAGTGCTGGGCCTTTCTAATGTGACTGTAGGATTGGTTCCTATATGATTATATGTAAGTGCTAGGCGTGCCTTTCTGACGAGCAGGTTAGATGTAAGTGCTGGGTGAATACCTACATGAGGGTAGGCCTACAACCAGCATGAAAAAGGGCTGGCTCTGTAGAACTTCCTATGACGAGAAGAATCATGAGATAGCACCAGTGTTGATCTAGATCGAGTGATGATCCATATCCAGTAACGATGATCCAGTAGTGATGACCCAGATTGAGAGATGATCCAGATCCAGATCCAGATCGAGTGATGATCCAGATCCAGTCCAGTGATGATGATCCAGATCGAGAGATGATCCAGATCCAGTGATGATGTTCGAAGATGATCCAGATCCGAAGATGACTTGAAGACAAAGATGACTTGAAGAAAAAGATGACTTAAAGATGAAGATGACTTGAAGACGAGATGATCCAGCTGATACAGAGAAGAAGACCAGTGCTGAAAACTATGTCGATAGAATACCTTCCTAGTTAAGAGGGAGTGTTGATGTATATGTAACTTCAGAATGTATTCTTCTATGTATCGTATGTATTGTAACCCGATGTTTATTTCGGGATGTTTCTATTATGTATTTGAGTCATGTGATCATGCCCCGATGTTCCAATCGGGAAGATTAATAATGTAAACAAGTCATGTCAAGTCATTAGGTAAGTCCCCACAGTTTCGGGGCACTCGAGTTATTATACACTAATTAAGGCGTAGGATCGAGTAAGTAATTGTTAAGTTGGGCCAACATGATTGAGTGAATTTCAAGTGAACGGAAGAATATAAATAGAGAGTGAGAGTCTCTCTATTTATCACTTGTAAAACACATCACTTACTCTCTCAAGTGTGGCGCACTAGTGAAGAAGGAAATATACTGGGACTAGAAGACTACTGTTGTCGAGAGTGCATATTACTGTTTTTGGATCTTACATCTTGTGGTGATTCTATCTTTGAGGAATTTGTGGGGTTTTCTCCATTTATGGTTTCCCCGATCAAAACTCTGTGTGTCTCTTATCTCTTGTGATGTGCTTATGTTTTATTGTTGTTCTTGTTATTCTCTTAGTGAAAAGATCCTAACATAATGCTAGCTTAAATGTTGAAAAACTAACATTTATGGCCACTAGATGAGGGGAAATTTAAATTTAAGGCCCATCCAATTAGCCCCACACTCCCTGATACATCCAACATAACCCTCAACCCTAGAAAGTGCCTATTCAAAATTTCTAAAATAACAGGGGTCCCTGTTCCTGAGGGTAGGAGAGGTAACCGGCCACCTGTGCTTACTTCCTTCCAAAGTTGTTTGTTGATGTATTAAGATCTGGCTGATGTAGGTAGAAATAAATTCTTCCTGCAGTTCTGTTACATGCTGAGATTGGATAGGGCATGAGAGCAAACTCCAGTGTCGAGCAAGAAAAATATGAGTATTTTGAGGCTCACTTCGGACCCACAAATTAGAGTGGCCTTCATTGTGAGAAAAGGTTTGAAAAGACCTTTCCCACTGAGCCTGATTGCTCACAAAAGAAGCCAAATTCCTCAACTAAGCATCTCTGGAAAAAGGGAAAGGATTTGAATGGCAGTCCAGAGGACAAGCCATCTCATGCAAATACAGTTCACATAGCAAATTTTGGTCTTCAAAATTGCTTCTAAAAAATGTTTCCAATAATTTTGCTGAGGTTTTTATCTCAAATGATCTCCCTTATTTCACAGCCCTTAACTTAAACCAAATAAATTTTTCAAATAAAAAGATAGGGTAAGAAGAGGAAGGTACCCTAGTGCCCAGGAGTTCTTGAGAAAGAGCATACATCTGGTCTTTTTCCTTCTACATAGACTAGAACTTTTTCATCTCCCTTAGCTCCTTCTATGGTTCTTCCTCTCGAAGTCTTTGGGTCATGCATTCTTCTACCCATTTTTCCTTCAGTCCCTTGATGGTATTTCTATGCTTAGTGAGGGAAACCATCCCTTCTTGGTATTCTTACACCTGGCTCTTCCACTTTCTTACCTCCATTCTCAAAATTGAGATTTATCCTGTGAGTTGTAGAGTTTCTCCATCTTTAGGATGCTCATCCTTGTCAGAATCCAGGTCAATAAAATTTTGAAGGGGTTCAGTCCACACCTTATCACCCGATATGCCACATTGGACATCCTGCACATCTAGAGCTATTTTTGGGGTGTTGGTTCTTGTGTAACAACAACCCCTCCTGGAATTTCTTCAGCAACAAAATTCACCACTTCTGGAGATGCTGGTTCTTGTGTAATAACATCTTCTTTCTGAGGTTCTCCCTTGGAAAATTTGGAAGCTAATAGTGAGGATGTTGGTTCTTGTGGAGAAACTTCCTCCTGAATTTTAGTCTTATTCTTTATCTGATCATCGGCTGCTATTTCAGCCAGAGAATGTGAGGCTACTGGTTCTTGTGTGATAGAGCCCTGTTATTCTTTTTCCTCATGCTGCTGGGATTGGATCTCTTCTTCAGTATGCAGTTGTTCCTCAAGGATTTCAGTATCGCCTGAGGGTTGTGATTGAACTTGCTCATCTTCACCTAAATCCATATCAGGAATGACATCCACTTTAGGGTTGTCCTCTTGTTGCATCCCAGGAATCTCTACTACAATTTTCAAGGATGTTGGTTCTTGTGTGGCAACAACCTGATTTATTTCTTCATCTCCCTGTTGTTGTGATTCCAATTCCAGTATCTCCATGTCCGAAGACACTTCTGGGGGCATAGCACAAATTTATTCATTAAATTATAGAGTGCCTTCAGTCCCTATTTCTTCTTCTCTCACTTGGACAGCCACTTGGATAAGAACATTCAAGGATGCTGGTTCTTTTGTGACAGCACCCTGTTCAACCTCATCATTGTTTTGTTGTTGTAGTTCTATGTCTATTATTTCTATGTCATGAGAGGATTTTGAGGTCTTAGTGCAATATTCATCCATAAAGTCAGGGATAAATTCATCCTCTGGTTCTTCTATTCTAGGGTTAGTGGGAATTTTGACAGGAATATTCAAGGATGTTAGTTCCTATGTGGCAGCATCCTGCTCATTTGGAACTTCCTTCCCCAGAAGTTTCTCTTGAGGAATTTCAGCACTTCTCAAATTGGTAACTTCATCCAAAATATTTAAAGATGATGGTTCTTGTGTGACAACATCCTATTCATCTGCAATTTCCTTCCCATGAAGTTTCTTTTTGGGAGTCCCATCATCTCTCCAATCAGGTTGTCCCTGTCCTTCCACAGTTGTAGGTGCAGACTGTTGTGTTGTAAAGGAACAAATTATAACCTTATAACTTGACTCATTAAATATTTCTCCATAGGTAGGACAGACCACTCTTTCTTATTCATTGCTATCCTAGGTAGGATTTGATCCTTCCAACTGATCTGCAGCTTCAACCAATGTGTGCAGCTTCCTTTCACCCTATTTTCTTCATGCTTCTTTCCAGTTTTCCAATTCTTTTCAGAGTGCTTGGACTTCCTCTTTTAATAGCCTATTTTCGAACAGAAGTCCTTCAATTTGAGGTTCTTCTTCAAATGGCCCCTGTGGGGCATCAATTGGTTTGGGTTTAAGAATGGGGAACTCAATTTGTGCTTCTAAGGTTGCCGATATTTCACTTGCTGCTTCTACTGCTGCAACTGACCTGGTTCTTTTCCTTCTTATTGGTGGAGATACCTTATTTTCATCCTTTTTTTCATCTTTTGATCTCCTCATTTTTCTTTGTGGTGCTAGAGTTTCCATATTTATAGCTGAAGTGGAAGGGATATCCCTAGTTCCAGCATTTTCTTGTTCCTCAGGATGTTCTTCCTCAATCAAGGTTCCCCCCATTTAGGTGAGGATTCAATGGTCACCATCTTAGTGTTTCCTTCTGTTTCCATGGCTCTGTCATCTTCAGGTTCAACTATCACAACATTTAATGCTGCTCCAGTTTCACTTTCTGCTGTCAGAGCCTCCCTACTATTTAGTTTTTCCATGTGGTTTTCATGTACATCCTCTCTGAATTGTTTTGCTTGTTCCCCTGGCTGATCTTCTGATCCAGTCTCATCTCCCCCCCTCAACTACATTGGAGGGGATCCGAACCTCCTGATGTTCTACATTTCCCCCCAACTGTAGATTGACCTACTCTTCCTAATGTTGAACAGGCCCCACAAGTATAGGTATGTCCATTTCCTCTTCTATTGGAACACCGAGCAAGGGATTAGGTTCCTGAGCTTGGGCTATAAATTGATCCCAGGTTAGGATGTGTTGAGGAAGGGTCCATAATATTATTATTTTAATGAGGCCATGGTGGGTAAGTGAGGTGAGTGGGTGCTTGGTAGCTCGAAAAAACCCTACCATATGATGTAAATCATTGAGTAAATAATATGGAATGTTTAACAGAACCTTGTGACAGAGATGAGATAGTAAAATAAATTCAGAATGATAGACTGTTTTGTACCTACCTTCACAAGTGATGTATTTCTTGAGAAAAATAGCGACTTGATTCCATGGCCATGGAAATGACTGTAATGCTATCCCCCTTCATGTCATTTGAATTTGCTCCCCTTCCCTTAAAAAATCCTATAGTATGGCAGTAGTGGGGGTTCGACGCCCAAACCAAGCTCTTCCCTCTTGAGAAAGACCAGTGACCTCAGCCACTATGGCTTCAGAGACTTAAATACACATTCCCCAAACCTATGAGTGGGTTTCTGTAAGATTTGAGGTGAACTGTAAAGCTGCTTCACGATGAAAACCATTTAGTCCAACCCGCAGCTTGAAAGATGGAAAAAACTTCATCATTTCTGGTGAGTTCTTGCGTGTTTGAAGGTTCATAGTGAGCCGGAAAACCCATGTTTCTATCTTCACAATTATATTGCAATTCGACAGATTACAGATTCCGACAATGGAGGTTACAACATAGTGTATGCATGAACAACAAAGAGGGGAGTTGGGTAAATTTGAAAAGTTTATGCGCATTGGATTATTTGAAATTTCATCCCAAATTGGGAAAGGTGGCGGTTATTAGGTAGCATAATTAGTCATTACGTTGCATGAGTAGAGAGTTAATCGATGCAATAATGGACATGAAAAGGGAGGTACGAGTGATATTGTCAAATCATATTGATACTTAATCAAGTAGTTAATCAAATCCATACCTTCAAAGATGCGCGATGGATGTCCTTTGGACAATAGTAGAATGTGTGATTGCACTCGTTGTGAAAGCTATACTTGTGCGTTGTGCAGTCATTAAATGTAATCATTATTACAGGGGTGCTATAATAACCTTCTCCGCTAGCAAACCAAAAACCATTGTATTAAAATGGTCAGAAACATGATGAATACTATATTATGAGTCAAATTTCCGCCATCAGGAATCAGAGCCATATCTAGAGGAGTTGCTATCTTGTAAAAGCTATACAAATAACACAGGAGTCACAACCATAGGCCATAAAGAAATCAAAGTAGAGGCGCGACCTTGAATGACAGAAAAATCATCCAAATGTAAGGGAGTTGCAACTGCTGAAAAATATGTCACAATTGCTGGAAAAGGATAAAAGAATGTTAGACGGATGAAAATTGACTATGCTACAGCTACGCGAAATGAGATTTGTGGCCAAAAGTAGAACAGGGTCATAGATGTGGAAATGGAAGAAGGAAGAGTTTCATGGTGCTGTAGCTACCGAAAACGGTGTTGCAGCTGCCAGAAACAGTGTTGCATCTGCTGAAAATGGTGTTGTAGCTACCAGAAATGGTGTTCCACTTGCCAGAAAAAGGTGTCACAGCTACCGAAAAAGGGTGTTGTAGCTGCTGAAAAAAGGTGTCGTAGCTATTGGAAAAATGTGTCGTGATTTCCAAAAAAAGGTGTCGCAGCTGCCAGGAAAAGGTGTTGCAGCTGCCGAAGATAGGTGTCACAGCTTCCGGAAAAAGTTCTCACAGTTGCTGGAAAAGGGTGTTGTAGTTGCTAGAAAAAAGTGTTGCAGCTGCCGAAAAAAGGTGTCACAGCTACCGAAAAATTTATTGAAGGGAAAGGGAAAAAAGAATCGGTGTAGGAAGTTACAGAGGAATGATTTTTGGTCACCAGGCCAGATAATGACCACCACTCTCAGGCGCTTTTTTGCACAATTTATAAAAATGGATCAAGTGCAAAAGAAAAAGGATAAAAATAACAGAAAAAAAAACAATTTATTTATGTACAAATACCCATATGCGATTTACAGTGATTAATTATGGATTGATAGGGGAAGAGAAAAATTATTGCCCTTGTGCTAACTGGTAGTCTAGATCAGCTACAATTTGTGAGATAAATGAATCCTTTGAAATGGGTTTATGGTGCAGTTGCAACCCGTGACCATTAGAAAATAATGGTGCGCGGTTCTCATCAATGGTTACTAGGCAGACTGCACCATTATCAAATAATCTGTCCACTAGGTATGGCCCCATCCATCTAGTGCGCAGTTTACCCTTGAAATATATTTTGAATATGGAATCGTATAATAATGCCTAGTCTCCCTCACATAAGACCTTCTTTTTGATGAATTGGTCATGCCAATTGGATCTTTATTGTAGAATTAACACTGTCTGGTCCACGGCAGCCAACCGGTTCTCATCCAGTTCGTTCAATTGGTTCAATATCCTCTTCTAGGCTTCAATTACATCTAGGTTTACCTCTGTGGTTTTCTTCAAAGTATTAATTTCAAATTCAATTAGGAAGATGACACTTTTCCCATACACTAAGCCATAAGGAGAGAAACTTGTAGTGTTATGCCAAGTGGTGTGATATGCCCATAATGCTTCCGGAAGTCTGTCAGTTCAATATCTGCGATGGCTCTTGACCATCTTTGTGAGGATATTTTCAATGACTTTGTTAGTGCTTTCCACCTAGCCATTGTCTCGGGGATGGTAAGGTGAAGCTACCCGATGCTGAATATGGTACTTCCGTAGCAGATCTTCAAATTGATGCGACATAAACTGTGGTCCTCCATCGGTAACCAATTCCTTAGGTACCTAAAAATGGGTAAATATTTCACTATACAGGAAATCAATCATATCCTGGCCGTTAGCTTTCGCTAGAGCCATAGCTTCTACCCATTTCGTCATATAGTCAATACAGACCGAGATTTAGGATTTTTGTCTGAAACGAGGGCTGATAGGGCCAACAAAATCTAAATCCCATCAATCAAAGGGTTCAATAACTAATTGTGGTTGCAAAGGCATTTGATCTAGTCTGTTGGGATGACCGATCCTTTGGCAGCTATCACAAGACTAGACATATCTTTTTTCATCCCTAAAAAGGGTCGGCCAATAGCAGCCCATTCTTAGCGCTTTGTGTCTTGTTCTTCTATATGCAAAATGCCCCCGACAACGCTCATCATGGCAGTCCTTTAGTATATGGAATATTTCATCTTCTCTCACACATATTATGATCTCAAGATCAGGGTCTGTGTAAAAGAGATGACCATTTACCCAACAATATCTGGCACTTTGCTGAATAATTTTCCTCTTTTCTCTTTTGGACATATGTGCTAGAAGCTTCCCTGCAGCCAAGTAATTAGTGACATTTGCATACCAAGGAGAGTGAGCTGAAACTGCAAAGAAGTGTTCATCTAGAAAAGAGTCCTCAACATGTAAATTATCATCACTGTTAGTGAAACGAGATAAGAAATCAGCGACAACATTTTCTTTTCCAGGTTTATCTATGATGGTAATATCAAATTCCTGTAATAATAAGAGCCATCTAGTCACTCTGGCATTAGTAACAGGTTTAGTCATTAGATATTTAATGGCGAAGTGGTCAGTGTGCACAAATGTAGGATATCCAGTAATATAATGTTGAAATTTGTTAATGGAATAAAAATAGCTAAGAACTCCTTCTCGGTGGCCATGTAATTAAGTTCAGTAGGGGATAAATTTTTACTAATATAATAAATTGCATAAGTTACTTGACCATCCTACTGTCCTAAAACTACATCAATAGCAGTATCCGAAGCATCTCAAGAAATGTGGAAGGGTAGGGTCTAATTGGGTCCTCTTAAGATAGGAGTTGTGGACAGCTTCTCCTTAAGCTTAACAAATGTTGTCTGGCATGCTTCATTCCAAAAAAATTGCACATCCTTCATTAATAGTGAAAACAAAGGAGAGGCAAGTTTGGAAAAGTTTTCTATAAATATTTGGTAATATCTAGCATGTCCTAAGAAACTTCGCACTTCTTTTTGAGTTGCAGGAATAGGTATATTTTTTATTACCTTTATTTTTTAGGGATTCACTTGAATGCCATTAGCATAGATGAAATTCCCCAATAATACTCCCTCACTCATCATCATATGACACTTTTCAATGCTTAAAGAGAGCTGGGTATGTTCACCGTGAGTTAAAACCTTTTTCAAATTTTCCAGTGCTTCTTCAAAATCCTTTCCATAAGGAGTAAAATCATCCATATTTCCATACTATCATTAACTAATTCTGAAAATATGTCAATTACAACTCTTTGAAATGTTGCTAGTGCGTTACATAAACCAAAGGGAAGCACTTTGTAAGAAAATTTTCCCCAGGGACAAGTGAAGGTAGTTTTATCTTGGTCTTTAGGAGCAATCTGAATTTGATTGTACCCGCTAAACCCATCCAGGAAGGAAAAGAGATTCTTCCCTGATAAGGTGTTAAGTACTTGATCGATAAAAGGAAAGGGGAAGTGGTATTTTTGTGTTGCTTTATTCAGCTCCCTATAGTCCACATAGACTCTCCATTTACCATTTTTCTTGGGTACAATTACGATCAGGGACACCCACTCGCTGTCTGAAATAGGATATATAAATCCTGCTTCCAAGAGTTTCTAAATTTATTCCTTCACCATGTCCCTAAGATTGGGGTTAATTCTTCATTACGGCTAAGACACAGGCATGGAGTCACTTTTAATATAAATATGATTGGTGCACATGTTAGAGGAAATACCCCTCATGTCTGTATACTCAAAGGAAAATGCCCCCTTGTGTTCTTTTAAGAGATTGATCAGACGCTTCTGTTCATCTAAGGAGAGGCTGGGGTTAATATTCAAGGTTTTTCTAGACTCTACCTCGATTGGAATACTTTTCAAATTTTTCAATACTTGGATTATATGCGTGTCACTGAATAATGATTCTTTTATGAGATGTTCTCGTTCTTCCTCACCTAGAGTAATGTTCAAGATTTGATAAACTTATTTACTAATTGAAGTGGGTTCACTGATGAAATTATTAATGGAATCATCTTCAGTTTCATCCTTAAAGGTTAACGCCCTCCCTATAGTTAATATTGGTTGAACGCCATCTTCTTCCTCTGGCTCCATCCATAAAGAAGTTTCAGCTTCTAGGATCGGCTGAGCTGGAGGATAGAGAGTGTGGTTCTTTGTCTCAGTGCCATCTCATATGGTCATAGACCCTGATCAGCAGCTGATGCAAGCATCAGCTGTGGCTAACCAAGGCCTTCCCAGGATCATTGGGTATCCTCCTAGCTACGACTTAGGTTGTAAAACCAAGTAGTCAGTAGGGTACTCCCAAGAATCAACTGAGATGATGAGATCATCAAAAATTCATTCAGGTTTAATGGTGGATCTATCTATCAGTTCTAAAATGATGGGGGTTGGTCTAATATTAGTGAGCCCAAGTTTTCTTATAGTTTCCATTGTCATGGCATTAATCACTGCTCCTATATCTACCAGTACGTTGGGTATCTGTATATGTCCAATATTCATAGTGAGAGTGGGATTCTCAATATCATCATATTTGGCCAGAAGGATTTTTCCCATTATTAATGCAGATAATTTCCCTATGACATGAATAGTGGGAGGATCTCTGGGCTTCCTTCCTGGTTTCCTTATGCATAGATCCCGAACAGTTCTAGCATAGATAGGTACATCTTAAAGAGCTTGAAGGAGGGGAATTTTAACATAAATATTCTTTAACTCTCCTAAGAGGTTAAACTGAGGTTGTCCCACTACCTTTGGTAGCATTAATCTCTTAGGGTACGGTGGTTTCCTAATCAGCTAGTTAGGTTGTGTGTCGCTAGATATATCATTCTTTGTTTCAGCCGACCCATTAGTGGTATGTTCAACATCTTCAATGATGGGGTTCATATTAGATATATGATGTGGATTCACCCCTTCGTCATGTACAGGGGATGAAACATCTTCAATGATTACAGGCTCTACTACCTTTCTTGATCGTAAGCAAATATTGTTACAAGGCATAGGATAAAGGGAGTAGGAAGGCATGTTAACAGTCTCAAATTGATGGACTATTTTATTATTTGGGTTAGGATTAGGTTGAGCAGGTAGCTGAGGTCATATCGACATATTAGGGGCAGCATTGTTCTGCAACTGCAACTGTGACTACTGATGAAGATATTGAGGATATTGAGGATATTGACGATATTGAGGAGTGTATGGTTGCTATTGATGTGGAGGTTTTTGAGGAAACTAGTTCCCTGGATGGAAATTCCTCCATCCAAGGGACCAAGAAGTTGGTTGGTGTGGTGGTTGTGGTGGCTGAACCCAGGGATTCTAGGAGTTATAATTTTGCATTGAATATTGAGAGGGGATCCATTGAGAATAATATGAAGGGAATTGTGTATTCATGTTCTACATATTATTCCAATTATTCATGTTATTCAAAAATGGAAATGAATCTGGAGTCATACCTTGGGTTCGAGGCTGCCAAGGCTTCTTTTGTACAATGAAGTAGGCCAATTCCACCTCTAGAGTTGACGCTTGTAGAACAACCTTCACTTGAGGAAGCGATGGGCATTCGTTTGTGTCATGGTTCAGCTTGCACAACTGACACACTTCTACCTTGTCAAGTGGGCACTCCTTCATAGGGTGGTTCTTTCTACATCGAGGACAGAACACACCTAGTGTGAGATCCTATACTGCCTGTTTTTTATTTTCCCTCAAGACGTCGATTTCCGAGGAGATAGAGCTCATCATTTATATTTTGAAATTTTCAAGGAGTTTTCCTATCTCTACATGGGTGGCTCCTCCATCATATGAATTCTGATTTCTGTCGAATACATCATGTTCTAGATTATCCCATTTGCCCCGCCTATTATTCCTGGAAGATCACTTGCAGTACCTTTTACATAATTCCAAAATTTTCTCGAAAGACTCCTTGGAGATATCCCCCTTTCCTAACAGGTTTAACACATCTAGGCAATCATCCTTAAGCCCATGAATCAGGACTATCTTGAGAACATATAACCCCATGTTTGTCTATCCAGATCTTTGCACATTGTATAAAATCCTCTCTACAAAATCTTCTAGACTTTTGTCCTCCTTCTGTACCATTTTAAACAATTATTCTCTCTTGTCCTTGGTGTTGCAATATTCCTGATATTTCTCCAGGAACACTTGTTTCATCCGGTCCCAATTAGTAACAGTTTAGCCTCCTAAGCTCATGAACTAGTGTAATGCATTGTCCTTCAGACAGGAAGGGAAGAGCTTCAGATTTTGTGCATCGGTGATGTAGTCATAGCTACGACAGAGGATATCAAAATTGAAAAGAAATTCATCTAGATCCTTTGCCACTTTTCCATGAAAGCGAGGCAACACCGATGGAGATATATTTTTCATAGGGGTTGTCCCTTCTGGTTGTTGAATTGGGAACTGAAGTGTAGCTAGTATCCCTTCAGGCAAGGAATGATCTTCAGGATGATGGTTTTCTCCCATTGCCTCTTCCTCATCAGATTCGTGTCTGTTACTCATTCCTTCTTCTCTTTTCTCCTCTTCATTCTTCTCTTCTTCCTTCCACCGATCAACAAATTTATGATGGAACTACATCCACTCTTCTTCAATTACAACCTTTACATTAATCTAATAGATTGGACCTTGATCAACATATCCTGTTGTACTAACTTTGTACTCCTCTGTAGGGGTGTTTGAGGATGTTGCAGCTGCTCGTGTGTTCTCCACTGTGGATCTTGACGCAGGAACCCTAGGATCGACAGGACTTCTTCTGATAGGTATTTCCTGATAGCGATCCATGGTAGAAGAATCAGTTATGTCAATTGGATCGTCAATGAATGTTCTTCTCCCCAATTGCGGACCTTGACCACGACCTCGACCACCTGTACTGTTAGTATTTTGTGGGGTTTTGGGAGTTGTAATATTATCACGCTTTACCCTTCTTGTACTCATACAACCCAAATCATTCCAACAAAAAACTAAAAGAGACTAAATAGAAACAATCACAGGATGCAACTACGATAGTGTTTAATATTTATCCTCCCTAGCAATGGTGGCAAAAATGTTGGGAACCCAATATGCAAGTTAATTACAGCACATACAGAGTGTGCAATATTTATTGTCAACCCAGGGACATCTTGTATTTCAAGGATAACATGCACAATATATGATTAAACTCTAAATTGCTGTAAATGAACAATCCTATTCTCTATTCAGCTATGCTCACCCCAAGAATCCACTTAATCTAGTTTACCTTCTAAAGAATATAGTCACAATTACCTTTTGTTGTTCTTGATCTAGAAATTGAAAGACTCATGAAATCGCATCTAGATTACTCTTGCATAAAATGAGATCCTGTTTACCAAATAATCTAATGATTAACCCAACTATATTAATCTGATTATTCTAGAAATCCAAAAAGACATGAATTGAGTGGTAGTCTAGGAATTCAGAGTACAGAAATTGAGCTCAATTATCCTATGAATTAAAAGTACAGGAATGAAATTCTGCAACCATAAAATAAAACAACAAACTGCAAGGATTCATGGAAACAACAACTAAAAGATCTAAGGATGAACAGAGCTGTTACAACTATCACACAATTTTCATAAGGAATAGTTACCTACCTAGTCGACTATCACACCATGCCACTACATATTTCCAAAAGATGCAATTAATAACACATTGTAAATGCACAACTGTTACAGCTTCCTATGAAGAAATAAAATTAACATAACATCACACGACATAATAATTAAAATTCCTAAATTAACTCAGCAATCCTTGTGGGAAGGTGAGCCCAACCTTCACACATAGATGCTGGATATAATGCACATTAAAACCCTTAGATCTGAAGTAACTCCTTGTATTAAAAAGGCAGATCGATTACACAACTCTCAATCACAGCGAATACAGTGAATTGGTTACGGGTTCAACCCTTGGCTCAGAACAGTTCTCCATATTTATACAATGTAAATCATAACATCCTATCCCTATTATTGGGCAGCCATGAAGATCTCTAATCTTCAGGCACCCTAAATTAGAAGAGCTGTTACAACTGTGGCAGGATGAAAAGGTAGGAAATGTAGGGAAACTATTAATTGACCCAGAAATAATGATATCCTCGGATCATAGCTATACACAAGAAGCAGCACACTATTGAGCTCCAAATCTGTCGCATTCTATTCCAGCTATGTTTGTATAGCTTTGCTTGGAATAATATACTAGGAATGCATTTCTTCGGCAATGGTAGGATGGATGGGGATCAACTTGAGCGATGAATTCCCATCCTTTTCGTATCATGTTCAGCCTGCTATACCTACAGTCTCTATATCTCAAAATACCTTTATAAACTATCATATGTTAGCATATTGAGAGATATAAATCCTTAATTACCACAATCATAAATATTAATAAAATAAGACAATAACCAATCATACCTTGGTGGCTTGAAGAGGAGAGTGAGGGAAAAAAATCTATTTGGCATACTCAGCGGGGTATGATAGGGGAAAAAGAGGTGAACAAGGATGGCGAAAAAGGGTCCATTTCTGAGCCCAACACCCTTATGTGCTGCCTGCATGGCTAGTAGATTCATCCCACTCTTATGGCTTCTTTGATGATTTTTTTCTATGGCTTCTTTGATGATTTTTTTCTATTATATGAAGTTATTCTTGAGGCCATGTATTGGATTGAACAACCTTGGGAAGATTTGCACCATAGATTGTAATTCCTTCCTAAGCTTGATCATTTAGAGTGATGAATTTAGGGAAATTATAAGTGAGAAAATTGGTATCCTAGTGGTCCCATTAAGCTCTCCTAGTCATACGGCTGAAGGGAACATGGCTAACCTGTCACCAACAATTCCTTTCAATATTTCTCATGATCCTAGCAAGATTGAGAATGTCTACATTGGGGCGGATTGTTCCCCCAATGATATTAAAGAGTATACCGATATGTTTAAGGATTTTCATGATATTTTCTCTTGTTCATATGAAGAAATTCCAGGTATAGACCAGCGTATTGTCGAGCAAGATATCAAGACTTATCCATATACAAAACTGGTTCGACAATGTTTGCATGCCATGAATCGTAGGAAAGCACCCCCCATTAAAGCTGAGATAGAGAAACTTCTTCAAGCGGTTTTTATCTATGTCATTCCCTTGATGGAGTGGGTTTAAAATCTCATTTCGGTGGATAAGAAGCAAGGAGTGATCCGTATATGCACTGATTTCAGTGATTTGAATTGAGCTTGTTCTAAAGATACTTTCCCTACACTATTTATTGATCAAATTTTGGATGAGTGTGTGGGAAGTGAGGTATTTCCTTTTATGGATGTATTTTCTGGATATAATCAGATACAAATTAAGCCCAAGGATCGATAGAAGACTGCATTTATTTGTCCTTGGGGAACTTTTTCATATCGAAAGATTCCCTTTGGCCTTAAAAACAAAGGAGCTATTTTTCAGCGGGACATGACCTTAACCTTTCACGATCCTAAAATGATTATTGAAGTATATTTGTGTAATACCCTAGTTTTGACCCCATTTGCATTTAAATATACATGGTGTGGAGCCAAAAGAAAATCCCCAACATCGATTTGGTTGTGTATGTTTCGGCAATTGGGATCATTGCCAATGGTATATCGTGCTATCTGGCACATTAGAGTTTAGCATCATGTAAATATGCAAATCAATTAAAATAGGGCCTACAACCAGCTATGACGGTGCAAAGTTAAATGAAAAGGGCATGATTTCCTAAGGTCAAGGGGGGGGGGGATTGTCTAACCCATGAGAACCATTGGGGAAAATCCATGCATCAACCACTAAACTACTATTGGTTAAGGGCAGTTATTTGCTGAGTAGTGGTGGGTGGCAGGACTTTCCACATGCACCCTCCTCCAGGTGAGTCTTTCCATTCACGTGGGGAAAAGGAAACCAACATAAAAACACTACCACTCTGCCACTCTTTCCAGTCCACTCACCTTCAAGCATCGTTTGGGAAAACACTGGATCATTTTTTGGCTATTCAGACCTCATGGGCGGGATTTCTCTTCACAGTCCATCTCACTTAGGGAATTTTGGTTCTCTCACGCACCAATTGGGATTCTTCATTGTTTTCCTCACACAGAGATGGAAAAATAGATTATTGTCATCCATGATTTTTTGTGAATGAACCTTCATGTTTTGGGCGATGTGTATGTGTTTTCTCCTACCGATTCATGGTCTGTGTATGTGCTTTTATCCATATCGATTGTGGTTTGCGTTGATTGTTTTCCCATATCAATGTTGGGAGTCTGGTTTCTCTACTATTTTGGGACTGTGTAATGTTCCCATCGCTTCATTGTGAGATGGGGCTATTGTTCTTTCCCTCATTTTGTGTTTGTTGTTGTTTTCCCCATGTTGTTCACTTGCTGTGGTCTCATGTGCATTATTGAGCTGCTGTAGGTGGTTCCTGAGTCGTTTTGGCCACGATATGGCTAAGAATGACTTAGGGATCTATTTTCCCTGTCCCAGCTTTGAATATCTTGATTTTGCTGCATGCATGTAGTGGTTGGTGTTCAGATTGTGTGGAGTGGGATTGAAGGCTCGGTATGCTTGAGAAACCTAGGTTTGGGAGCCACACAGACAGGTTTAGATGGCAAGGGAAGTCAAGGCCTGAGGAACTATGAAGTAGAGAAGGGACTGATTCCTAGTGTCGGTTGTGTGTGGGTGTCTTAGAGGTTAGGCTAGCTCTGGTGTAGGTGTCTTTATCTCTTCCATGAGCTCACTAGCTTAGCATGTAACTTCTCCCAACTCCTTGATATCCTGATAAGCCTTGCTGCGTGGGATTGGATGATTTGTGTACCTTGGCTATATGTAAGCCTGCTTAGTCCCTTTTTCCTTAGGGAATCATGCCCAACTCAGGGATGGCAGTGTTGTTGAGAGATTGATAAGCACGCTGGCCTATGGTTGGGTGGAACGTTGCAGTGACATAGCTAGTTGTGGGACAAATACTTTATGAAATAAGTATCCTTGACTATTTCGTCTCTACATTTATATTATTGATTAATGAATATAATGAACATGTGGCATGCTTGATTGAATGTATGTTTGCTTCCACTATGTATATGAAGGATTAAGAATCTTAGTATGTTTTACGCTTTAAGCTTTTTATTTCAGCACTATATGCCTGTTCATGTTCATGGGGCTATTTTCCCAGTCTGTTTGATGGTTTTGTGTTAGTAGTGTCCTCTTCGTTGATCAGAGTGTCGGGGACGTTACAGAGTGGTATCAGAGCTCTGGTTGCAGCATGGGCCTGAATGGGCCATGATAGATTAGATAATAGAGGTAGGTTTCATTCTCCCCAGCAAAAATCAGAAAATTGAAGACAAGAAAATTCACAAAATTTTCTAAGTGCCAGAACTATCATCCCATCGAAGCACTTAGTGGGAATGCCACCCGACGGATAGTTTATCCGACAGCCGATGCGGTAAAAGACTCTGAATGAAAATTTTGGAAAATTTTTAAGTGTTTAGCCATTGGCACATTCAGACACCTAGATGGATGGATCACTAATGATTAGTCGAATGACCACCACCATTGCGGATGGCTAGACCACTATGCCTCTGATGGATATAGCCTCTGACCACCGATGGCGCAGAATTTCTAAAAATTCTTCTAAGTGTTGACTTCATCGGCCATTGGAGAATTTTATTTGATGATGTCACCGATGAACATCAAAATGGGTTAACGGTTCGTGTGCCACCATTGTGGCTTCTTAGTAAAGTATCTAGCTGATGCACTAGTCATTCCAGTCGCCGATGCAGAGGTGTTAGTAAACAGTAGCTTTGAGTGACGGTGACAAATAGTTGTTTGACTGGCGATGGATAGAGGAATTTTTCGTCGACAGATAAGAAATGGATCAGCAGAGAATAAAGGATGGTTGAGATGATGAAGTTCAGAAAGGAAGAGAGAGAAAAACTCAAAAAGTTTTCTAAGTCCTAGAATGATCGGCCATTGGCGATGGTTAGTTGATCACATCATCAATGCTTAGATTATTCATTCACCGATGAGCTATGTCAGGTAAATTTGTTGGTCGAACTTCTGCCATTGTAGAGGTTGAGAGGACTAACCACTCGACGAGGAATGCGTCTGAGCACCAATTGCACAACTTCTAGGGGTTCCAATCGCCGATAGACTTGTGGCTGTGGAAGACTTGGGGATATTATGGGCCGCCATTACAGAAAGCTTGCTGACTAACTATCTGATGCGTAGGGCACCTAGCTACTGATGCAACATGTTAGTGTATGCTATTGCTAATAAGACTCAGAATAGTAGACCACGACAGGGCCGATACGGCGTAAGAAAATACACAATTAACTCGTCAATACAGCAGAACAATTTAGAAGTTTCAGCCACCGAAACACCAAGGAGTTAGTAGGGAAGAGACCTGATTAGACAAAAAATTTGAGTATAAAAGCATCAAAAAATTTTTAACGATCAGATCATCGATCGGAAGCTCAGTCGGTTTGCCACAGAAACTATAGAAAGATCTTTTTCTGCCATTGTGGCTGCTCAAATGACTATGCACTCGATCAACAGTTGGTTTCCTCACCGATGCAAATTGGAAGTCTAGTAATTTTACACACCAAAACATTAGAAAGGAGTAAGCAAATAGACCATTGATGAACAGTTAATTTTCTCACCAATGCAAATCAAAAGTGTAGTTGGTTTGACCACCGAAATGTCGAAAAAATAGTTGGAAGAAGGTTCGATTGTGCCTAAGGAATTTATATTTTTCAAAGGAATTTCTCAGTAGTTTTTCCTGCAGTTTTTTACTGTCTTCTAGTAGGTTTTCAGCAACTTATCAGTGGATTATAGAGTTGAACAAGAGATAGAGAAAATTCTATGTTTTAGCATAATTGTTGTTTGATAAATTCCAAAGGAGATTTGGGTTTTCCAAAGGAACTTCTCAGTGATTTTTCAAGCAGTTTTCAACTGTGTTTCAATAGGTTTTTGATAGATTAAGTAGATTGTCAGTGGTCACATGGCTGAAAAGGGAGAAAACCCTAGGTGACTGAAGTTAGCATTCCTAACCAAAATACAATTGTATGTTTGCCATCATTCTATAAGTAGTGTTGTTTTCACACTCGAGGTCAGAATGAAGCATGTGGATAGGAGTTGGAAAGCTTATCAAGCTGGGAACAAGGGAAAGTCACCAGAATTTGATTATGGAGCAGAAAAGTGCTAGTGATTGCTTAAAATAGAAATTTGTCGCTGTCAATATAGACAACTCTGGGGAATTCTATGCCTAGAGGTAGGAATACCATGAAGTCAAACCAGTTGTTGTGTGGAAGAGGATTTTGATGGAATGATGAGGGACTTAAAAAGGAAAGTTTCCCTTAAACCCTATCTTGTTGATTATAACTACCTTTTATAAGTTTTATACTTGAAATATATGAGGATATGCTTTGCATGCATAGGATATTGAGGATTATACATTTATAATAAACCACTAATGATAGTTATTGCATTGGTGTTAGCATTAGTGGAAAAACCAACGAAAACATGGACATGGCTGAATATGTTGTTGATGCTGATGAAGGTGACTAGAAACCCTCTGGAGAAAGGGATAAGGAAACAAGTCCATAATCAAAAGTTGGTGAGAAAATTGTACAATATCCTACAAAGGACCAACCAAACTGGTAATGTCAAGTGTGTAATTAGGACCCATGAAGGTAAGAGTTTGATTATGAAAAATTACATGGAGTGGTAAAGGTAAGAGACCTCATACCATGTGGGTATTTGAATGTTATACTACATTCATATAGAAATGTGCCATGCCTGTATATGTTGATTGAGCTTAGTATCCCAAGGAAAGTAAGTACTGATGATCTTGATTTTAGTAATGCATCCTATATGAAGTAGTCATGGTTAGGCCATGCATGGTATTCTTGAAAAAATGCAAGGTAGCATCGAGTGGATATGCATTAAAGTATTTTATAAATCTTGAAGTTATGCATTGGATGGATGCATATGAAGGGTGTAAGTAGCTGATTACATAAGTATGGGTGCAAATGTAGTGATTCATTTCATAAGTGCATTGATATAGTGCATGTGATATTATATTACTAATGGTTGAAATGATGAATTGATGACATTTCTGGAACCATTTCAGGAGCTGTTATGAATGCAGGATAGTAAGTGCATGAAGAAGGTAGTCATGATTGGCTGGCTACCGGAAATGCTCTATGGAAGAGAAAGGTGGTACAAATGATACACTTGTAAAGTAAGGAGAATCTAAACATTTCATTCAAATTACATGAATGATGTGACTGTACCCTGTAATTTAAAATATGATAATGATTACGTGAAGTAAATGAGTTTTGGTAATATTGATGTGATTAACAGCTGGAAGTATTGGAATTTTATAAATTCTGAAAATGCTTCAGTGATTGTTGCAGCATTGAAAATGTTATATGCATCAAGACTTACCAAGTGTTTGGCTGATTGAAGTTCAAGTTTCAGGTAGATTGTTTGGGGCATGGAAAAATGGATAAGACCATGACAAGACCAGAATATACAATGTGAAAGTGCCAAACCTCATGAGAAGAGTCTCATGGTTGTGAACATAGTTTGCATGCTGAATGAATTGTCCATTTAAAATTGTAAATTTCAGACTTAAGAAATTGCTGACAACTACTAATCACTATTGGCTTGCATAAGATTGTGTCAGGAGGACGCATTGTAAGTGGGTGTTCATGTTATGCTAGTAAGCATAAAATCATAACGGGCATGATGGTACTGCTTACAAGAGACCCACAAATGAGGATCACCTCATTGCTAAGCAAATCAATTTCTATAGTAAACAGAGTTGCAAATTCTCATTGAATTTAATTACTAATGTCATTGCTTGGTTATGGAACAATCAAATTGGTATTGTATTATCAAATAATGATTGAATGTTTGTCTATTTGATGAATGTACCAGGGGTACACACTACAGGAAGATCATGTGTGATGGCCTGCAGGAGCCAAACTTCATGGGAAGGTTTTCCCTTATCTTGGAAATGGGTTTCGGGTGAAACTCCATTGGACATTTTCAAAATGTCTCATCTGCACTACATGTTTGGTAAGCAATATGAGTAAGATGGTATGGATTATGTCAATAAGACATGTGAATATGAAATGTAAAAAGGAGTTGGGATGGAAAACCGAGGGACTGCCAACTCAGAGAAGGGAGCCCCCATTCCTCCTTAACGAAGGAATACTGCATTGGCAAATGGATAAGTGTTATGTAACCCTAGCTAAGCATATGCATGTCAAATTGTTGAATTCAATATGCAAAACATGTTTTGGTTTTATTTTCATTATGACTAATTGCTTGAGTATTAATAGGGCCTACATGGCACCCATCAGAAAGGGGTGCACACTTTCTTGATGTCCCATCATGAAAGGATTTTCAATATCGATTACACCCTAGGGAGTGGATGCACTCTTGGTGTCTCAGTACTTGATAGTGAATGATATGAAATAGGATTACAGTTTTAGAGCAATAATGCTGATGAGTTGCTTATATTGCTTGTATTTTCAGGCTAAATAGATGCAGTCTGGTGTTGTACACTAAATGGACAATGGCTTGGGCTCATCCTACATCCTACTGAAGAGCACAGAGAAGGAGACATTCCCGAGGGATTGAAGGGTAGAGAAGGGGGTGGTTTCTTGTGTTGTATGGGGTAGTGGAATTAGAGATCACTACTGGAAATGAAACTTGGAAATGGAAATGATAAAGTTTCCTTCCCAGTTGGAATGAAGATGTGCTGGAAGGAGATGTTGGGCTATTATATGCTTGGGGATCCATAGTATATCCTGGAACTGGGAATGGTCATTTATTGTTGATATAAGTGCATGTGTTATTGTTGATGTCCTGATAAACCCAACTATGTTGGCTTGGCTGATGATTGGTTGCTGATATAAGTGCATGTGTTATTGTTGATGGCCTGATAAACCAAACTGTGTTGGCTTGGATGATGATTGGTTATTGATATAAGTGCATGTGTTATTGTTGATGGCCTGATAAAATCAACTGTGTTGGATTGGCTGATGATTGTTTGTTGATATAAATGCATTGTTGATATAAGTGTACTGCTCATATAAGTGCAGATGATTTGTTGATGGTATGATAAACCCAACTGAAGGTTGGCTTGACTTTGTAATTATTTGATGTTGTGGAAATTGTGGAAACAGTATAGTGTTGGCTTGACTACCTATAGTCTGATAAACCCAACTGTAGGTTGGCTTGACTTTGCCTGATATATATAAAATAATGTTGTGAAGCAGCCTGTGTGCTGACCTAACATCCAAGTCCATAGGGGATCCCAAGGCTTGCAAAGCAAAGTAGGATTCTATGGACCAATGAGGAAACGCGCAATATAGATAAGTATTAGATTATTTTTCAATTCTTTCTTATGAATATGCATGTGTATATGATTTGGTTATGATGTTTTAAGCTCTTTTTTAAGAGACAAACATAGATGAGAATAAACTAAACATGTGAATTTATTCAATGTTTGAATATAGGTATCGCCATAAGCGAGGACTATGAGAGCATCCTAGGGGTGCATGTGGGCATGTGACTATCCTGAAGAGCTCAAAATGAGTAGTAATGAAAAGGGTGCTAGTGAGACTATGAAGTTCCTAGTAGCCGAGACAAACCATGTGGGGAGGAACCATGGTTGAGAGGTCTGAAATAGACCGGAGAAACTAAGTGTCATGACCAAGAGAGATTGGTCTAGCATTCATGGTGAAGTGAAAGAGGCATTCATGGTGAAGTGAAAGAGGCTGAGAGCATAAAAAGCCACAGCAGTGGTGTGGGTTCCAGNATATATGTGTATGTATGTATATATATATATGTATGTATGTATATATATACATACTTATGCATTGTGAAAACAAAAGATTGTTGAATGCATGTATAACTGAAAATGGAATGTGTGTACTTGCTTAAAGTAAATTTTAAATGCTGGAATGGTTAATTCCTTGCCCAAGAATAAACATGAATGAGTTCTTGTGCCTGTTGGGAGGCATGAAAAATATGAACGTCTCCTTGATGAGACTTGGACTATCATGCCAATTGGGCAATAAATTGACTGATTTTAATGCCTATATTATGCTTGATCTAATAGAATTTCAATGATGCATTTCACAGGTGATAAAAATGAATCCCAGTGTGCACATTGATCATGGCAGCAGACCAAAAGCTGCTGGACTTGGATGGAAGTCTTCTTCAAACAATTGCCAAGACCCAAGAAAATCTTGAAGAGACGCTCAATATACAGAAAAGTCCCTAGACTTGGGGATGAACCAAATGCTGAGAACCAGCAAGAGAATCTCATGGAAGCCAAGGGGATTGGTCCCAAAAGTTCAAGTAAATAATTGAACATGGGACAGATCTGCAAAAATTTGATGTGCAAATTGTATATATGTATTGGAACACCAAGGACGATGTTATTCCAAGGGGGAGGGGATTGTAATACCCTATTTTTGACCCCATTTGCATTTAAAGATACATGATGTATATTTTGTAATTAATCGTGGTGTGGAGCTAAAAGAAAATCCCCACCATCGATTTGGTTGTGTATGTTTCGGCAATTGGGATCATTGTTGATGGTATATCGTGCTATCTGGCACATTAGAGTTTGAAATCATGTAAATATGCACATCAATTAAAATAAACCTACAGCCAGCGATGATGGTGCAATGTTAAATGAAAAGGGAATTATTTCATAAGGTTAAGAGGGGGAGGGGATTGTCTAACACATGAGAGCCATTGGGGAAAATCAATGTGTCAGCCACTAAACTACTGTTGGTTGAGGGCAGTTATTTGCTGAGTAGTGGTGGGTGGCAAGCCTGCCCACATGCACCCTCCTCCAGCTAGGTTGTTCAATTCACATGGGGGAAAGGAAGCCAATAGAAAAACGCTGCCACTCTCCCACTCTCTCCAGTCGGCTCACCTTCAAGCATCATTTGGGAAAACTCTGGATCATTTTTTGCATTGTTCAGACCTCATGGGAAAGATTTCTCTTCATGGTCCATCTCACATAGGGACGTTTGATTCTCTCACACAACAATTGGAATTCATCATCATTTTCCTCACACAGATCTGGAAAAATCGATAACTGTCACCCATGATTTCCTGTGAATGAACCTTCACATTTTGGGCGGTGCATATGTGTTTTCCCCTGTCTATTCGTGTTCTACGTATGTGTTTTTCTCCATATTGATTGTGGTCTATGTTGATGGTTTTTCCCTATCAATGTTGGGAGTCTGGTTTCTCTACCATTTTGGGACTATGTAATGTTCCCATCGCTTCATTGTGAGATGGGGTTGTGGTTGTTTCCTTGATTTTGTGTTTGTTGTTGTTTTCCCCATGTTATTCACTTGATGTGGTCTCATGTGCATTCTTGAGCTGCTGTAGGTTGTTGCTAAGTCGTTTTGGCCACGATAGGGCCAAGAACGACTCAGGGATCGATTTTCCCCTGTCCCACCTGTGAATAGCTTGGTTTTCCTGCATGCATGCAGTTGTTGGTCATCGGACTGTGTGGAGTGGGAGCCACACAGATAGGGTTAGATGGCTAGCTTTATTCTCCAAAACCTTGGAAGAGTAGTCACAAGGGAATTTAGGGCCTGAGGGACTGTGAAGTAGAGAAGGGATTGATTCTGAGTGTCGGGTGTGTGTGGGTGTCTTAGAGGTCAGGATAGCCTTGGTGTAGGTGTCCTTAGCTCTTCCATGAACTCACTAGCTTAGAATTTAACTTCTCCTAGCTCCTTGATAGCCTGATAAGCCCTACTGCGTGGGCTTGGTTGATTTGTGTACCTTGGCTATGTGTAAGCCTGTTTAGTCCCTTATTCCTTGGGGAATCATGCCCAGCTCGAGGGTGGCAGTGTTGCTAAGATATTGATGAGCATGCTAGCCTATGGTTGGGTGGAACATTGCAGTGACGTGCTAGTTGCGGGACAAGTCCTTTATGAGATAAGTATCCTTGACTATTTCGTCTCTACATTTATATTACTGATTAATGAATATAATGAACATGTGGCATGCTTGATTGATTGTATGTTTGATTCCTCTATGTATATGAAGGATGATGCATCTTAGTATGTTTTATTCCTGTTCATGTTCATGGGGCTATTTTTCTAGTCTGTTTTATGGTTTTGTGTTAGTAGCGTCCTCTTTGCCGGTCAGAGGGTTGAGGACGTTAAAATTTGGATGACCTCACTACTCGCTCATTTGAGAGTGCATTATCCTTACCATTTGTGATCATTTTTTGAAATATGCCATCATTATAAAGTTCATTTAAATCCTCATAAGTGCATATTTTGCATGAAAGTTGGTTGTTTACTAGGATTCATCATATCCAACGAGGGTATTAGAGTTGATCCCTTGAAGGTTGAGGAAATACTTCAATTTTATCCCCTGCATAACATTCAACACCTTGAATGTTTACAAGGTATGGAGAACTTCTTGTGAAGGTTCATGGTCAAATTCTCCAACTTGACTAAAGGCTTCATGCATCTATTGAACAAAGACACCCCTTTTTACTGGGGTGAGTGAGCCCAGGATTATTTTGATTCTCTTAAGAAATACTTAGAAACAACCCTGTGCTTAGTCCACCAGATGTTGGAGAAACCCATCAACAAATCCTCATCAACAAGGGTTCCCACTTTGTCGACACCCTACAACACAATCTCCCTGAGCACCATCACAGATAGGTTTTACCCTGCTTGGAAATGTCTGCGGAGCAAATGTGGTCTCACCCAAGGAGTTTAAGGGAGAGCTATCAAAACCAAGTTTTCGGCAGTGGGGACAAAGGATATGGGGATCTGATGAAAGGCCACCATAACTGCCAGATCCAGAGCTTGCATTCAAATTTATACTATTTCCTCAACTTGCAAAGGGTATTCATAACTTATGCAATAATTATATCATCACTCAGTTATCACAATATTGGAACATTTTCCATGAAACATATCTACTCATAGTGTGACAAACAGTAGCAGAAAAACAGATTGTATTGACATAGCAGGAAAACAGTTCGCATCAATATAGCAAAAAGAGACTAAATCACATCTACATTATGCCATCATGATAGAATAGATCACAACATCATAACAGATTAGATCGCATAGTAATAATAGACAATTTTTGTACCACAATCATCATATTATATTAATATTGTGCAAAGGAACCACATTACACAATTCTTCTCCAAAACCGGAGACTGCATACATCAGGAAAAACCCAGATCAATCACAGATACACAGGGAATTCTTCATAAAACTAGATCGCGCTAGATCTTATGTCTCAATTATCCTCTAATGTGTTTCTCCTGTTCTCAGTCAGTAGCTCTTTCCATCCTTGATTATTATTTTCTACTTGCAAAACTAGATCTATAAATAGGCTTGCACCATTACATTGAGGGCCCACTTTTTAACTAACTTATAACTGCTAATGACCTATTACAACAAATCTTTGTAAAATAACATATAAAATATTGAAAGCGGTTATTCTTCTACACATCGCGCTAATTTGGCCTTGAATGGTAACACATGAGGTTGCATAGCTTTTGTGATGTTGCATAACTCACTTACCAAAACCCATGCCAATAGGCCCCCAGAACAGTCTTGTGGCTTTTACCTAAGCCACATCAGGTTGATAGGGTATGTGCCAACGTACCCATTTTGAAATATTCAAATTGGTGTGTAATCTCATGTACTTGTAGCTATACTTTGTCGGCAGTACTCTAACAATTAGTCAAAGTATGCTTCATGGGGTGCTCCTCTTGGGCCTTACTGTCAACTGCCTCTCGATGCTCTTGAACCACCTGTAACATGGTGATTGCTTTGACAGCCAAATGTCCACCGATTTCCTAAAATTATTGAAGCTGAGAGTGACGCTTTTGTTGGAAATATTATGCTCGAACAACTCTCTATTGTAAATCCTTCAGTTACTTGGCTGGTGTGATCTGCACCATTAGTGGCCATTCCATATTCCTATTTCCATTTGGTGCGAGTCTCCTCCTGCATGCATTGCACTGCATCCTCAGGGTCTATTGATGACTCATTGTCGGAGTCGTGAGTGCTCAGGTCCTTCTAGGAAGGCTCTTCTAGGGCATCCAGTGGCTGTTCATTGGATAATTCCTCCTAACTTACTATATTTTTCCACTCCATCGACCACTCTTAGATAATGGAATCCAATTCCTCTGTTGTGAATTTGTATGGCAAAGGTAGCCACTTCCTCTTGGGATCCCACAGTGCCTGAATGTAGATCAAATGGGGTCTGATGGAAAACTAAAGGATCTGCTGATACTTGGCCACAACATAAAGAGAGACTCAGGGAACAGAAATGACCGCAGCTTGCAATGCTTCCCAATACACCAAAAAGTGGATGTAACAGTCTATCTGTCGACTGGGTTCTTCGACCCACCATAAGGTTTGATACCTTGCATTGCAACACACCTTTTCTGCCTCAACTGCCATCGGCTGATAATCTTCTAATTCCATCCAATCAATGAGTGCAATAAGAATCAACAACTAGCTGTTTCAAAATGACCACCGAAGCTAAGAAGTAAGCACATCTTCCAACAACTGATTCAGCAAAAAAAAACACCAATTCATTTGCACCCCTTCAGCTCACTTCTTTCCGCAGGCGACAACACTCGAATTACATTGTACTAGTTAGTTTCCCCGAACTACTTTGCTTACCAGAATCCTTGTGCCAATCTGCACTACCTGTGAGTTAATGCTATTGATGTGATAAGAACGACCATCATGTTGTAAACCGAAGAGATCCTTCAGCTACTTGGCAAGATTTTTTTTAGTATCTCTCCCGTCGATATATTGCGTCGGATCTTCCCTGGCCTTCGGCAAGCCTATGATTCTTGCGATCAACTCTACTATCATAGGGATCGATGTGTTCAACCAAAGCATCCCTCCATGAAAGCAAGCCAATAATTGCTTCACGCATGCATGTGCTTCATTCAATCACCCAAAATAAGGCATATTGATGAGCCCCAACAATCTCGATTGATCCAACCCACTCTCCCATGGTTGAGGCAATCACTAAATTGGGGCACCATGCCCCATCAGGATTGACTCATAGGGCTCATCCTTGACATTCTTAAGTAGTAGCAGGTCATGGTCTTCAAATTTCAACCTTATGAGTGCAGGGATGATGTCAATCGAGCACTTCAGCCCCTTCGACAGTGACAATTTTGGTGGGTACTTCTGATTCTTTGATGGCTGCCTTGGTTTGGCTCCTCGATGCGTAGGAGTTCCATAGCCCAAAATGTCATGTATAGAGACACCCCAAGCTTCCATAGACTCAAAATCTCCTGAGCTCGATGATGAGGTCTATGCAATTCATTGTCTTTGCACTCTCATCGAGGTGTGACTTTTCCTCTTCTGCGATGGCGTGGGGATAGGCCTTTGAGCCTGTCGATATCGCTTGGGAATGGATGAAAAACTGATGGGAATACTGATAATCTATTCTTCAATAGTTGTAGGCCGAATCGGGGACTCGTACTCATAGGAAACCTCTATGGCGTCAAGGTCACTCAGCATGCCTCACACCTTAGCCCTTTAACTACACTCAGTAGCTCTAATTTGCAAGACTACAACTCACTCAACAATTCTCACCACACTGCACACTCCCTGCTCTATTTCACACTATTTTCTTGCTGAACTAAACAATGCCATCCTTACACATCCCATGCGTTGTTTTATATCCATCTCCAATCCAAATTTCATTATTGCTAAATCGGATATTAATGATGCCAAATCCACCAACGATCTTACTCTTCTAACGGTCGGATCACCCATTAGTGTGGGTCGCTTCAAAAAGCACTGCCAGCCAACTGATTTAACTACCTACATTTATTACTTGATTTGACCACCCCACATACCTACAACTATCGCAAGTGGTCGACCAGTTATCACTAACTACTTTAACCTTGCGCAGCCTCTCCCTCGAGGGTCACTTTGCTATTTTGAACTAAAATATTCATCATTTTTATTTATTTATTTTTAATCACCTCAAGTGGTGCGCATCACCGGCCCCAAACTGTAGGGATTTAAGCGACTCCCATTAACAAGCATCGACAAGATTGCACCATCTAATTGTTGTAGTTGAACTGTACCGCCAGAATTAATGGAATGAACAAGATAGGGAGCTAACCGCTGCATTTGTAACTTACCTAGATTCTTAATGAACTTACTATCATATAACAACACCAAATCTCATGTCACAAACTGTTTTTTCTTAATGTGGCGATCATGCCATGCCTTCTCTCAATCCTTCGTAACCTGTTGGTTTAATCCAGTAATAAAACAATCTTCTTCAAGCTGGATTAACTACGCAATTCATTCTTCTAATGCTTCTGCATCATCCATGCCTATTTCTATGGCAATCCATAGACTGGGAACAATATACTCCATGGGCATGACTAACTCTTACCCATAGACCAGCTTAAATGGTGTCTGATCGGTTAGTCATTTACAAGTAGTGCAATAGGCCCATAGTACCGCTGGAATTTTTAGGTCCTATTGAAATCTAGGCTTTCACATACATTCAAGCATGCAGTAAATGCTCATACACAACCATCAAAGACCAATACTTGGGAAGGGACATCCAATCCACCTTTGTATTCATATTTGATTCTTATTTATACATTATGAGATAGGTTCGGGTGGTTGTACCCGCTCAAACTACTCATTTGTTAATATCCATTTATCCTTTAAACTATATAATTACATGATGACATTTAGGAGGTAAGTGGCCCCCTCCACATCTCCCCCACAATCAAAATTTTTCTTCGTCCCGAAGAGAAAAAAGAAACATGCATCAACATCCCGAGTCTCTGCTACTGCAAAAGTAGTCCTCACTATGCATCAACCATGCATACCGGTCTGCATAGGGAACTCAGCCGCAACAGGCACCAGCTCGATAGGAAAACACATGTGTACAAGGCTCTACTGTGACTGGTTACCCTTCAGCCTATGTCTTCAATCTGATAGTAGTCCATCAAAGTCTCATCCTCTCAGAATGGTGGGAAACCATCTTCTTCCACGATGAGGTATTTTGGTTTAAAGCCTCACCCTGGCTCATCTGACCAACATCTTCATCAGTTTAGGCATGTGGGGCCTTTTGGCTCTTCAACTTTCTATGTCATTTCTCTATCTTCTGGCTTCCTGAGGTCACAACCTAGGAACAGTTTCAACATTTTTATAATGAGGGGTACATTGTCATCATGTCTCATTGAAGCGCTTTGCTATGTAGGTGAATGATATTTGCTTGAATGCCATCCTCATCATCTTCTTCTGATGTGAGAGTTTGAATTTCCTGCAAGATTGTATGTTTCCTGCTCATGTGCATGGTCTTGGTCATGATTGATTACTTTAGAATGAGTCGGGCTTATCTTATAACAGTCAAATAGATACTAACTTCATTACACAAGTGAGGAGATCACCTGCCTTTAAGAAATATCCATGTTTAACCTCCTCAACTCGATCAACACAAAAAATTTAATGAATAAACATTAAACTCAACTCACAATGGTTGGCAAGAGACCAACTTAATTTAGACTCATGTTTAACCCCCTCTAACACAATAAATTACAAAATAAACTTGGACAGCCTCAACCACAATAAGACTAATATATTGAGCATAATACGATGACTCGTCTACATTTGGTTACATACTAAACTCAACCACTTTATCATTGACCATCATTTAATATTACATATGCTTTTACTTGGAAAACATGAATCTTTGGCCAAGACTACAATATCGACCAAACATGAAGATCACTATACAACCATGTACTGACACAAGTCATCTAATTAGCTTCCAAAAGAATTCACATTCTTACGCAATAATACATATTATTAGTTCAACCAATATGAAAACGATTTTACCCACATGATCTAAAGCGGAAGTTTCAGTCGTTTATGGTCAATGGACAGCCTTCAATGATCGAGAAATTATGTGTCGAGACTACTTCTCTTCAATAGTACATAGTCGGTTTCAGGATTTTGCTTGTCATTCAGTTGTGATGCATCGACCAAAATATAACTTCTCTTATAATGAACTCATCGACCAGATATTGAAACAACTGACAGAAGGAGTGACCATATTTTATGTGCATTTAAAAATAGTTGATGGTCAATGGAATCTGTGTAAAACTTTAGTATTCTCTTTTCCTTGGAAAACCAATGAGCATTAAACATATATACCAAAATGAACTCTAACCACTTATTAACATCATGAAGGGATTGTCGACCAAACCAATAAATTTAATTGATTCAATAAAGAATTGGTAAAAGATAAGAAGATATATCATCGATAATATAGGTAAAATGAAAGAGATACGGTTGACATGAGATATATCAACAACTCCAGTCGATCTTATTGAGTAGAAATGACCACTTTATAGATTAATGTTTGCATCCCTCGAAATTAATATTCCTTGTTGTCTTCTCAAAACCGTGGGCTGAAGTGTGGTCGTCATAGTAATATGAGTTATTGGTGAGTGTAGCATAGAAGATGATCAAGATCAAGAACCTGTGTATGCAAAACAAATGATAGAGGTAGCTTTATAATAAAGATTCTTGATAAAGAATAACATCACAATGTTGGATTTATCTATTGCGGATGAATGATTTCTACAAATAGGGTAATGTTACGTCAGTGGAAGGCACCCTGTCGGTGTTGAGTACAGCACTCTGTGGGAATCAATACAATTTTTTCATCAACTAATCTAGTGAAAGCTGACTATAGTCTGTCCCATCTTATTTATTGATCATATAACCATTGACTGGACTTCATATATTTTTCTAAAAGATAAAGTTCATGTGTGCATCAAATATCATTAGAAGGTAGAAATATTGCAAGCCACTGCTATGATTGGTCGGTGTTATTCTTGTGGATCATGCAGAAAATGATACTACTATGTTGGATGAATTATATATGCAAGACAACACTGACAAATATTATGTTGCTAATATGTTCAAATATTCCGACAGAGACTTTCTTGCACTTGTAGAGTTTCTTCAACACTAGGAAATCTTATGCCACCTTCACCTTGATAAATTTTCCCAATGATAAGATTGCAAGTGGACTCCAACTCTTTCAATTTGTCCTCAAAATATTCCTTCTCTGCCAACTGGTTCCCATCCATCTAGTTGATGATTTCATCAACTGATTCCTCAAATGACTATCAACATCGTACAACTTTTGGTTGGGACAAGTAGCATTGGAGGGCGCTTGTGGAATTCATGGGAGACTGTGGTTGTCGGCAGCTTGAAGACAGTCTATATGCCACACACATGAGAAAGAAGTCTTTACGAGCAGTATTCACACTTTATTTATGCACACACATGTCGTCTTTAATTTCATGGGTGTTTGCTGGTTTTTCTTTGTCTCACATTTCTTTTTAGGTTCAAACCGTCTCCATCAACTGTTGCTGTCACCCAGACCGAACGGAGAATGGCAATGGCACCAAATGTTGAAATCTAGTCTTTCACATACATTCAAGCATGCATTAAATGATCATACACAGTTATCAAATACCAATAATTGGGAAGGGATGTCCAATCCACCTTTGTATTCATATTTGATGCTTATTTATAAATTATGAGATAGGTTGGAGCAGTTGTACCCGCTCCAACTACTCATTTGTTAATATCCATTGATCCTTTAAACTATATAATTACATGATGACATTTAGGAGGTAAGTGGCCCCCTCTATAGGTCCCAGTCATCATAGTTAGCATTACATACCTTAGTCAACATTGTCTCCAATATTTTATTGAATTCTTCGACGGTCTCATTTGCCTGTGGGTGGTATGGTGTACTCCTCTTATGTTGTACCTCCAACTCCTCAGTTAGATCTTTCATTGTCTAGTTGACAAAGTGACTACCCTAGCCACTCATCAAGATCCTAGGACACCTAAACCTTGTCACGATGGTTTCAAAGATGAACCTTACTACCGTTGCAGTAGTACAATCCAAAACTGGTGCAGCTTCCTCCCACCTAGTGAGATATTCAGTTGCAATGATGATGTATTTTGCACTAGTCCACTTCCCTTGTGGATTAATAGCACCTACAAAATCCATAGCCCATTTATCAAATGGTTGTAGAGTCACTTGTGGTACCAATGGCATCTCATCCCACCGCGATGGTTTACCGACACGGTGGCAGGCATCACAGCTCCTTGCATAGTCTGCGGCATCGTTATGCAACATAGGCCAGCATATTCTGATGTGCAACACTTTCCATGCAGTAGCTCGACCTCCATAGTGACCTCCCACAATTCCTGCATGTGCTTCTTTGAGAATGGGACCCTGCTCATGTGGTAAAATACACCATCGCAAGATTTCATCCGGTCTAAGCTTATATAATTGTCCCATGATTAATTGAAAATCAGAAGCTTTCACGACCAACTGCTTCTTTTGGCTAGTTGACATGTCCTCTGGAGCGATACCAATGGCCAAAAACTTAATAACCAATGCATAGTGATCATTTATGATGTCAACACGGAACAATTGCATATCTGGTAATCCATCATCAATATTGGTCGGTTCTTCCCCATTCTCGACATGAGATAGATGATCAAGGTGAGAATTCAATCATCCTGGATTTACAACTATTTCAAAATCAAACTCCTGGAAGAGTAACAACCATCGACAGATCTTCCCCCCCCAAACACAAGCTTGTTAACCAAGTATTGCAAAGCAGAGTGATTAGTGAACATCTTGAAATGTCCACCCAACAAGTAGTGCTGGAACTTTTGTAATGCATAAACCATCGCCAAGCCTTCCCTTTCTGTTGTTGTATAATTTTGTTCAACAAAAGATAGATTTCTAATGGCATATGTGATTGGGTGATCCAGGTCGCCCCGACTTGGTTACCCAATAATGACCCCCATCATGATTGAAGAACCATCAACATGCACATGGAACTCCTTATCCCAATCAGGAAAAACAAGTATGGGTGGAGAGGCCATATTGGCTTTCAAAGTGTCAAAACTTCCTTAACATTCCTGAGTCCATTCATAGGCTACATCCTTCTTTAGCATATTCTCCATGGGGGCAGTAATCGCAGCGTATCCCTTGATAAACTTGCGATAGTATCCGGTATGCCCCAGTGTGGCCTGAAGCATTTTGACATCAGTTGGTGGTGGTACACTAAGGATTAGCATGATCTTCATTGGGCCGACCAATAGACCTTCTTTGCAGATAATGGGCCATAGTAGCATGCCAAATGGGGCACAAAAAATACGCTTTTTAGAATTCAAGGCGATATGATGCTGTCAACACCTTTCTAGCATCAGCCGCAGGTTGTCCAGATGGTCCCTAACTAGTCCATAAACCGTCCAACCATCCATATACACTTGTAGGAATTTTTGAATAAAATCTATAAATACAATGACAACTACATGAGAGAATACAGGTGGTGCATTCTTCAACCCAAATGGCATGTCTGTATATTGAAAACAACCCCACTCAATAACAAGCGTAGTCTTATAGTGATCCTCCTTCACAACTCAGATCTGGTGGTATCTTGAGAATCCATTCATGAAAGAATACATCTCCTAGCCACCAACACCTTCAAGAAATTCATTTGTAAAAGGGGTCGGGTGTGGATCATGTACACATGCATCGTTCAACTTCCTTAGGTCGACACAAATGTGGATTTCTCTTGTCTTTTTTTCCTGGACAACCATAGGAATATTATCCACTTAGATTCTTCCACAGTTTCAATGATCCCAACATCAAGAATCTCATCAATCTTGGCCTTCACATGGTCCTTGTATCATGGATTCAGTTGATATGGCCTCTATCACACTGATTTGGCATCTGGTTTCAACATGATTTTCATCTCCCCCAAGTCTCCTAAAATTCCCTTCATCTCTGAAAACTATGTCGAAAAAAGGTCATGGAATTCATGTAGCAGGTCCATGATCCTAGCCATGGTCTCCTCATCCTAGTAGTCTCTGACATTGGAAAATTTCGAATTCTCTGCCGACCCAATGTTAACCTTTAGGATATTTAGCGGCTGATTCATTGAATCCGTTGGTATGCTGGGGGCTATGACATCATGGCTTCCTTTGGACTCTGGAATATTAAAATTTTGCAACTCATCATCATCTTCAGGTTCCCCCGATAAGTTCTAATAGGCCATCATGGAATGGATTGAACAATGCACATGTGGATCCACTGGATAGGTGACAGGGGTAACCTTGAGTACAACGTCAAAGATGAATTGTAAAGCATTGCATACCTCTAGGTTGATGTCTTGAAAAATAAATGTCTAACAAAAAATAAATAGACAACTCTTCCCAAGTGGTGATAGTCCTATGCAACTCGACCGCCACATATTATGATCTTGGAATTTCTTCCAGAGTGTGAACAAAAGTGTGGACCCATTCATCCCTGGGTCGCGACGCCCATAAATTTTGACACTTGATCAAATGACTGGTGGGATCATTTTTCCATCATATCTCTTAGTATGATAGACCTCTACATCGCAAAAGCAGACCATCATCAATCTGTGGCACTAATCCCAGTCACAAATCATCTGTTTTTGTGTCGCCCACCATCGAGGTGGAGTATCCTTCAGTGCTACATAAGAATCCAATATCCTTTGTGGTTCAAAAAATTTATCTTCAAATTCCTAAAAGAACTCTGATAGCCCAAACATTCCTTCATAAATGGAAAACTCGACAGTCTCAGTCACAACATGTCGGAGAGACTGTGTAATCAATCCGCATCTCCTGAATGATACTTCATGCAATCGATTCTGCCAATTTTCTAGAGCATATTCAGAGTCAGAGGATGCGGAACTTGCGTAGCACCATCCAAGTTCACCATTGATAGTAGGATGGATATATTCCTCAAAGATGTTATAAGCATGATCCCAACTTCTCCCGACTTCATCCTTTACAAGTTCAATATATCGCCAACCTTCCTGAGGGTCCATAGGAGCAATGACCTTAACATCTTGGTTTTCAAATGTCATAACATGTTTTTTGAAGTTGATAACTTCCATTCTATCATTAGCCCATCCAATCCCTAGTAGTGCGGGATAGGAACCATGATCTTTGACAACTTCTATCACATCAAAGTCAGCATGCATTTTCATACCTTCAATGTCGACAACCAAGTTTGAAATTCGACCAACGGGATAAACCTTCGCCTGGTTTGTTAGTCGTAGTTGTATTGGGGACCATCCCAGTGTTGGATTTCCCATCAATTTTAAGGTTTTCTTCGTCATAATGTTTACATTTGATCCAAGGTCCAGAATGACTGAGTCAACCTCATAATATCCAATCTGGATATTCATCCTCATCTCCTTGACTGTCTTCCTTTTTTGCAAGGATATCATAGCCAAATCCTTCACTATCTTATCTGGGTGGTGCAATAATGTCTCAGCCTCGACAAGGGAGTCAGAGTCCCTTGGCAACAATAGAGAACTCTAAAAAAAAATTCTGCAGGGTACCATGTTGCCACGATGGTCCTACTTCTATAGATGGATCAAAAGAAAAGGGCATATCAACAACTTGTAACTTACCCGGATTTCACTCGATTGCATTCTTTGCATTGAAGAAGGTATCTTTCTCTATCACAATATCAAACGTGACCTTTTTCCTACTAGTGATCTGAACTTGTAGCCGCGGTCCATCGTCTCCACTTATCGCACCAACGCAAGTGACAATCCCAATGTCAACATCTTTCATCTATGGCTCAACCTGAATAGTGGAAACTATCGATCCTTGATTCAAGCTTAATGTCAGGTTCTGATTCAATGGTTGATTCATTGGTCGGTTCTGAGGCTAAGGTAGGTTCTGCATCTAAGTCTGTGGTGGGATGTGGTTCTGCATTATCTGCTGGTTCTATACTTGAAATGTAGGATAATTTTTATTCTGCGCACTCTGTAATTGAGGAATATTTCCTACCTTCCACTTTCTAATCAACTAAGGACAACTTTGGACATTATGATTGTTGGTTGCACAGTATGTACACCGCGCATGAGGGCACTCCCTTTGGTAATGCCCAAAGACCCCATAGGTGTAGCACTAGATTGATTCATGACCTCTTCCTCATCCTTGACCAAATCCTCCTGCTCAACCTATGAACCCTCCGTGAAATCCTCCTCGGACTCCTCCTTTCTAAAACTGTAGTTGGGCCATTTGTTGTTGTGGTGGGTTTAGTTGCTGTTGGACATAGTACATGGCTTGAACATATTGTTTCTGATGATACAGTAGTCACGATGCCTGGTTATACTATGGTGGGTTTGGTTTCTGTTGGACATAGTGCGCGGCTTGAACATATTGTGTCTGATTATACTGTATTCACGATGGCTGGTTATACTGCGGTTTTACCACCATTTGCGGTTGTGGTGCAAACGGTAGCTGTGCTATAAAATGTTCCTATGATTATGTAGGGACAAACTGTAATGGAGGTGGTTGTGTATACAACACTTGTGCTACTAGTTGTACTACTTGCAGCTGTGCTTGCGCTATCTGGGGGTCCTCACCTTTCACAACGTATGAATCATATGTCCTTTCCTGGATAAAATTATAAGCACGGTAGTTTTTGTCGTTATTTCCAACTGAACAACAAAATGTATAGTACATATTTTCTACCTTGGTAACCATCTTCTGCATGTAATAATAGTTCTCATTTCGATGCCCATAGGACAAACATATTCGACACCATTGTACACCAGCATAGCTCAACGGATTCGGGGCTCCTGACAGCAAATAATTATGAAACATTGGACAGGTGTCCTTGGTATGTCCACCTTCATGGAAACGGGTGCACCAAATATCATCATGATATTCCTTATCCTTTTTTATGTCTTGCATTTGGAGCATCAAATTGGCCAACTACACCTGAATCTGATTCATTCCGACCGTATATTCTCCTACTAGCAATGCCTCCAATTTCATAATGGTTTCCAAAGCCTCGCTCTGTCTCACAATATTTTGCTGCATCAATGGCTATCTAATATGCAGTACAAGCACAATGATGAACCATTACTTGTGCTAAACATCGCTCATCTGAAAATTGACCCAAGCCATCGATGTCTTAAACCGTTGATCAAAGTCCCAATTTGTCTCATTGGGGAACTATTTAATCTCCTTCAATTTAGTAATCTACTAATCCTTAGACTTTGGCTTCTTAAATTCTTCAAATAACCCCATTTGGATTCATCCAATGTATGCACGGTACCTCCCTAAGGGATCCACATGAATCTCATGAATGATTCCACCGCACGGTCCCTGAGAGTAGTGGTCAGCTAAATTTTCTTCAAATCATCATCGACAGTTTGTCTGGTGGTCCATATTTCCTCACATAAGAATGGGTACTGCTCTGGATAATCATTGTCATTCCCATTAAATATTGGTAACTTCATTTTGTCTCCCTCCATTCTAGGCCTTCTTCCTCCTCCTCATGCTCTATTATTAGACTATTGCTGACACGTCAGGAAAGTTGACACAGAGTGTGTATTGTTTCCTTGTGGTGGAGTAGTGTGCAAAGGCTTGGGCATGTTACTATTGGGGTTCGATTCTATTGTTATTTCGGTCGTAACCTGGACCTGGTAGTCCTCATTGTCACAAAAAGTTTGCTTCATCCCGTGTGGTTGTTCTTCATGGTATTGCACTTCTATCGTAGTAGGACCTTCTCCTACCCTCTGCCTCTTCTCTCAAAACCTTTCTCCTCCCCTTGTACAACCACTTTTTTCCTCGGTGACCTTTACATTCTCAAAAGAACTCATGCCCATCTACCCCGTTTCCTTTTTTTGGATCTCCTCTCTTCCATCGCGGTGCCTACATCCTCCACACACTAGAGTTCCACTACTCTTGGTCCATCTTCAGAATACCTTTTTCATAGACCAGTTGCTTAAGGTCTAGCTACAGTGACACCAAGAACCTTCCTCGTGGTCCACTAAAGAACTATCTTTCTACTTCACTAAAGGACTTATTGGTGTCGACCACAAACTCGGTGACGTATACTTATAAGATAATATCCAACCACACTTCAACTACCCACTATGCCTTACTATTGGTTTCTTGTAACTCCTGGATCAACTCTGGGGTCCAGGATGTCAGCTCTCCTCCTTGAAAGTTTGTCTTCTTCTTATTAAACTTTTCCATTCATTCATGTAAGAGGATAGGAATTCACAAAAGAACCATTCGTGAGGACCGTCGTGGATATACCTATCCAGCCATTGGCCTATTGACAACTTCAGATTCTTATTTTCAACTTCCGCAAACTCTCACAACTTTAGATCAAACCACCCTTTGATCTCTGGTTGATTCGGATGCCAAAAAATATCCTCCTCTTAACAATAGTGCAGGTCCTAGAAATGGAATCATTTGTTGGAAAAACCCACCAACAAAGCCTCATCAATAGGGGTTCCCACTCTGTCGATGCCCTACAATGCAATCCCCCTTTCGCACTCACCCAGTCACATTTTACCCTGCCCAGCAACGTTTGTGGAGCAGATGAGGTCTCACCCAAGGAGTTCAAGGGAGAGATATTGGAACCAAGTTTCCTGTAGTGGGGACGAAGGATATGGGGATCTGAAAAAAGGGCACCATAATTACTAGATCCAGAGCTTGCAGTCAACTTTACACTATTTCTTCAACTTCCAGAGGGTATTCATAACTTACACAATCATTATATCATCACTTAGTTATCACAATATAGCAACATTTTCCATGAAACATATCTACTCATAGTCCAACATACAGTAGCAGAAAAATAGATTATATCGACATAGCTGCAAAACAAATCGCATCAATATAGCAGAAAGAGACTAAATCACATCTACATTATGCGATTATGACAGAACAGATCATAGCATCATAATAGATTAGATCGCACAGTAATAAAAGACAAGTTTTATGCCATAATCACCATATCATATTAGTATTGCGCAAAGGAACCACATTACACAATTCTTCTCCAAAACCAGAGACTGCATACATCAGGAAAACCCCAAATTAATCGCAGATACATAGCGAATTCTTCACAAAATCATATTGCACTAGATCTTATGTCTCAATTATCCTCGGATGTGTTTCTCCTATTCCCAGTTGATAGCTCTTTCCATCCTTGATTATTATTTTCTACTTGCAAAACTAGATCTATAAATAGGCCTACACCATTACATTAAGGGTCCACTTTCTAACTAACTTATAACCGCTAATGACCTATTGCGACAAAACTTGGTCAAATAACATATAAAATATTCAAAGTGGTTAATATTCTCCCCATCGTGTTAATCTGGCCTTGCATAATACCACGTGAGGTTGCGCAGCTGCCGTGATGCTGCACAACTCACTTACCAAAACCCCTGCCAACACTAGACTATAGCCATGATTTTTTTATTTATGTGGCCGCGTCTCATGAGAAAAATGGTATGGTATTGGTTGAAGAGGATGAGCAGGCCCATGAGCATGTCATATATTATTTGATCCGAAACCTTATTGATGCGGAACTTTGTTATTCCCATGTGGAGAAGCTATCATTGGCCACCATTCATGCGGTTCAGCATTTTAGACATTACATTCTCCTTCGCCAAACTTTGGTTGTAGATGACATCAATCCATTTAAGTTCATCCTCACTAGAAGGATGATTGGGGGAAAATATAATAAATGCATTTTGATTTTTGAAGAGTTTGATCTCAAGTTAGGTTCGTTGAAATCAAAGATATCGTTAATCTTTGGTGAGCTCATATCATATTTCTCAAATTTGGAGGAAGAGGAAGTTTATGAAGATTCTTTTCTCGATGAGCATATATTCCTCATCTCAACTGTGGACCGTTGCCGTGATGCTGCACAACTCACTTACCAAAACCCTTGCCAACACTAGACTATAGCCATGATTTTTTTATTTATGTGGCTGTGTCTCATGAGACAAATGGTATGGTATTGGTTCAAGAGGATGAGCAGGTCCATGAGCATGTCATATATTATTTGATCTGAAATATTATTGATGCGGAACTTTGTTATTCCCATGTGGAGAAGCTATCATTGGCCACCATTCATGTGGTTCAGCATTTTAGACATTACATTCTCCTTCGCCAAACTTTGGTTGTAGATGACATCAATCCATTTAAGTTCATCCTCACTGGAAGGATGATTGGGGGAAAATATAATAAATGGATTTTGATTTTTCAAGAGTTTGATCTCAAGTTAGGTTCGTTGAAATCAAAGATATCGTTAATCTTTGGTGAGCTCATATCATATTTCCCAAATTTGGAGGAAGAGGAAGTTTATGAAGATTCTTTTTTCAATGAGCATATATTCCTCATCTCAACTGTGGACCGTTGCTACAGGGATATTATAGTGTATTTGCAAACATTGAAGGTGCCTACTCACCTCTCATGGGATGAGCGATGACGACTACGTCACGTAGTGAAGAACTACCTCATAGTGGATGATAATTTGTACCACTATGGGGTGGATTCCATTTTATGTCATTGTTTAAATCATGATGAGGTTGAGGTCGTGCTTAATGATTTCCATGGAGGGGCATGTGGTGATCATTTATCTGGGATTTCTACAGCCCAAAAAATCTTAAGAATGGGATATTTTTGGTGGCCCATATTTAAGGATTGCGTTGATGCGGTCAAGAAGTGTCACCCTTTCCAAGTTTTCGCACGTAATATGTGCTTGCATACAGCCCCTTTACATCCTATTGTCACTGTTGTTCCCTTCACCAAGTGGGGGATTGATTTTATGGATTGAAACCCAGCTTTGGCTAGGGCGCACCATCATACTATTTTGGTTGTTTATTACTTCATGAAATGGGAAGAGGCTATGCCCACAGTTAAATCCGATGGTGAGACAACTGCGCATTTCTCATTTAACCAGATTATCACCCGGTTTGGCATTTCGAAAGAGCTTGTCACTAACCATGACAGGCACTTTCAGAACAAAATGATGGAAGAGTTGGCTTCCAAGTTTGGATATAATCAAGAGCACTCCTCTTATTATTACCCTCAAGTGAATGGATAGGTTGAAGCAGTGAACAAATCACTTAATTCCATTCTCCAACGAACCATCACACAGAGAAAGAATAATTGACATATCATGTTGTATCCTGCTTTGTGGGCCTATAGAACCATGGTTAATAATGCCATCGATGTTTCTCCTTATCAGCTTGTGCATGGGGTGGATTCATTATTACCAAATTAATGTGAATCCCTTCTTTGAAGCTAGCCATGGATATTTTACCAGAAACTTCCGCATTGGAAGAGCATTTGGTCCACTTAGAGCAGCTTAATGAGTAGCACCGAGATGCCTTAGCATCTCTAGAGGTTAACAAGGATCGCGTTAAGGTCCAATATGATAATTTTTTTCATCCTAGGAGGTTTAGTGAAGGTGACTTGGTATTTTTGTGGGATCAAGCTAAGGAACCCTTGGGGGAAGGAAAGTTTAATCCCATGCGGCATGGTCCTTATGTGGTTAATATGTATTAGAAAAAGGCACCTATGAGCTTGTCAATTATGAAGGGACAGTCTTGGTGAAGCCTATAAATGGGCTCTATCTCAAAAATACTATTCATGATCTTCAACCAGGGATTATTTTTGTATATTATTGTACAGTTTTACATTGCATAGTTAGGTTTCTTATGGTGATCGGGTTTGTTGATTAGATTTTGTTTGTTATGGAAGATGTCAATAGAGTATTCCGTTTACATAGGATTCGCTGATGGTGTTAGGTGCCACACTCAAAAATTAGCTTCTACTACTTGGGTGATCTATACTCATATAGGTCAAGTATTGTCTTCAGAAAGTGTATGTTTACGGCTATCGTCAAACAATGTTGCTGAATATAGTATCACTATTGAGTTATTGTGTGATGCCATTTCACATGGTGTTCATTCTCTTGAGGTATGTCTTGATTCACATTTAGTGGTTTCACAACTTAATTTCTTGTATCGTATTAGGGATTTGACATTGTTACGAATATTCTTGCATGTTAGATTGCTATAACGACAATTTGAGAGTATAACATACATTCATGTTCCGAGAAATTTTAATCAAGTTTCTGATTCATATACTAACTATGTGTTAGATTGGAATTTGTTTGACAGACCATGAGCATATCACAAAACATTTTACACATGTAAATAGAATAATAATCAGTCATCATAAAAAATTTCATTAAGTTCAAAAGGTGATGTCATAATACATAAGTTTCATATACAAAATTGGGGCTTTCGAGCCACCAAAATATACTACACGGTCATACAACATATATACACCCAGGTCTCTAATCGTGAGGTGGAGGAGGGTGTTGATAATGGTAGCACACTACAACTCTAGCTATCTAGCAAAACAATCGAACCCATGCTCCTGGTACTCAAACCACCTAGAGTTGCATGGCCTTGAGAAATTCCTTGACTTGTGCCATGTGTAATCTCTATGTCAATTGAATAAAGTTTGTGTGAATTCTCTAGAGTGTCTGCTTAGAATCCACACCCATGATCTCATTACCTCTTCCCCTTCATCGATTATGAGGAAATCCATCTAGCCATCATGGTCCTACATCGGCATATATATGACAGAGTGTCACTATGTGTCGTCACACCAAAAACATGTATTTTGATTTCATATATCAAAAAACACAAAAAAATTAAATAATTCAAAAATTAAAAGTGGGTTTGGGATTTGTAACCTATGTCTCCATAAGCCACTCCTAGTGTTAGGGGCATGTCTAGGTCACAACAGAAGTCAATCCCTGCATAGCGGTAGTCATCTATGGCAACAAACTGTCTCCACTGCCATGGAAATAACTCTGTTGGGTAGGGTTTAGCCACCCTTCCACCTCCTGGTATGGGCATGACATTATCCTGGCATCACTGAGCTAGATCTCGGACTCCATGTGGAGCAATTTCTACTTTAGGGCTTGGCCCTAACACCTGCTGTTGTAAAGGAAAGTATCCTATGGCTAGGGTTTAAGAGGCCATCAACGTACTGGGGTTGAAAGAGAGATGCACAATGTTCAACAAGCATATATAAGCAATATCGGAGATGAGAAAGGTCCACACCTGAATAACTGAAGGCTGGTCTAAGCTTTCTCTTCAATCCTCTTCTTGCTCCTCTCGCTCCAAGAGACCTGCAAAACAAGTTATACCTTCCTCAAACCATTATGACCACATATAAAGAAATGATAATCAAATAAACATGAAATAATAATCTAAATAACATCATCATATGATCATAAACAGAGATTCAATCACACATTGAACAATGATTTGGGAAGAAGAAGGACATCACATCTTTATTAATCTTGAAAACAAGTACAAGTATACCTTCTCTTCAAGTTTGGCACCTCACGAAACCTTGATCTGGTTCTGCTGCTTCTCTTCTCCAAAGAACTCAGCCTCCAAGCTCTGCAACACAAGGAGAAGACCTCCAGGGCAAAGGTGTGGGCAAAGAGAGTCTCGATTCCTCCAGCATAACAATGCAGAAATTCAAGTCCTCTCTCATGGACCTCCCTACCTCTATTTATATGCTAAGAAGAGATAGGGGTGAAGACAAAGTGGTTAAAACTGAAGAAATCAGTTGCATAACTACCCAAACTAACTCAAAAGGCGTGTTTTTATGTTTTAATGTTAAGAGACATATTTATGACTATGGAGGAGGACAACCCACGAATGATCCATGAGTTTCCATAAGAGCAACCCACGAATACAAGCATCTGCGACTTGTAATACACGAGACTCGCGTATGATTCGTGACTTGCCTATAAGGAGAGTCGCGTATACACAAAAAAATGCATTTTTAAGGTATTTTTGAGCATTCTCAGACTTTGGTGTCTTCTAGAAATTTTTAGCTAACGGAAATACCTTTCCAACGGTGCAGAGATGAGGTCAAACAAAGTTACAAAACTCAAGATATGGGTCCTCCAATATAGGTGTCTTTTCAGTGACTTTCAATGACTTTCATGAACTGTTGTCATGGAAATGTCGACATGCGACGGGATCATGGGAAAGTGGTCACAGGTAGAGAAGTGTCATTTTGAGCTATAAAAGATTCCCCCTAATGTGTGAGGTTATAGGGGAAGATGATAGCCAGAATACATTATAAAGGAAACAACTGAGTATGGAGAGAGCAGAGAATCCAAGATCAAAGGGCTCGAGCAAAGGTACCTGAAAGAGAGATAAATGTCAGAAAAACTGATCTCTGGGACATACAAGTCCATATACAAAACATCTCCATAAAGGTACTGGAAGATCCAACATATGTATAACTGATGAAACTATCATGGTCGCTCAATATGCAAAAAGGTGCCATATCAACACTAAAGGAGCCATGGCCACAAAGGAACAAGGTGGATCCATGCTCAACAATCGATCATAGCCACAAAAATACAAGGCGGATCTATGTCTCAGCAAAATGTCATATAAAATATAACAAGGTCTTGCACAACTTGGGCAATAGCAAAATGACAATGCTACTATCAGCCCCAAGGTCTTCAATCCAAACCACCCAAAAAAGGTATGAATCCTAACCATGCGAATAAAGGAGCTGAAGTCGAACATGGAGGAAATCGTTTGATTACTGGTCAATAATAAGAACCATTAACAAACGCGAGGGAAACCACCATTAATGAAAATGGTCCCCAAGGTACCTAGTACATTGTAACAAGTGTGATTACAAGGACTTGAAGTTGAACACTTGAAGAATCCATCGAGTAAGAGACATTAAGGTATCCCCACTACCCAATAGCGAGGGAAATTTCCATTGACGACAACAATTCCCAAGGTACTGTCATAAAACTCTAAATCTCATCCCCAAAGAGAGATGTGTTGCAGTCGATAGGAAGAGATCTACTGGAAGGAAGGCATTAAGGAATCCTTCATCATCCAACATGAGGTAAGTCAAAGACTAATTGGATCTAGAATTGGTACTGAATTTCACAAAAAGGACCGCTAAAGACATGATGTAATGAACTGATACCGGGGAATGGCCGACACAAAAGGTCAAGGCAACTGCAGAATGGCCGACAAAGGTTTAATCCTTGAATAGTGAGCATGACACAAAAGTGAATTAGGTAGCTTTTGACACAAAAGGACCAATGAAACAAATCTGCAATGTAGGAGACATTGACAGATTCCCCATATAATTGGAAAAGAGACCAACTGGAGGAGTAAGAAAATCTAAATCAGGATAAGGTCAAAATACTAGGACCCAACTGTTGATAGACTCAAAACTGGTGCTTTGTTCAAGGAAACAAGACTTGCTACCATGATGTAAAAAACATGGAAATAAACCTCCCCTTCCCCTGTTTCTTGTAAAGGTTTAACGAGTCCAAGAAAGAAAACATGGGACCATCTTCATTTTTGACAAGCTCGAAGAAAAGAAAGAAGAATGCTTGATAAAGCACTGATTCGTGGATTTTACGAGCCCGAACTAGTACATGCTCGACAGTGTTTTCATAGTTTAGAGAGTCTGAAAACTCCAAAGAAGACTCCAGGGGGGTCCTTTTTCGTACAATTTAGTCTCCTAAGGCCGAAAAAGTATAAAACATACCAAATAAGAAATCTCTTAACTTCCGAAGAAGAAAAGGCGCACCTTTTTTGTACTTAGTCAGGAAGGTCCGAAAAAGGTTAAATTACCACCTACCCAACGCTCCTTCAAAAGCAGCATATAGCCTAAGTTTTACGAGTGTGAAGGAAGGCAAGATCACTCGAAAAGATCCATTTGATTACGAGAAATGGGGCTTAGAACAATAAACTTGATGCTTTGTTCTTTAGGGTTTAACGAGCATGACAAAGACATAAAGTAGACTCGGAATATTTTTCATGTTTTGTTCCAGAGCACAAAAAAGAGAAAACTAAGCTCATACCGGGGGTTCCTTTTTCGTAAGTTTAGTCCCTCAGGTCCAGAAAAGAGATAAACCTATGCCTAGGAATACTCTTGTCAATTCAGTAGAAAAGAGAGGGATCCTTTCTCGTATTATTCCACATGGTCTGAGAAAGAGATAATCTACCACCAATGTGGATGCCCATTCACATATTCTTAACAAGCCTGAACGGACAAGTTTACGCGGTAGTCAAGTCTATTTTGAGGAGTCAGACTTGGGCCTAAAGAAACTCAAAATCTTTCCCGTGAAGTTTTAAGGAGTCCGGAAAAGTCAACTCGCGGCCTCCTTACTGTTTTTAATGAGCTCGAAGGAGAGCAGAAAGAATGCTCTAAATGCAAGGAGACGAGTGTCATAAGTAGGCAGAACTAGTTCCAAGCGCAAGGAACAAACCTATGCAAAATGCAAGGAAAGTGAGCAAGATAAGGACACTCGGGGAATGTCTCCTCAAGGTAAAGGTTTTCAAGTTGCAAAGGAAAAATGATACAAGGCTTAGCAATGATGAGAACAAAGATGAGGGCTTATACAACGAGATAAAAGCATGGAAGCTGGAATCAGGCTCAAAAGTGCGAGCAGGATATATGCAAATGCAATTACAACTTGAAGCACAAGGTGAGGCCAATAAACAGTTGTGAATCCAACTAAGAATCCTGTCTCCAAGAAACAACAATATCAGGATCATATTCAGAAGAAACGATCCGATGTGGGTCACTTTGGCAAGAAACACATGTGACTTTGCTATCTTCTATAAAAGGGAAAGTCAAGGCAGAATCAACTGAAGAAGATTCTATGGCACCAAGGCTCGAGGGTTTATAATTAGTAAGATCGACCTCAGAAGGAGAGCAAAAATCAACAAGGGAGATAGAGTCTGCAGGAACAAACGCAGCATCATGGGAGTTGAAAAATTGAAAAGAAAAATCAAACTCATCAAGTTCACTGACTTGCTGTTCAAAGGGAGAGTCCAAAGACTCAACAAGACCAACATAAGAAGATAGGTCAGGCTTACTAGGAAAATCAGGGTTATACTTAGTCACAATTGAACCAACATCCAAAAGAAGATCAGATGGTATCAGAGACTCTAGGAAGACTTCATCCGAAGGAAGAAGATCATCCAAGATAGAACACATGTCTAAACTTTCAAATGGATCGACAGAGTGGAGAGAAGGCTCTACAGTCTGTATAGGATGAGTCACCTGGTCAACTGCTGGGACCAAGTCCCGAGAAGGTAAGCATGAAAACAGAGGCTGCTTCTCAGTAGCAATTGAACATAAAGGACAAGAGGCCACATAGTTCACCTATGGCGGGGTAGTGTCTATAGAAACACTGGGAATCAATAAAGGAAAGACCTGGTCTCAAGTTGGGTCAGGAGATGGATCAAGAAAATCCAACTGATCAATAGTGACAATTTCTTCGCCATGATTAAAGTACATCACACGAAAGAATGTTGACACCATATCTTGCATGGCATAGACATAATCACGTCCAAGGAGCATATTGAAGTCGAAGGGGTCTTCTATCACCATGAAGTCAACTAAGACGGTCTTTCGACCCAAAGTAACAAGTGTTTGAGAAAGAATTACGAAGGCTATACAAGTTCTTCTATCAAATGCCAGTAACTGACTAGCAGTCGACACAAGGCTGGGAGATCCCATGCCTCGCCAAGCGCAAGCAGAAAAAATACTAACTGAGGCTCCTTCATCAACAATACAATGAGCAATCGTATAAGGTTCAACTTTGACCTTTATCTGGAAAGGTGCATTAGAAGGAAGGCACAGCTCAACTAGGCTATCCCAATCAAAGGAAGCAATCCAAGGGCTTGGTGGGGATTGATCCGAATCAAGTTCAGTGCCCCCTTGTTCAGTAAGTTCGGAACTGGCAGTGAAGAAAATGTGACTAGTAGACACTTCACTCTCCAAGGGAAGAGTGGGGTTGATCGATACTGGAATCGATTCAACCGCTTCATGAAATTCACTCTCCGAAGGGAGAGTGGGATTGACCAAATATGACATTGGTTCAATCACATCATGATCACTCTTCGAAAGAAGAGTGGGATCGACCAAATCTAAGATTGGTTCGACCAATTGATCAATCAAAGGTTGAGTAGGTTGTTGAGAAACTATAGGTTGTTCTTGAGAAGGAAATCCTTGAGTCTTGGACCACACTCTTCACACCTCTATGATAGCAGGGCATAGATGAGTAATATGATATCCCTCACATAGCATACAAGGGAACTTAAGTTTGCACTTCGAACGACTAGTTTTCTCAATTGTGTCAACATGACTAGCAGTGGCTGACTGTTTTCTCTCAACATGACCTGTAGAGGATGAGAGTTTGCCCCCAGCATGAACTACAGAGGTTGGGTGACTAGGTCCAACCTGACTAAGAGAGGTTGGTTGTTGAAAAGCTTCAGAATGTTCAAAAACGGGATGACCATGACTCCAAACTCTTCGCACCTCTGTAATAGAAGGGAATTTATAAGTAAGGTGGTCTCCCTCACAAAGCTTACAAGGAAACTTGGGCTTGTGTTTTGGACGGGTAGTCTTTTCAATAGTGTCAACATGACTCGCAGTGGCTGACAGATTGTCTTAAGCATGAACCACAGAGGCTGAGAGACTGCCCCCAGCATGGCTTGCAGAGGCTGAGAGACTAGGTCCAACATGACCTATAGAGGTTGGATGGGCACCACCAACATGAAAAACAGAGGTTGAATGGTTAGGATCAGCATGAACAATAGAGGTTGGATGGGGAGGTTCAACTTGAACAACAGAGGTTGAACGTGTGCCATCAGCATGCACCACAGAGGATGAGTGACTGGATCCGACATGACCTGGAAAGGTTGGAAGGATCCCACTAGCATGAACAGTAGAGTCTGGATGGTGAATATCAACTTGACTTGCATAGGTTGAGTGCTTAGATCCAACATGGCCTGCAGAGGTTGGATAGGTGCCCCCAGTATGAACAATAGAGGCTGGGTGGGGAGGTTCAACTTGACTTGCAGAGGTTGAATGGGTGCCCCCTTGCTTATGTTCTTTCTTCCTATTCCTCCTTCTTTTACTCCTTTTAGACTGTTGGTTACTAGTATCAGTACTTTCACTGCATGAGGTAGAAGGAGGAGGAGAATCAACTATAGGTGAAGGGGAAGCAGTGTTTTGATGCTCTTGATATAAGGATCTTACTTGAGAAGCATCAGGAGCATTCAGGACAGTTGGAGTGGAAAACAACCACACCGGTATCCCTAAGGTGAATCCAAGTAGATTCAGGGTGGCCATCAAGGGAACACCAACATTCCCTGTGAGAGGAATAGTACAAGGAGTTCCCATCATGGGGATCTCTTGGTTGGTGTTCAAAGGGGTGTCATCCATAGTTTCAAACTAGGAGACAAAGTCTGAGGTTGATAAGAAACCAAAATTACAAAGCACACACCTAAAGGCACACTAAGTACAGACAAACCACACAGCACTCACTAAAAAATTCCTAAAGCCAAATAGACAAACAGGGATAAGATATACTTTCCAGAAGAAAGATGATAGACAGTTACTTGGTGTCCCTGTAGATGTTCTTAGGCACAAGCGAAGGAATCACCCACTGCCCTCCCACACTTTCTACCGGGGTTACCTTCCAAGCCCGTCCAAGGTCAAACAGAAATAACCTTTCTATGTACTTGTGTATGAACCCTAGATGTCAAAGAGACTAAAGGCTACCTTAACTATATTGATAGTCTGGGGGGACAGTCGTTAGCTGAACTCGTACACATGGGTAGGGTAGCTGAGCCCAAAAATCTGTCTAGGACAGAATTCCCAGATGCGTAAAAGTCCTGAGTTACGTTTCGACAAGGATTCGGAGGGTTATCTCCTCTATCCAAGCCTCCATGCGGCCTAGTGCTTAGCTCCCGTTTGAGAGGAGCTTCCCATATACAATCAACGTAGAAAAGGATTTACCTAGTGATAGGCCAACTACGCTTGAAATTTAAACACTTGTGGAGAGTTGAAACTCCCTATCCCACAAGTCTATCCTAAGCTAGTTGGTGTATGACCCTATAAAATAAAACTTACTAATAATTTTTAAAATTATATCGTTTATTTTAAGGGTTGTTTCTAGTCAGAGAGTAAATGGCATGAAACTTATGTGGTGTTTTGACTCAAATCTGAAACGAAATGACTAAGCAAAGAGATATGAAATGCAAAAAGCAAAAACTATTCTCTTTATATTTTCAAATAGAAAACTTGAGATCCAAAAAAGAACAAATTATTTTTATATTTTTTCAAAAAAAATGATATCCCATGCAATCTAGACTAAAAACCTAATCTACATGCATATAAAGCAAACATATGTTTTTGTATTTTTCTTTTATAAATGCAAAAGAAAAATCAGCCTATTAACTAATGCAAGCAAGTACTGTAAGCAAAGCAAATAGACAACTACTCTATACCCCACAAACAAACCCTAGGTTTCCCTAAAGTTAGATATCAACCTCTCTTGAAAAGAAGGCTTACAAAAGTAAACAAGCCAACAACTTTGGAATGAAGAGACTGAGAAAAAATACTGACATAAACAAAGGTCAAGAAGTCCCAAGTGTCAATCTAAACCTACAAATAAAGGATGCTCAATACCTTGTCCAACAAGGTCAAGCCAAAGAAAGAGGTGGGGGGGCAAGCAGCAAAAACAAGTATAGGTTCTTTTTAATTTTCTTTTATAAATGGAAAATAAAAACTACCTACAAAGCAAAGTATGCAGATGACAGGAACAAAGCAAAAGGAACTTTGCTATACAACCACCAAACAAACTCTAGACTGAACTAAAGTCAGCATAATCCCTACTTGGAAGGAAGGCTTGCATAAGAGACAAGTCAACTATTTGGGCATGGTGAAGTTAACCAACAAAAGAAGAAGGAAACCAGCACCAACAAGATTTTGAAATCAACGAAAGATCACTAATAGAGGCTGACCAAAAACCTAAGCCAAAAATCTAACCAAGCAAAGGAGATGGGGGAAAGAGCAAAGAGCAAAAACTAATGCTATAAAAGGGATTACCACATAGATAAAGAACAACCAAAAGAAGATGACACTAAATCCCTGGAGTCATGCACCTACAGAGGACCCTAAAATACCTACCCAACAACCCACAAATAGAAGAAAAACCACAAAAATGAGAAAAACACTGTTTTAGGGGCATTCGCGGGTTGCACTACAGGCAAGTCGCATATCATTCACGGGTTGCTAATACAGCAAGTCACGAATATAAATATCTGCGATTTTTATTACTAGCAAGTTGCGAATAATTCGTGGGTTTCCAGTATAGGCAGTCGCGAATACAAAACCAGATATGCGACTGTTCAGGCAAGAATGTCACGAATGGGTGGAAAAATTCCAAAAAAGGCCAAAAACTAACTTAAGAAGGCAGGGGAAGTGTGCTATCAGATTTATAAAGTGTTCCTAAGTGGCAAGAAGGACCTGAAACGATGCAAAAGGCTGAAAGAAATCAAGAGAAACCCCAAACAGACAAGGCTCTCCCCAGCGGAGTCGCCAGTTCTGTTGTAAAGGAAAGTATCATATGGCTAGGTTTTAACAGGCCATCAACGTACTGGGCTTGAAAGAGAGATGCACAATGTTCAGCAAGCATATATAAGCAATATCAGAGATGAGAAAGGTCCACACCTGAATAACTGAAGGCTGGTCCAAGCTTTCTCTTCAATCCTCTTCTTGCTCCTCTCGCTCCAAGAGACCTGCAAAACAAGTTATACCTTCCTCAAACCATTATGACCACATATAAAGAAATTATAATCAAATAAATCTGAAATAATAATCTGAATAACATCATCATATGATCATAAACAGAGATTCAATCACACATTGAACAATGATTTGGGAAGAAGAAGGACATCACATCTTTATTAATCTTGAAAACAAGTACAAGTATACCTTCTCTTCAAGTTTGGCACCTCACGAAACCTTGATCTGGTTCTGCTGCTTCTCTTCTCCAAAGAACTCAACCTCCAAGCTCTACAACACAAGGGGAATACCTCCAGGGAAAAGGTGTGGGAAAAGAGAGTCCCAATTCCTCCAGCATAATAATGCAAAAATTCAAGTCCTCTCTCATGGACCTCCCTACCTCTATTTATATGCTAAGAAGAGATAGGGGCAAAGACAAAGTGGTTACAACTGAAGAAATCAGTTGCATAACTACCCAAACTAACTCAAAAGGCGTGTTTTTATGTTTTTATGTTAAGAGACATATTCGTGAATATGGAGGAGGACAAACCACAAATGATCCGCAAGTTTCCATAAGAGAAACCCGCGAATACAAGCATCCGCGACTTGTAATACACGAGACTCGTGTATGATTTGCGACTTGCCTATAAGGAGAGTCGCATATACACAAAAAAATGCATTTTAAGGTATTTATGGGCATTTTCAGACTTTGGTATCTTCTGAAAAGTTTTAGCTAATGGAAATACCTTTCCAACGGTGTAGAGATTACGTCAAATGGAGTTACAGAACTCAAGATATGGGTCCTACAAGATAGGTGTATTTTCAATGACTTTCAATGATTTTCATGAAGTGTCGTCATGGAAATGTCGACATGCGACAGGATCATGGGAAAGTGGTCATAGGAAGAGAAGTGTCATTTTGAGCTATAACACCTGCTCAAAGAAGAATGTGCTCAGTATGCTACCAAACCTGATGTTCTGCACCCTTCCCATCTTGCAGTCACTGGCCTGTTTTTTCATGTTTCTCAACAACGTAGTACTCTAGTCATATATTGTAGGCTGCATACACTCTACTACATAGAACATCATTAGCCATGAGGCCTGGTGGAGTGAATCCAAACCTACAATCCTTCCTCAGGCCAAGATTATGGATTTCAGCAACAGAATCTTAATCGAGGTTGTCAGGATTTTACACCCTACCTTCTCTATATTGGGAAGGCAGTACACAACAATGTAGTCATCTATGGTCAACCTGCCTCCTAGCCCACAAGATCAGAGGATCACCACCTCCCCTTGTTGGGACAAACATGTGATGAAATATATGTAATCAAACTCAATGCTGAGCAACATCCCATTTATCTGAAAAGTTTCATATTGTGGATTCTAGTAATCTGCCAACAAATGGAGTATTCTTGGCTTTTCCCTCCAGCTTCCAAGACACCAAAAATTGTATAAGCCACATGTCCATAATGCTTGTTGAGCCATGAGATCAACCTGAACAACCTCCTCAACATCACCATGTCCCCTCTCTATCCACTCTACTACCATCTTGCAAAAAAAACAATTTTTTTTATCATGATTTACCCATAAAAATCTTGTTTGCGGCCCTATAAGCGACTGTCTTCAAAAAAAATGTGTATGTATGTGGCTTTAGGGGAATTTTCTGCATATGGTGATCCCTATACATGGAAAAATGCCTGATTTCCATGTGGGCCAAAATTCCCAAGTTGGGATGGCCCAAAAAATTAAATTTACCATGAAAAATTAAAAATTTTGCATGAAAATAAAAGAGAGGGGCAAGGGAATTTACCTGGATCAAATGTGGAGGGATTCCACTGGATGATACTCTCGGAATTCACTTTTGAAGTTCTGAGCTCAAATGCACTATGGTGGGTTAAAATTCAAAATGGTATGAACATTTTAAAATTTTCACTATTTTATAGAAAAAATTTGAAAATTTTACCCACTTTTTATAGTTTTTTACCGTTTCTTACGATTTTGGAACGTTTGAACTAATTTGATTTTGAAGGAGCCCGTTTTGAGTGCGGTTTGACTGTGTCTTTGACATGTTTGTTCCTATTTCAGGTATTACATCTAAAATGACATATAAGTTAGGTTTTCACATTTTCTTTCATTTTACATAACCTTATGACCATTTCATCTTAAACCTAGGTACGAACCTATTCCATCTCATCAAAAAACCTTGTTGTTGCTTTTTAGAAGTGACATGATGTGAATAGTAGAGATTTCCCTTACATGGGTACCCTAGTTAGATCCTGTTTGCATTTGGTACCCATGCCAACATTCCTCCTTTAGGGTGTGGGAGTCCTTTGTATAGTATCACCATGACTTTGAGAAATAACTTCATACTCCTCTTGAACTTTATGCTGGCCTTTCGCTGAGGCCTAGAAAGTTGCAGGTAACAACAGTAGGGATTCTTCCCAATAAACATTCCCAATTATATCGTTATTTTTTGGTATGGGGAATCCATCCCTTTTACCGTTAGGATACCGTATGTCAAGTAATGGTCAAAGCTTATTTTACCGGTTGCGCCCGGTCCGCCGCTTAATTGTATTTTTTAGTTTTATGTTTAGGTGTGATATGCAAGTGCCTAGATAAATGTAGTCGATAGAGATAATGAGGAGTGTCACAATGTGATGCGCAGGTTCTTACCTCTCATCTTAGCTCTCTCACTTCTAAATCATAAACAAATAAAACTAACTAAAACTATATAACCTATCCCTAGGGACCAACACAGTAATTAATAATGAGTAATGTATTGTATGAAATGCATTTAGAATACTGCAGATAGCTATTAATATTTCTGAATACATGAATAGAAATAGACAGATAAACAAAGAGATAGCTCATTGTTAATTAAAACATTCATTGCTTAGATATGATTATGGAGATTTCACATAAATAAATAGGAGCACATTCATAACATGAAAGAATTCATAAGTTAGAACAATCTCATAGTTCATCGAAACAAGGTGAAATAGAAATAGTTCGCATCCAACCAGTCCATGTCAAGCATTTCAAACCCCACACTACTTGCTCTAGCCACAAATATAACTCTTTATTATAAGATGAAATGGTTCTTCTTACAATAACCTTGCACAAACAATAGTCTGAAAAAAGGTCCCTCTATACATAAAGCTTTCCTATATTTATACAAAAATTAAAACTCTTGAGTGGCCCTCGGTTCCTTTTGGGCTTCCCCTAAACTTTCCTTTACAAAATTTTGTCCTTTATCTTATGGAATCAAAATAAAATATATTATATCAAAAAAAACTAAATAATCCAACTAAGATGGCTCAACTCACTCATTCATAAATTTTCTCCATGCATTGGCATCTGCTGCTATGTTTTCAAAACTAAAAGGTTCTAAGAATATGATAGTAATTTCATGCTTAGCAGCCTGAGCTTTTATACCCGCCACTATTGTCGGAATCAGGTGAAGTTGGTCTTCTAGTAAGTGACTGCTAACTGCTACATGTGCTATTTCAGTCTTAAGCACCTCTTCATCTAATTTGTTCACTAGTTGAATGGCATGTTCGTCTTCACTGCATCATTGCCGTAATTGATTCAAAAATATCTCATTCTTAAAAAACACCTCTAATATCTTGCTATAAGGAATATGACATCGATTGTATGTTAGGAGGACTCTTCTACATAATTATAAACATGCATTGTTCATCTTCTTCACTGTCTTTACTAGCTCTTTTGCTGCTTTTCTAGCAAACTCTATCAACTCATATTCTAGCTTTATCATCTATAGGTATTTGGGAGGTACATTTGCAGGAGGCTCCTTACTTGTTTCCACCCAATTCATTCTTCCCTATAGAGTTTCTAATATTTCCTACGTCCTCTTCAAGAAATAAGAAGTTGTATTTATAATTTCTTCCAATCTAATTTCTATTTTTTTAACCTTAAACCTCTCCTCCACCATCTAAAGATCCATCTGATGAATATTACTCCTGAGAATAAGAGAATGCTTCTTAAAAGGTTCAATGTTAGCTTCCTGCTCCATAGATGTCTTCAATGAAACTTCTAGTGAATTCTTTTGATTTTCCAGGGCTACTATCTGAATTTCATATAGCTTGGCTTTCCCTTTTGTAGTGGTTCTTTGTACTTCTAGTTCTGTCACTTTATCTTCTAACCTCCCTTTATCCTTATTCAATTCTTCAACTAATAGCCTCAGAGTATCTCTTTTGGATTCCTAAACCTGATATCCTTGCGGTAGCTTCCCAAAATTTTCCAAGGTGGCCTGAGATTCTTTTTCTATATTGCCTATAGATAGCACAAAAGCATCTTTATCTTCCTATAGAGTTATACACTCTGCCTTGGATAGCTCAAATTCACTGATCATATATTCATATTTCCTCTTCAAGTTATGACTATCATTTCTCTCCTTTTTTAAGGTTTCTTTTAACTGTGCGAGCTTCTTCTGGGACTGCTCGAGATCCATCATTATTCTATCCACATTGTCGTAAGTGGTTAAGGATAGGGATACCCTAGCTTTTTCCATTAATCATGGATATTTGTGTGTACCATGGACCACTTTCTTATCAGTCACCATCACTCCTGGCTTACCCCCAGTGTTCACTTTTTTCTCAGTTCTTTTAAAAATCCTCTTTTTTACCTTGCCATAGTAAATGGTGTTCATTTCAGGAAATTCTTCTCCTACTGTAGGAATAAAAGGAATCAGTTCAATTCCTGATACTGTTAGAGGATTTTCTCTTATGGTACTACTATATGGAACAGAAGTTATGAGTGGATCAACATCAGACTGAATCTGTTCATGATCGGCAAGGTCTTGTTCTTCTTGTGTCTCTGTTCTTGATTCTTCCACTCCCTTTTCTTTTTTCCCTTTTCCATTATTTGCATCTTGTAATCTCAATACTTCACTTTCTTTCTACCTTCTCAGTATTTCTTCTTCCTCCTTTCTTTTATTTTCTTCTTCTATCTTCTTTGTCGCCTCTTCAGCTGTCCTTTTCTTTTCTTCTTCTTCATCTCGCAACCAATTCTCTACTTCTTGCACTAACCTATGAGCTTCTTCCTGCCTTCTCTTGGATGCATATTCTTCCTACCTTTTGAGTTTATTAGTCGCTTTCTATTTTCCTCCCATAGTAGCTATCTTTTGCTTGAATCTCTTCCTCAAAGCTGTCATGTTTTGGGCATTCCGGAAGATCTCTTCATCTTTATCCTAGAAATTTGTATACTCAAAATGTACTCCAACCGCTGCACAATAATCAACAACTTTATCCTCAGAGTCATTCCTATGGAAATTCATTTCACCGAAGTGAAAATAATCTAACTCCTTAACAAATTCTATTGCATTTTTTACCCTGGAAAATTTGTAACTTCCTACAAAAAAGGGAACTACAGGATATATTTCCTTCTTCTGCTCAAAAAGGAAATTTCCTATCTCATCAATGTACAAATGTCTCACATCCTCTTTATGGATCACATAGTCTGTAGCATACTTCGGTAGAAGGGAAGTGGTTCGGCTCTCTAACCATTGTACATTCTTAAATATAAGCCTTCTTTTGTCAAATAATAGTTTTCATTGTTTTTCACAACTTCCAAGGATTCATCCGACATACAATTACATTAGGTCAAGAAAATTAATGTATACAATGGAATTATGGACTTCTCACAAATATCCTTGTAATGGCTATAATATTTGTGAGCCCAAAACAACTTATAAGTAGCATACACAGGGGCTCGATCTTTATCCCATTGGAAATTTAATGCTGAGAAGGGCTAAGTACATAGAATGCAATCAATCAATATTGAAATCATGTAAAACAATGTCTTTTTCTGGGACACTCCTCCTAATGCTGCGCTTATACAAGCTGACAGACTGTTGGACACTATATTCGCCCAATTAAAAATTGTACCTTGGGTAGGAACAAAAAATATAGATGGTACCCAACCTATTTTAATCTTCTTCCATTTTCCCTTCTAAAAATTCTATTTAGCATCAAAGCAATGAATCTTTATGGAGTGTGAAGAGTTAATGTCTCGTACTCTCGAGAAGGCCTTGTATGAAAGTTTTTCCCTGGGATCATCATCTTCTTAACTATTTCCTCCATATCTAGATTTAGTTCATTTAATCAACTTTCAGTCAAATAGGTTTGTGGTGTTGGTAAATTGCAATCCATAGACACATAAGTTGGGCTCTATGTGTTATCCACCTGAATGACACCTCTCCATCTGAGTGCTGAAATTCCTCATGTTGGCACACAAAAGGAAATCTATGGATTTAGGGTTTCCCAAAACACTATAGATGGGCTTATTATGAACTACATTCATCATCCATCCAGCTGATTATTTTTACCCTTTAGCTATGTCAAGTCATGTACACGACTCTCTATATATGCAACTCGCATGGTGTACGTGAGTATCAGTTGTTGCATCTCGCATACAGATGTATGCGCGGGTTACACTTAGAGCAACTTGCGTGTCATAAGCGAGTTGCACATATTAATACCTGTGTACATGTCCCTTTGACATTAAAAATAAAAACACACGATTACTTGAGATTAGTTAAGCACTTAACCTTAATCTCCTTAACTGTCTCAACCTCCTCAACCTTTGAAACTACCTTATTTCACCAAGTATAAATATAGGCCTTGGAGAGGGTGTTAATCACATACACTTGGAGAGAAAAGTTATGTTGGTGGAGTTTATATAGAATTCTTTGGAGTAGTGGAACTCAGAATCCTTTGGTTGTAGAGGAGTCCTTGTCTTAGGTGTTNTAAAGAGAATCCTTCTTCCATATGTGTCTTGAATGTATCTCATATATTGTGGTGTGATAAATACTTATGTTTCAGCATTCTGTATATGATTTATCTAACCCATTTATATATATGTATCATATTTTATTTGGAATATTGACTCTTGAAAGGTGAAGGAGAAGCATCCCTGAAGGCTTTGGAGGAGAACCAAAGTGGAAGAGGACAATCTAGGATCCACCGTCGTGTATCGAGTGAGTCTTTTCTATCCTTCTATTTCCCTTACTGCACTCTAGAGTCGATTGCCTGGAAGTTTCCTGAGTATGTTGGTAACCCCAAACCTTCGGTTATAAGGTGTTTATTCCTGTACAATAGAACTGGTGACTCCGCTAGGGAACCCAGACTGCTGTAGGTTGTTTCTGTCACCCCTGACCAATCTTTGCTTTGAAGTTTGTGTGTGGTTTTTTTATCGTGGTTCATACTTAGTACAGTGTTTGAAAGTCTTGTGGATTTTTCTTGTTTTTTGAGAAAAATTGTGTACCTGTACGTGGGTTTCTCTTCTGCATAGTCACGTACAGAGGTTCCCATATGCAGGTTTCTCTCTTGGACAGTTGCGTACAGTATGTGAGTTGCCCTTATATACAGTCGTGTACAAGCCTGGAAATAGGAATTTTTAGGATTGGGTTTGCTTGTACCTCTCTTTTTGTAATTCCTGTCTGTTAATTGGCTTTCTTTATGAATACTGTGCTATTTGTCCGAAGACCTTTGGTGACCACACTTTGTGCTTTTTCAAAATCCCTTGGGTTTCTTTTGCTTGGATTATTTTCTGGTTGCATGCTGAAGTAGCTTGGCCTGTTTGGGTTATAGGGTGAAGTGTCTCTGTCCAGATCAGTGATCATGGTCTTGGGCATTGTTTTTCCAGTATGTATTTTGGCAATGGTTGGTTTGTCACTTGCCTTGATGAGTTTACAGTGATTTTTGTCATTGTGTGCACCCAAACTAGGGTTCCTAGTCTTCCTTTATTGGTTGTTTCTTGGTTCTGTTAGCCTGTTTTACTTCATTTTGTTGTTTTTATACAGTTGATTAGATCCAAGTTTACTCAAGTTTAGTGAATTTTAGGTGCATGGTAGAGTTTGAGCATTTTTAAAAGTGAAAAGAAAACATTTTCAAGCTTTTTCATTTTTCTTTTGCATAAGTAGTGTTTATTTCAGTTTAAAAATATAATCTCAAAAGCTACAGAAAACATAGGCTTAGTTTCTTTTATCATTTGCATTAGTTCATCAATATATATTTACAAAAAAAGAAGTTTGTTTTAATAGTGGTAATTTTCTTTGAAAAGCATATACACCTTTACTTTCATTTATTTCTTATCGAGTCAAAAACACCATAAGTACATCACTGCATTTCTTTCTGAGTAAGAAACAACCCATTAAAATGAACGCAATAATTAAAATTTATTAGTACTTTTTGTTTTTAGGGGCCTTTCACCTACTAGCTTAGGCTAGACTTGTGGGATAGAAAGTGTAAACTTCCCATAAGTTTTAAAATTTAGACGTAGTGGAATTTTCTTTCGATAAATCCTTGACTTTATCAATTGTATCTAGGAAGCTCCTCTCAAATGGGAGTCAAGCACGAGTCCACGTGGAGGCATTGGACAGAGGAGATAACCCTCTGAATCCTTATCAAAATGTAAATAAGGACTTTTACGCATATGGGGATTCTATCCTAGATAGAGTTTCGGGCTCAGCAACCCTGCCCATGGGTACGAGTCAGGCTTGCGACTGTCCTTCCAGACTGTTGGTATAGCTAAGGTAGCCTTTAGTCTCTTGACATTTAGGGTTCATACCTAGGTAAACCGGAAGGCTATTTCTGGTTCACCTCGAATGGGCTTGGAAGGTAACCCTTGTTGTAAGTGTAGGAGGGCGGTTGGGTGATTCCTCCGCTTGAGCCTAAGAACCACTTCAAGGATGCCAAGTAATTGTTCATCAGCTTTCTTCAGGAAAGTATATCTTTCACCCTTGTTTGATTGTTTGAGGCTTTAGGATTTTTTATAGTGTATGCTCTATGGTTTTTCCTGTGCTTAGTTGGCCTTAAGGTGTGATTTCTCAAAATTTTAATCATGGAGGACCAACCTATTAGAAGTTCAAGAAGGTTGAGAAACCTTCCTCCTCTCGTCACATTGGAGCCTCCACCTCCACCCCAAAGGCGGAGATTGGACACAGATGGTTCATTCGAACCGGTAGGGATAAGTGAAGTTCTTGGTGAACCAGAACTCATAGCTAACTCTTTTGATCTTGATATAGTTGAGATAGAAGAATCGCAAACTGACGAGTTTGCAAGGAACTTTAACACCCCCTTGACTGATTTAAACGATCCTGTGATCATTCAGGTTAGACCTTTTGATTCACCTGTATTAGGAGTCCTTGTGGGTAGGGTCATGTCTTCTACAGAAGAAAGTCCTTTTGTGTTCACCTCAGCCATTTCGACTGAAGGGGTACTACCTCCCCTGGTAAGTACCCCTATATCTAGTATACCTTCTACACCTTTGACTCCAGCGAGCCGGGTGGTGCAACCACCGGTTCACTCAAACCTAGCAGGTACTTCTGATGATATGGTTACTGGGATCCCCAGTATACCTACTATTCCTTCTTCCTTTCCATATACTACCCAGAGCAGTCCGGTAGGATCCTTGGCGTTTGTCCAAGGATTTGCTTGGAATGGGGGGCACATCCCCCCATCTAGTCCATACGTAGGTCCATCACCTTCCTATGTATGAGTGTAGTTTGGGAGCTATACATATTATGGGAAAATTTTCCAAACTACGATTATGGTTCCATTTACGAGCTCTCCCTTTTCGTTGTTCAGCAGAGGGATACCGGCTCCTGTCTTTCAGACCCCTGTTTCTATGGGTACGGCCCAAAGTTCTTATACTGCACTTCCCACACATAATCCTGTGGCTTATGGATGGAATCCATTTCAGAGTAATCTTCCCACTTCGCAACCGGTAGCAGGGGGAAACCCCACTTTTACCCATGGGCATTCGGGGGCAGGTCCCTCTAATCCCCAGGATGGCACATTTAGTTCCGCGGTTCGACCCAAACTTCCATTCCTGGAAACTTTAAACTTGCCAGATTTGTCAAAATTGATGAATGACCTAGTGAGGCATGACCCTTTGTGGCCACCTGTTTCCACCAAATTGCCATTAGACATCCCTAAGTTCAAAGGCAAAGTTAGTGAAGATCCTGGGGCTCATGCCACCACATTCGATTTATGGTTTTCTTCGAATTCACTGAATGAAGATTTAGTTAGGTTGAGGTTGTTCTAGAGAACCTTGATAGGTACCAAGGCAAAATGGTATATTGAATTTCCTTCTACTTCTTTCAGTAGTTTCTGGGACTTGGCTAGTGCATTTCTTAGCCACTTTCAGCTTCCGGTTCGATATGATTTCAGAACGGACTTGTTTTCTACCTTTAGGAAAAACAAGGCTACCCACATCTTTGATCACATCCAAGAGTGGAGAAGGCGAAAGAGCCTTATAAAAGACACTATCCCTCTTGAGTTCCTTTCAGAGTGGTTCCTTAAATCCCTGTTTCCCTACATATCTAAGGACGTATCCACCTCAGGAGTGACAAATGAAGAAGAAGCCATTCTCAGGGCCCAACAACTGGATTTGATTTATTCACAATCTGGGATCTTGTATGAGATCATCCCTGAAGCACCAAGGCCTACACACGATGCAGAGAATCCTAAGCCTGGACCCCATGCCGATGGTGTGGTTGGGTCTGTTAACTCTCCCACCGTAGAATCTTTGGCTAAGCAACTTCACCAGTTATTTGTCAAGAATTCTATGGCGGAGGTAGCAAAGACTTCCCCCTCACCCCAGAGTGCAAATTTTTTTGCACAAACCTCTTAGAAGGGAAATCAGCAGCCCAACGGGAAGAAAAAGAAAGGCAAGAAGGGAGAGGGAAATCAAAACAAGAAAAAGCCCGTGAACAATGTTGATGGGGGAAAAAAAGAAAAGAAGAAGGTCAAGTTCCCGTGTAAGTTGTGCCATGAGGACCACCTTACTCACTTTTTTCCCCTTATGGATCAATCCCAGAAGCTGCTTAAAGCTCAACAACTGGCTGTCCTGAAGGATCCTTTTCCCCAAGGATAGAACTCAGCTTCAACTTCTAACATAGCATGGGGCACTCTAATTGCCCCTGACCCAAACTATATCAACATGGTTTGATCTTTGACTTTGTTGCAGAAAAGGAACAAAAATTATGAGAAAGAGACTCTTGAGAAGGGTAAAGCTGTAGGTGAAACTTCTAACCCTCTCACAATAGAGAAGCCTGTTGAAACTATGCCGAAGATACCGAAAGGTGTCTTCAAGAAGACCTTGCATAACCCTAATGCTAGGGCTGCTTCAAAATACTCCGTGGTTGAATATTTAGATCAAAACCCGGGTGCAATGTCAGCTTTAGAGGTGTTACAGAGTTGTCCTGCCCAGCGGGATGCTCTCTTAGCAGCTTTAGGCAGCATGGACTCTTTGAGTCTCATGGTGAAATTTCATTTGTCTGATGTTAAAATTCACCTTCCTTACCATGTATCCTTATCAATAGATGTCGTCCATGGTGGTAAGACCATTGGAAGGGAATTTGTTGATGAGGGTGCTTCTACATGTGTTATGTCCTTGGCCTGTTGGAAAGCTCTTGGATCTCCAGAGCTGGTTGCATCAAACACTTTGCTTACTACTTTTGACGGAAGATCCTTCCATCCACATGGTATCCTGCTAGATTTTGAAATTAAGTTGGTAGGAAAAGCAGTGTCTATTGAAGTAGAAGTGATTGATGCTCCTTTGGAATACAAATTGCTTCTGGGAAGGAACTAGACTTATGCAATGTCTGTTGTTGCATCGGTCGTCTTTCGTGTAGTGGTTTTTCCACATGAGGGCAAGTTGGTTACTATTGACCAACTTGATTTTACCCGAAAAGGTCGTTTAGAATCTAATGAGTCTGCTATGCCATTGGTTGATAAGGTCAAACCTGTTGTACAGAGCTTGGGGGATGGAATGTACACATCATTGATGGGCACATTTGATCTTCCAGCCCTGGTTAATTATATTGGTTCTACTAGTGTGGGGAAGTCCATAGCTACGGTTGTTGATAGGACTGATCCTTGGGTTCTCTCAACCCCCCATGAACCGGAAGTGCCCTTATCGACAGTGGAGGTCACTTATCAAGCTATCACTCAAGCCACTGTTGATCCAATTCCAGATCCTCTAACAGTCTTGGATGATCTGGAAGAAGTCTATTTGCCCGTATGGGCGGAAAACTCTTCACATTCTATAGATTGTTTAAACATGGTTTTACCTTTCGATGAAGCTATTCTGGAAGCCATGAGGGGACGTGATAATATTTGTGAGGATCTTCATCATCAATCCTATTTTCTTCCAGAACTAAGCAGAATAGAAAACCAAGAGTTTCATTTGAGACTGGCAGAAGATGTTGATATACCTATCAATCCCTTGCCTAGGGAAGGAATGTTTGCCGAGTGGAATATGGAAAATATTTCCACTACTATACCTATTAACATCTCTGTGAACCCTGATGTCATGGGAAACATATACATAGGTGCAACTTGCTCTCCTGAAGAGATTGCCATCTATACTGCCTTGTTTAAGGAATTCTGCGATGTCTTTTCCTGGTCATATGAGGAGATGCCAGGAATTGATCCATCAATTGTTGAACATGAAATCCAAACATATCCTGATGCTAAGCTAGTTCGACAAAAGTTAAGACCCATTAACCTGCGCAAAGCGGCAGTTGTGAAGGAAGAAGTTGAAAAGTTGTTGAAAGCATGTTTTATCTATCCCATAGCTTTGACTGAATGGGTATCTAACCCTGTTCCTGTTGATAAGAAGCAAGGGACTATTCACGTTTGTATAAACTTTAGAGACCTCAATACATCCTGTCCTAAGGACAACTATCCCACACCATTTATAGACCAGATCATAGATTCCTGTTTGGGAAGTGAGGTGTTTTTGTTTATGGATGGTTTCTCCAGATACAATCAAATTCAAATAAAACCGGAAGACCAACATAAAACTGCTTTCATTTGTCCTTGGGGTACCTTCGTGTACAAGAAAATGCCCTTTGGATTGAAAAATGCTGGGGCAACCATTCAACGGGATATGAACTTTGCTTTCCATGACATTAAATCCATTGTTGAACCATACCTTGATGATCTTCCCACACATTATTGTAAGAGGATTCAACATCTAGATCATTTATGGTTGATATTTGAGAGATGCAGATATTATAAAATCCGCTTGAATCCCCACAAGTGTGTATTCTGTGTCGAGTTGGGAAGATTGCTTGGGTTCATTGTCTCTAATAGAGGCATCCAGGTGGATCCCTTGAAAGTTGAGGCCATTATAAATCTACCTCCTCCTTGTTCTCTCAGGAAACTTCAAATCCTACAAAGAAAGTTTAACTTTCTTCAATGTTTTATTGTTAATTATGCCAAGATTACTAAGGGTTTCATGTGCCTGCTCAAACAGGACACCGCATTTGTATGGGATGAAACCGCACAACTTGCATTTGAGGCATTGAAAAAAGCTTTGCTATTGGCACCCTTGTTACGCCCGCCAGATTATTCTAGGGATTTTATATTATATCTGGCTACGTCATAGTCGACCATTGGGGTAGTACTAGTCCAAGAGGATGATAAACTTATAGAGCATGTCATTTATTATCTTAGTCGTGCTTTGGCTGGACCTGAACTTAGATACTCCCACGTTGATAAATTAGCCTTAGCAGCCGTTTATGCTGTGCAGAGGTTACGTCACTACATTTTACTGAGGACCACAATAGTAGTGGCGGATGTGAATCCATTCCAATATGTTTTATCCCGACGAATTGTTGGGGGAAAATTTAACAAATGGATAGTCATTCTCCAAGAGTTTGACTTCGATTTCTAGTTCGCTAAGTCTAAGAAGTCCTTAGTTTTTGCTGAACTTATCACAGAATTTCCTACTGAAGAAGATGTAGCCATTGAAGATGACTCATTCCCAGATGACCACATCTTCCTGATATCCACCTCTGATCCTTGGTATGGGGATATTCTTATATATCTCCATACTTTGAAGTATCCTGCAGCTTCCTTGAGGGAGGAACGACGTAAATTACGCCTTCATGCCAAGAGCTACCTCATTATAGGAGATACATTATATCGACGAGGGGTAGATTTCATTTTGCGTCACTGTCTTACCCATGAGGAAGCGTAGATTGTACTAAATGATTCCCATAGTGGAGCATGTGGGATTCGTTTATCTGGGTTAGCAACAGCCGAGAATATAGTATGTGCCGGTTATTTCTATCCCATGATCTTTAAAGATTGTGTGGAAGCAGTGAAGTGCTGTCGTCCGTGTCAGCTTTACACCAGGAAGATGCGGTCACATCCTGCTTCGTTATTTCCTGTTGTCTCGGTAGGCCCCTTCATGAAATGGGGGATCGATTACGTGACATGCAACCCAGCTTCGACTAGGGGGCATAAATACATCATTGTCACTGTTGACTATTTTATGAAATGGGTAGAGGCAATGCCTACTTTTAAAGCTGACGGGGAAAGAACAGATTTCTTTGTATTCAATCAGATTATAGCACGGTTTGGTATACCCAAAGTTATTGTCACTGACAATGGAAGTCATTTTCAAAATAACATGATGATGGAACTCACCACCATGCTCAGATTCAGACAAGAACATTCTTCTCCGTACTATCCATAAACAAATGCTTAGGTTGAGGCTGTCAATAAGACTTTAAAAACTATTCTTAAACATACAATTGATGCATCCCATTCTAATTGCTACATCATGCTATATTCTACTCTTTCGGCCTACCGAACTAATGTCAAAACTGCTACGGGTTTCTCCCCTTTCCAACTCATCCATGGAGTGGAAGCAGTTACTCCGATTGAGTGTGAAATCATGTCTCTAAAGATAGCCATTCATGTGTTACCTAATATGACTGAGCTTGAGGAACGACTGAGCTAGCAAGTACCTGTAGAGTAAAGTCATTGATATGTACAACTGGAATGCAGGTACCTATCTTTTGAGTACCCGATGTGTAGAATACATCTATGTAATTTTGGACACTTAAAAGGGTCACCACCCCTACCAGTGCCCTCTAAGTTCACAGGTGCCCCTCGTCGTGACAGACTGGTTATGAAATATATGTCTTCAGTGGTAATCTCCAAGGTTTCACCCTGTAAGTTGAACATCCCCAATTCATCATTCCAATAATTTACCATGAACTCAAGTATGCAGACATTAGCCCACATGGGCGATGTGCAAAATAATTTTAGTATCCCGCTTGTGCGCAATGCATATATAGTGGGTGTACTTTGGAGCGCCGCTTGATCCATTATTTCGTGCTCCCTTCCCCTCCATTCTAGAACCATCTTTTACCTAGCAAAACAAGTAATTTGATTCAGTTATTCCATACCAAAATTAAAAAAAATTGCCTATTTTAAGTCTTTTATCCTTTGTGCAGCATACGTGACTGTCTAGTTAGACATGTTGCGTACTGTACGCGATTGTCTCATTAGGCAACTCACGTATAGAACGAGTGTACGTGAGTTCTCATACCAGAAGCCCCCGTATGCGTCGTTCTACAGTTCAGGATTCTTTTAAATATGGAATTTAGACTCAAATTTCATAATTGCTTGGATCAAAATGAAGAGCTCATGGTGTAGGGTTACCTGTGACTGGCGGATTTTGAATTCGTCGGTTCAATTGTCCACAATGATTGAACAAAGGTAGAAGGTAAAACTTACTTTTTATGGCTCAAAAGTTCAAATGGTGAGTTTTGTTTGATTTTTCAACTATTTATAGAAATTTAATTTCTTTATGTGGGTATTTTTCTATAGTTTGAAAATTCATTTGACTAACACCATATTTCTTTGTGCCTTGGAACAGGTTTTATCATTATTACAAATTGTTGTTACTCCAATAGGGTGGTTTTGTTATTTCCAATACATTTTAGCATCTTTATTCAATCTACATTAACCTTAGTATTCAACATTTTTCCAGGGACTATGGTATTCTAAGCCATTAGTTCCTTGTTTTTCCCATTGTTCTTTCGTGGATAGGACCCTTTTTTCATGAGTATCCTTCTTATATGGCTATGTCATCTTTTGGTACTCATGCCGCAACTATTTCAGGTTCAGGGGTATCCTCTTAGCTATTTTTCACGCCCAATAGAGATTCTCTTGAATCTCTTTTTACAAGCTATCGCTTTATAGGACTCCCTTCCCTTATGGAGTTTCTTTAAGCCCAGGTCTGACTCCTTTAAAATAGACTTGACTGTCGAGTTAACTCGTCCGTTCAAGCTCGTTAAGAATATGTGAGCGGGCATCCACATTGGTGGTAGGTTATCTCTTTCTCGGACCATGCGGAATAATACGAGAAAGGATCGCTCTCTTTTCTTTTGAATTGAGAAGAGTATTCTCAGGTATAGGTTTATCACTTTTCCAGACCTGAGGGACTAAATTTACAGAAAAGGAACACCTGGTTTGAGCTTAGTTTTCTCTTTTTCATGCTCTAGGCCCAAACATGAAAAAGATTCCGAGTGTACTTTGTGTCTTTTTCATGCTCGTTAAAAACTTAAGAACAAAGCAACAAGTTTATTGTTCTAAGCCCCATTTCTCGTAACCAAATGGATCTTTCTTAGTGATCTTGCTTTGCTTCACACTCGTAAAACTCAATCTATTTTATGTTGTTTTGGAAGGAGCATTGGGTAGGTGGTAATTTAACCTTTTTTGGACCTCCCTGACTAAGTACGAAAAGGTTCACCTTTTCTTATTTGGAAGTTAAGATAGTTCTTCTGTGGCATGTTTTATACTTTTTTGGCCTCAGGAGACTAAATTGGATGAAAAAGGACCTCGCTGGAGTCTTCTTTGGAGTTTTCAGACTCTCTAAATGTGAAAACACTAGCTGAGCAAGTACTAGTTCGGGCTCATTAAATCCACGAATCAGTGATACTATCAAGCATTATTTTCCCATCTTTTCAAGCTTGTTAAAAAATGAAGAGGGACCGATTTAACTTTCTTGGACTCGTTAAAATATAACAAGGAAGGTAAGGAAGAAGTTTTCTCTTGTTTTCAGTAATGGCAGCATGTCCTCCTTGAACATAGCACTCTTTGTTTTTCGATATCCATGTTTCAGTGATTACTTTTCTGTTTAGCTATTACTTTGAGTTTCTCACTCCTCCTCTTGTTCGTTATACCTGGGGAATCTGATCATGTCTCCTACATGATAGATAGGTCTAGTTGTTCTATCTATAAGTTAACCACTGCCTTGGGTCATCTTTGTGTCGTGCTCATTGTTCAAGGAATTCACCCAATGTTTGATCTATAGCCTGATCCCATCATTGTTATATCTATTATCTATTGTGTCTCCCTTCTTTTTCCCAGTTCCTAGTGACTCTTGTGATTTGCTGGAGGATCTATTTCCTTCCTTATCACAGTATGGTTCCACTTCAGTATTTCCTGATGACGAAGACCTAGATTTTTGACATTTGTACCTCAGGATTCACTTTCATCATTGGTGGATTCCTTTGCTTCAGTTGTCAATTATCCCTTATTGATTGACAAACTGTTGAATCCTTTCCATGTTCGAATTCAGCTTACCCTTATTCACATGGCTTGGATTGTACTGGTTCTTTGGGATCCTTTATGAAGACCTTAGTTCCTCACCTATGGACTAAGTTGCGCAAGATTATGTTCTATTCATATACATAGCTTCCAGATCTGTGAAGACTCATTATTATTGTATATTGTGGCTTCGATCCACCTTTGTAATATATGTGGTTTTCATACCCGTATCATATGATGTACTCAAATATTGTAAAGGAGCTAGTGTTCCAGTAAATTGAACATAGCGTCCTCAGATATAACTTGGTATATGACATTACTATGTATTTGTTTCAGGTACTCTCTCTACTCCATTGGATTTCTGAGTTCTCCAAAGACAAATATTATAATGTATTTCGACCATTGTTTCCCTCTGACCTTACACATTAGGGGGAATCTGTTATCCACCTAAATGGCACCTCTCCGTCCGAGTGCTGACATTGCTCATGTTGGCACACAAAAGAACATCTATGGATTGAGGGTTTCCCAAAACACTATAGATGGGATTATTATGAACTACATTCATCATCCATCCAGCTAATTATTTTTACCCTTTAGCTATGTCAAACCATGTATGCAACTCTCTATATATGCAACTCGCGTGTTGTACGCGAGTATCGGTTGTTGTAGCTTGCGTATAGATGTATACGTGAGTTACCCTTAGAGAAACTCATATGTCATACATGAGTTGGAAGTATTAATACCTGTGTACATGTCCCTTTGACATAAAAAATAAAAAAACGCGATTACTTGATATTAGTTAAGCACTTAACCTTAATCTCCTTAACTGTCTCAACCTCCTCAACCTTCAAAACTACCTTATTTCACCAAGTATAAATACAGGCCTTAGGGAGGGTGTTAATCACATACACTTGGAGAGCAAAGTTATGCTGGTGGAGTTTATACAGAAGTCTTTGGAGCAGTGTAACTCAGAATCCTTTGGTTGCAGAGGATTCCTTATCTCAGGCATTGGGTTGTAATCTAAACTATTTCATTATTGTTAATAAAGAGAATCCTTCTTCCATATGTGTCTTGAATGTATCTCATATATTGTGGTGTGATAAATACTTATGTTTCAGAATTCTATATATGATTTATCTAACCCATTTATATATATGTATCATCTTGTATTTGGAAGATTAACTCTTTATAGGTGAAGGAGAAGCATCCCTGAAGGCTTTGGAGGAGAAGCAGAGTGGAAGAGGACAAGCTAGGATCAACCGTCGTGTATCGATTGAGTATTTTCTATCCTTTTATTTCCCTTACTGCACTCTAGAGTCGATTTCCTGAAAATTTCCTGAGTATGTTGGTAACCCAAGACCTTCAGTTATAAGGTGTTTATTCCTGTACAACAATATGCAGCATACCCTACTTCTCGGTATTGGCCAGTATCATCCTTGTTACATCTGCTCCAGGAAGAATCCATGCTATCACTTCTAAACATGGGGAAAGTTCAGGTCTAGTGGCAAATTTCATAATGGCTGATCTCTCAATATGTACATATATGGGTATATATTCAAATCGAGTTTCTAGAACACTCTGGTTTGAAGCCATCCTATATACCTCTCCCCATTTATACTCTGGCTCTACTCCAGTAGTGGCTTTAATATATTCATAAATAACTTCCACTTTGGTTATCACCTCCACTTCAGGATCCTCCTTAGCTGCTTGGGCCTTGTTCTTCTTCTTTCATGGCATATTGTTGTGTTGATAATTAGCCTGTAAGAATTATGCAACATGATTTTAGTCTCTTTGTCCCTTAGCAAGATATGTAGCAAGAAAACAATAAAAAACCTGAATATTACCATTCCATCAATATGCATACTGAAGAGTATTATTAACACCAAAAATTCCATATGAATGAGAGTCTCTGAATAAAAAGAAAATGCAAAACCCCTCTTCCCTAAACCTGCCAAACTTTTCCTAGCTCAAACCTTAACCTTAACTAGCCTCCTGAAAATTATATAGGTGAATCTTGATTGATGAAAACTCACACTGCCATCCACTAAAAAAAATATCCCAAAAACCTCTATCAGCTATGCATCCCTCCTACATCACACGGGAATAAATTGTGATTGAAGACACGGGTGTCTAACCTAAGGTTTAAAACAAAGCAAGAATGATCAGGGCGGTGCAGATGGCGAAACGCTTGGCTGCACCATTCCCTTACTTTCCAAAAAAATGTCAATGGTGCACTCATGGATGCATAGAGGATGGGTGAGGAAAAAATAACTAGCCAAAATGACAAAACTCTCACAATAAACAGGCTGAACCCCAACTAAATGAAACCCCACTAGAGGAAAACAAACTTTGCATAAAAAAACTAACCCTCCTGCAAAAAAACCTAATCCTATCAAATTCATGTGGTCAAAACAACAAAAATGATGGGCATATCAAAAATGAGTGAATTGTACCTGTAGATGATGTGGTGGGTGACCTGGACAAATGATGACTTCCGTGGTCGAAGAAAACCTACATGAGATCGATAGCTGCACGCAAACGACTGGATAGCTCCCACAGTGAAAGTGACAAGTGATACAGGCTCTACAGATTTATAAACTTGACCGAGAAGGATAACTACACGTGGTGGGAAATAAATTTAACCACCATCGACAACATAACCCTATGGAAACCAGCAATGTCCGATCGAAACAACTCTATTTATCTGGTACATCGAATGGGGAAAACACATCGAAAGTTGGAAGGACTAAGCTATATTGGTATCAGCGAGAACATCATAAAGTTTTAGATAGACTTAGCACTAAATATCTGCAACGTCGAATCATGGAACTTCTAAATCCTTTGGTTCATTCCCTAATACACAGCCAATGGAAATATCGTGAACTTAATTGGATATCGGAAAAAGATAGTCAAATGAAGACTTGACTCATCGGAGATACTTTAGAATAAGCGGCTAGAAAATTGGCAAATTGTCTCCAATAATACAGATGAAATGACTCCTGATACAGTGGATGAACACTTCAGAAGGATTTCTATGGGCGTACCGGAATGGTAGTCAAGCTATCACTCAAGCCACGGTTGATCCAATTCCAGATCCTCTAACAGTCTTGGATGATCTGGAAGAAGTCTATTTGCCCGTATGGGCGGAAAACTCTTCACATTCTATAGATTGTTTAGACATGGTTTTACCTTTCGATGAAGCTATTCTGGAAGCCATGAGTGGACGTGATAATATTTGTGAGGATCTTCTTCATCAATCCTATTTTCTTCCAGAACTAAGCAGAATAGAAAACCAAGAGTTTCATTTGAGACTGGCAGAAGATGTTGATATACCTATCAATCCCTTGCCTAGGGAAGGAATGTTTGCCGAGTGGAATATGGAAAATATTTCCACTACTATACCTATTAACATCTCTGTGAACCCTGATGTCATGGAAAACATATACATAGGTGCAAATTGCTCTCCTGAAGAGATTGACATCTATACTGCCTTGTTTAAGGAATTCCGCGATGTATTTTCCTGGTCATATGAGGAGATGCCAGGAATTGATCCATCAATTGTTGAACATGAAATCCAAACATATCCTGATGCTAAGCTAGTTCGACAAAAGTTAAGACCCATTAACCTGCGCAAAGCGGCAGTTGTGAAGGAAGAAGTTGAAAAGTTGTTGAAAGCATGTTTTATCTATCCCATAGCTTTGACTGAATGGGTATCTAACCCTGTTCCTGTTGATAAGAAGCAAGGGACTATTCACGTTTGTATAAACTTTAGAGACCTCAATAAATCCTGTCCTAAGGACAACTATCCCACACCATTTATAGACCAGATCATAGATTCCTGTGTGGGAAGTGAGGTGTTTTTGTTTATGGATGGTTTCTCCAGATACAATCAAATTCAAATAAAACCGAAAGACCAACATAAAACTGCTTTCATTTGTCCTTGGGGTACCTTCGTGTACAAGAAAATTCCCTTTGGATTGAAAAATGCTGGGGAAACCTTTCAACGGGATATGAACTTTGCTTTCCATGACATTAAATCCATTGTTGAACCATACCTTGATGATCTGCCCACACATTATTGTAAGAGGATTCAACATCTAGATCATTTATGGTTGATATTTGAGAGATGTAGATATTATAAAATCCGCTTGAATCCCCACAAGTGTGTATTCTGTGTCGAGTTGGGAAGATTGCTTGGGTTCATTGTCTCTAATAGAGGCATCCAAGTGGATCCCTTGAAAGTTGAGGCCATTATAAATCTACCTCCTCCTTGTTCTCTCAGGCAACTTCAAATCCTACAAGGAAAGTTTAACTTTCTTCAATGTTTTATTGTTAATTATGCCAAGATTACTAAGGGTTTCATGTGCCTTCTCAAACAGGACACCCCATTTGTATGGGATGAAACCGCACAACTTGCATTTGAGACATTGAAAAAAGCTTTGCTGTTGGCACCCTTGTTACGCCCGCCAGATTATTCTAGGGATTTTATATTATATCTGGCTACGTCATAGTCGACCATTGGGGTAGTACTAGTCCAAGAGGATGATAAACTTATAGAGCATGTCATTTATTATCTTAGTCGTGCTTTGGCTGGACCTGAACTTAGATACTCCCACCTTGATAAATTAGCCTTAGCAGCCATTTATGCTGTGCAGAGGTTACGTCACTACATTTTACTGAGGACCACAACAGTAGTGGCGGATGTGAATCCATTCCAATATGTTTTATCCCGACGGATTGTTGGGGGAAAATTTAACAAATGGATAGTCATTCTCCAAGAGTTTGACTTCGATTTCTAGTCCGCTAAGTCTAAGAAGTCCTTAGTTTTTCCTGAACTTATCACAGAATTTCCTACTAAAGAAGATGTAGCCGTTGAAGATGACTCATTCCCAGATGACCACATCTTCCTGATATCCACCTCTGATCCTTGGTATGGGGATATTCTTATATATCTCCATACTTTGAAGTATCCTGCAGCTTCCTTGAGGGAGGAACGACGTAAATTACGCCTTCATGCCAAGAGCTACCTCATTATAGGAGATACATTATATCGATGAGGGGTAGATTTCATTTTGCGTCATTGTCTTACCCATGAGGAAGCGTAGATTGTACTAAATGATTCCCATAGTGGAGCATGTGGGATTCGTTTATCTGGGTTAGCAACGGCCGAGAATATAGTATGTGCCGGTTATTTCTATCCCATGATCTTTAAAGATTGTGTGGAAGCAGTGAAGTGCTGTCGTCCGTGTCAGCTTTACACCAGGAAGATGCGGTCACATCCTACTTCGTTATTTCCTGTTGTCTCGGTAGGCCCCTTCATGAAATGGGGGATCGATTACGTGACATGCAACCCAGCTTCGACTAGGGGGCATAAATACATCATTGTCACTGTTGACTATTTTATGAAATGGGTAGAGGAAATTCCTACTTTTAAAGCTTACGGGGAAAGAATAGCTTTCTTTGTATTCAATCAGATTATAGCACGGTTTGGTATGCCCAAAGTGATTGTCACAGACAATGGAAGTCATTTTCAAAATAACATGATGATGGAACTGACCACCATGCTCAGATTCAGACAAGAACATTCTTCTCCGTACTATCCGTAAACAAATGCTTAGGTTGAGGCTGTCAATAAGACTTTAAAAACTATTCTTAAACATACAATTGATGCAGCCCATTCTAATTGCTACATCATGCTATATCCTACTCTTTGGGCCTACAGAACTAATGTCAAAACTGCTACGGGTTTCTCCCCTTTCCAACTCATCCATGGAGTGGAAGCAGTTACTCCGATTGAGTGTGAAATCCTGTCTCTAAAGATAGCCATTCATGTGTTACCTGATATGACTTAGCTTGAGGAACGACTGAGCTAGCAAGTACCTGTAGAGTAAAGTCACTGATATGTACAACTGGAATGCAGGTACCTATCTTTTGAGTACCTGATGTGTAGAATACATCTATGTAATTTTGGACACTTAAAAGGGTCACCACCCCTACCAGTTCCCTCTAAGTTCACAGGTGCCCCTCGTCGTGACAGACTGGTTATGAAATATATGTCTTCAGTGGTAATCTCCAAGGTTTCACCCTGTAAGTTGAACATCCCCAATTCATGATTCCAATAATTTACCATGAACTCAAGTATGCAGACATTAGCCCACATGGGCGATGTGCAAAATAATTTTAGTAGCCCGCTTGTGCGCAATGCATATATAGTGGGTGCACTTTGGAGCGCCGCTTGATCCATTATTTCGTGCTCCCTTCCCCTCCATTCTAGAACCATATTTTACCTAGCAAAACATGTAATTTGATTCAGTTATTCCATACCAAAATTAAAAAAATTTGCCTATTTTAAGTCTTTTATCCTTTGTGCAGCATACGTGACTGTCTAGTTAGACATGTTGCATACTGTACGCGATTGTCTCATTAGGAAACTCACGTATAGAACGCGTGTACGTGAGTTCTCATACCAGAAGCCCCCATATGCGTCGTGCTACAGTTCAGGATTCTTTTAAATATGGAATTTAGACTCAAATTTCATAATTGCTTGGATCAAAATGAAGAGCTCATGGTGTAGGCTTACCTATGACTGGCGGATTTCGAATTCGTCGGTTCAATTGTCCACAATGATCGAACAAAGGTAGAAGGTAAAACTTACTTTTTATGGCTCAAAAGTTCAAATGGTGAGTTTTGTTTGATTTTTCAACTATTTATAGAAATTATATTTCTTTATGTGGGTATTTTTCTATAGTTTGAAAATTCATTTGACTATCACCATATTTCTTTGTGCCTTGGAACAGGTTTTATCATTATTACAAATTGTTGTTACTCCAATAGGGTGGTTTTGTTATTTCCAATACATTTTAGCATCTTTATTCAATCTACATTAACCTTAGTATTCAACATTTTGCCACGGACTATGGTATTCTAAGCCATTAGTTCCTTGTTTTTACCATTGTTCTTCCGTGGATAGGACCCTTTTTTCATGAGTATCCTTCTTATATGGCTATGTCATCTTTTGGTACTCATGTCGCAACTATTTCAGGTTCAGGGGTATCCTCTTAGCTATTTTTCACGCCCAATAGAGATTCTCTTGAATCTCTTTTTACAAGCTATCGCTTTATAGGACTCCCTTCCCTTATGGAGTTTCTTTAAGCCCAGGTCTGACTCCTTTAAAATAGACTTTACTGTCGAGTTAACTCGTTTGTTCAAGCTCGTTAAGAATATGTGAGAGGGCATCCACATTGGTGGTAGGTTATCTCTTTCTCAGACCATGCAGAATAATACGAGAAAGGATCGCTCTCTTTTCTTTTGAATTGAGAAGAGTATTCTCAGGTATAGGTTTATCACTTTTCCAGACCTGAGGGACTAAATTTACGAAAAAGGAACACCTGGTTTGAGCTTAGTTTTCTCTTTTTCATGCTCTAGGCCCAAACATGAAAAAGATTCCGAGTGTACTTTGTGTCTTTTTCATGCTCGTTAAAAACTTAAGAACAAAGCAACAAGTTTATTGTTGTAAGCCCCATTTCTCGTAACCAAATGGATCTTTCTGAGTGATCTTGCTTTGCTTCACACTCGTAAAACTCAAGCGATTTTATGTTGTTTTGGAAGGAGCATTGGGTAGGTGGTAATTTAACCTTTTTTGGACCTCCCTGACTAAGTACAAAAAGGTTCACCTTTTCTTATTTGGAAGTTAAGAGAGTTCTTCTGTGGCATGTTTTATACTTTTTTGGCCTCAGGAGACTAAATTGGATGAAAAAGGACCCCGCTGGAGTCTTCTTTGGAGTTTCCAGACTCTCTAAATGTGAAAACACTAGCTGAGCATGTACTAGTTCGGGCTCATTAAATCCACGAATCAGTGATACTATCAAGCATTATTTTCCCATCTTTTCAAGCTTGTTAAAAAATGAAGAGGGATCGATTTAACTTTCTTGGACTCGTTAAAATTTAACAAGGAAGGTAAGGAAGAAGTTTTCTCTTGTTTTCAGTAATGGCAGCATGTCCTCCTTGAACATAGCACTCTTTGTTTTCCGATATCCATGTTTCAGTTATTACTTTTCCGTTTAGCTATTACTTTGAGTTTCTTACTCCTCCTCTTGTTCGCTATACCTGGGGAATCTGATCATGTCTCCTACATGATAGATAGGTCTAGTTGTTCTATCTATAAGTTAACCGCTACCTTGGGTCATCTTTGTGTCGTGCTCATTGTTCAAGGACTTCACCCAATGTTTGATCTATAGCCTGATCCCATCATTGCTATATCTATTATCTATTGTGTCTCCCTTCTTTTGCCCAGTTCCTAGTGACTCTTGTGATCTGATGGAGGATCTATTTCCTTCCTTATCACAGTATGGTTCCACTTCAGTATTTCCTGATGACAAAGACCTAGAGTTTTGACGTTTGTACCTCAGGATTCACTTTCATCATTGGTGAATTCCTTTGCTTCAGTTGTCAATTATCCCTTATTGATTGACAAACTGTTGAATCCTTTCCATGTTCGAATTCAGCTTACCCTTATTCACATGGCTTGGATTGTACTGGTTCTTTGGGATCCTTTATGAAGACCTTAGTTCCTCACCTATGGACTAAGTTGCACAAGATTATGCTCTATTCATATACATAGCTTCCAGATCTGTGAAGACTCATTATTATTGTATATTGTGGCTTCGATCCACCTTTGTAATATATGTGGTTTTCATACCCGTATCATATGATGTACTCAAATATTGTAAAGGAGCTAGTGTTCCAGTAAATTGAACATAGCGTCCTTAGATATAACTTGGTATATGACATTACTATGTATTTGTTTCAGGTACTCTCTCTACTCCATTGGATTTCTGAGTTCTCCAAAGACAAATATTATAATGTATTTCGACCATTGTTTCCCTCTGACCTTACACATTAGGGGGAATCTGTTATCCACCTAAATGGAACCTCTCCGTCCGAGTGCTGACATTCCTCATGTTGGCACACAAAAGGACATCTATGGATTGAGGGTTTCCCAAAACACTATAGATGGGATTATTATGAACTACATTCATCATCCATCCAGCTAATTATTTTTACCCTTTAGCTATGTCAAACCATGTATGCAACTCTCTATATATGCAACTCGCGTGTTGTACGCGAGTATCGGTTGTTGCATCTCGTGTATAGATGTATATGTGAGTTACCCTTAGAGAAACTCATATGTCATACATGAGTTGGAAGTATTAATACCTGTGTACATGTCCCTTTGGCATAAAAAATAAAAACACGCGATTACTTGATATTAGTTAAGCACTTAACCTTAATCTCCTTAACTGTCTCAACCTCCTCAACCTTCGAAACTACCTTATTTCACCAAGTATAAATACAGGCCTTGGGGAGGGTGTTAATCACATACACTTGGAGAGCAAAGTTATGCTGGTGGAGTTTATACAGAAGTCTTTGGAGCAGTGTAACTCAGAATCCTTTGGTTGCAGAGGATTCCTTATCTCAGGCATTGGGTTGTAATCTAAACTATTTCATTATTGTTAATAAAGAGAATCCTTCTTCCATATGTGTCTTGAATGTATCTCATATATTGTGGTGTGATAAATACTTATGTTTCAGAATTCTATATATGATTTATCTAACCCATTTATATATATGTATCATCTTGTATTTGGAAGATTAACTCTTTATAGGTGAAGGAGAAGCATCCCTGAAGGCTTTGGAGGAGAAGCAGAGTGGAAGAGGACAAGCTAGGATCAACCATCGTGTATCGATTGAGTATTTTCTATCCTTTTATTTCCCTTACTGCACTCTAGATTCAATTTCCGGAAAATTTCCTGAGTATTTTGGTAACCCAAGACCTTCGGTTATAAGGTGTTTATTCCTGTACAACAATATGCAGCATACCCTACTTCTCGGTATTGGCCAGTATCATCCTTGTTACATCTGCTCCAGGAAGAATCCATGCTATCACTTCTAAACATGGGGAAAGTTCAGGTCTAGTGGCAACTTTCATAATGGTTGATCTCTCAATATGTACATATATGGGTATATATTCAAATCGAGTTTCTAGAACACTCTGGTTTGAAGCCATCCTATATACCTCTCCCCATTTATACTCTGGCTCTACTCCAGTAGTGGCTTTAATATCTTCATAAATAACTTCCACTTTGGTTATCACCTCCACTTCAGGATCCTCCTTAGCTGCTTGGGCCTTGTTCTTCTTCTTTCATGGCATATTGTTGTGTTGATAATTAGCCTGTAAGAATTATGCAACATGATTTTAGTCTCTTTGTCCCTTAGCAAGATATGTAGCAAGAAAACAATAAAA